>CM034701.1:11234850-11250072 GCA_020142125.1 Phrynosoma platyrhinos
AGAGAGAGAGAGAGAGAGAGAGAGAGAGAGAGACCAAAGTGCTTTTCACATATATATTGGTCAGGATTGTATACTGAGGACATAGAGCAGGACATTATACTCACAGTTATGTAGTGATTGTGCAACAGACTCTCATGAGTGAATTGTAATTGTCCAGTTGAATGTGCAGTGCAGGTGCATACACATGCAGAATGTACAATGTGTGTCCACGTGCAATGCACATATATCTGTTCAATATTCATCCATGTAAGATGCACAATCATGTACACTGGCATTCAACTCTGCTTCCACAACACTGAACTCAATATAGCTGCTCCAAACTGGACAGCCTCTATAAGTGAACTAATGTATCTACAAGGGGGCATCTGCACTGTAGAAATGATGCTGTTTGAAACCACTTGTAGCTGTAGCAGCATCCTATGAAATCCAGGAATTTGTAGTTTTACAAGGTCTTTAGCCTTCTCTGACAAAGTGTTGGTGCCTCACAAAACTACAAAGCCCAGGTTTCTGTAAGATGGAGCCACAACAGTTAAAGGCGTATGAAACTGCATTATTTCTACAGTGTAAATGTTTGACTCTTGAAAAACCAAGTATAGAGATGTTTGAAAAGTTCATTAAACAAGAGGTTGCAAAAGTGACTTTTTGTTTTTTGTGTGTCTTCTTGTTGCTGTTGTTTGGATCATAGTCCCATTCAGAGTATTGATTGATTGATTCATTGAAATAGAAATATTTTTATCCAATCTTTTAATCATTTCACAGTGGCAAATAGATAAAGCAATATAAACTATGACCAAGATCCTATATGACAGATGTAGTTACAAATATGTAATTATGCGTCATCTCCTAATTTCACTCCCCAAACCTACCTTAACTGGTGACAGCTTCACTGAGCAAAGTAGATCTGCCCTGCTGGAGATTGGAATTTAACAGGATGACATTTCCAGCCCACTCCCACCAGCAATCTGTGGTGGAACAAGGAATTGCAACAGTGCTCTTCCTTCTGATTGTGGCTCCATAGATTGCTGGTGCAGGGGGCTGGAAACATCATCATCACCAGCAAAAAAGACCTCTGTTGTTTGGCCTGGCTGCTGGCTTTTAAGGTAGGTTGTGTGCGGAGTATTTGTGACTGTGGCAATAGTGCCAGGGTTGTAAACATGAACACCAAAAAGTTATGAATGTGTAAATATAACTTATTCATTCATCACTTCATCAGAATACCAGCCTATTTAAACAATTCTAGATTAAAATTAACAAATAATTTAAACAAGGTTAAACACATTAAACCATTCAAACATGTTAAACAGCTTTCAAAGATTAAAGGAGTTTTTCACAACCATGACTGAGATTCTATGGAGCGTATCGCACTGCTAAAAACCCGGCTTACCTCTCCCAAGTTGAATTTTATTCGAGAAGCAGCCAGGTCCTATTGCATGCCTTTTGTCACCAAATCCACTGCCAATGTCTAGTCCAGCTGCAGCCTGGATCCCAGGAATGCTCAGCAAGCCGCTTTTCAAAGTCGGAAAATTCCCAAGGAGCCAGAAGTGCTCCCGGGACCCAGGCTGTGGTGCAATAAGCTCCTGTATCACAATCTATGTTGCATAACTTACAAATCCTTAGTTGGATAGCAGAGGTGGAATGAAACCCTGTTAGTGAAGTGTAAAGATGCATATCGGATCACTGGCAAGAATGCATCAATGTGCATCAGCCACCTCTTGTCCTGTTCTCACATTGCACCAGTAGGCAGAGTGCCAGAAGTTAGGAAGCTGGAGAAGCAAGCAGTATCTGTTAACAAACAGTCCAGAATCAGAAGCCATAAATCTAAGGAAAGTCCACAGGTGTCAGATAACAAAGTCAAGAAACAGTCCAGGGTCATAAATCACAGACAGAGTCAGATCTTGTAGTAGATGCAGGCTGAGAAAGAAACCAAATTTGCTTCCAGCAACCAAAAGGGGGAATGGCCCCACCTAACGTGGAGACCATATTTCAGGAGGGCATTACCCACTGCATATGCACTGCCTCTCACTTTGCCTGAAAGAAAGGGACTGGGTTTATGCTGCAGTCTGTACCTTTCTTCAGGACATGAGGCTGTCTCTCCTACTCCTCTTCTGGTGGAGCACTCAGGTGGATGTCAGACTGAACTAGAGGAGGGCATGATTGTGGGAATTCTGCTCTGTCTTTTGAAGCCAAACTAGAGATGGGAAGGCCCAGAAAAAACCTGGAAAAATTCAGTGGGAAACGTTTCCCCCCCCCCCCATTTTTTTCCCCCTGAAGCCTTTTTTGTTTTGTTTTTCTGAAAATTTTGAAAAATGGAAAAAAGGAAGAAAATTGATTATGGAATGTTTTATTTTACCATAATGAATAAAATCTTTAAGACAAGGTGTTCATATATTCTCCAAATCATTTTTTAAAATCTATGTACAGTATCAAATTATTCTAATTTCTGTGCATTAATAAGGACAAGCAAGTCCCAGGTTACAAACTGAACTCTCCAATGCAAGAGCAAGGTGCATTTCTTCCTTTAGGGGGCACTGAAAGAAGCTGGTCTATGTTTGGAAATACACTAATTCAGGAAATAAACTGACATGTGAAAGGGCAGAGAAGCTTCTTTTAATCCGGGCACACCTTCAGTTTTTAGAAGTCCAGGATAACTGTGATGATAACAAACATAACATGTCTCATTGCTATGGAATTGGATTTGTAGTTTTATGAGACATTTAGCCTTCTGTGTCAGAGAGTTCTGGTACCACAACAAACTACAGTTACCAGGATTCCCTAGCACTGAGCCATGACAGTTAAAGTAATGTCAAACTGGAATATTTCTGCAATGCGGATGCAGCCCAGAACTTGGAAAATGAATGTGATTAAATTTCATGCCTATTAATTGAATATTAGTCCCTCCTCCCTTCCACCCACCCCCCAATTCTTTTTAAGGGAATCGGTGCCTTATTTCTATTTGATACTGTGGAGAGGAAATAAAAATGTTTTTCTTTGTTACTAATATTGATGATTTCTTCTGTTTTTTTAAAAAAATATTTATTGTTTTACCTGCTCCATATAAACTAGCAAAACCAAAGTTCAGAAGATTATTACTCCATTTGTTACAAATAAAAAATGTAAAAAAATAAAAATAAAATCCATTTGCAATAATTGTTTGAGTACACTGTATTTTAATATACCGATTATGATAATTTTATGCCAAATCAAATAGTACATAGTCATATTTTATGTTCCTAAACTAACAGAGTGACTTTCAATCTGTAAAAAGTGCTAATGTTTCATTTTCCCCCCAAAAAATTTCCATTTCCCCCCAAATCTCCCTCCCCCAAAAAACATTTTTTCCCCTATGGCTCAACATTTCAGGAAATTTTACATCTCTAAGCCAAACTCTCAAGGGAAGGCCTGGCACATAGATCTGCTTCATCTTTTGAAGCTAAACTCTCAAGGGCTGATGGATAGATCTCCTTTTTCTTCAGAAGCTGATCTCTCAAAGGGGGTGGTTGTGGTATGACACTTCTGATACACTTTGGGCTCTTCTGTTGCAGAACGGGCACTTCTGATGTGCAATGAGAAATTCTGAAGCACATCAGGTGCTCCTGTCCTCCAGCACTTCCTAGCACCCCAATGCACATTGGTGAACATTGCATTTTGGGCCATAATGTCTCAGTCATTCTACCATTGTACAACAGATGCCCATATATAATAACGACTCACCAGTCACTAGGTGAATGGACATTACAAAACTGATCATTTATATTTCCTACACTTACAAAGATGGAAGTCCCATACTGAATTCCAGCCAACATACATGCTTAAAAACAATTTAAGATCCAAAGGCTTTTATAAAAAGTCATGTCTTGATCTGGCAGTGAAAAGAAACAAATGTTGGCACCAGTTGGACCTCCAAAGTAATAATATTATGCATGTGGGGAACCATAGCCCAAAAGGCTTCCTCCTGTATGCTCCTCCACCACAATGGCCCACTAGCAGGACACAGAACAGAGTCCCTCTGACAGATCTGAATACTTGGGCAAGCACATATGGGAAAAGGTGCTCCTTCAATTATCAGGGTCCCAAGTTATTTGGTTATAAAATTATAGCCATGGCTGCAACCTATGGAATCCTGAGATTGACATTTTAGTGAAACACATGAGCTCTCTGACATAGAATTCCAAATACGTCATGAAACTACAAATCCTAGGATTCAATAGGATGCAGCTATGTCAGTTGAAGTGGTATCAAAGTGGTATAATTGTGTTTATGGGGGGGAAACACTCCCACATTTGTTTTCTACTGTTTATTGGAGATTTGTAGTTTTGTTTTTTGGCTTTGGGCTGCTGGGACAACTGTGTTTGTTTGTTTTCTATGTAGAAAAGAACTTGACATAGCTGTCTCCCTACTGCTCACTACTTGGTGGATTACACCTGTATTGACAATCAAACATAGAGCTCTGTTAAATACTGTCAACAGCAAAGAACCTATTTTGTCTTCCAACAATTTAGGAGTCTCAGTGTGTCTTAAACTGAGTCTTTTGATACCTTTAGCTGCCAAGAAACAGCTGTCTTTAGAGTAAAAAAAGAAGAAAGGACAAGGGAGTCTTAATCATTGGCTTGCATTATGTAGGAGAGTCTATGTAGTAGATCTAAACTGAACACTGTTCTGATGAAGGCAAGCAAAAATGTACATCATTGATTAAACACACCAAAGAGATGTTTGATCTATTATTCAACCAGTGCTCTATTGAACCAGATGGTCATTTTAAATATCAAAACCTTACAAAATGGAAAGGGAATAAATGTCTGTCAGGGAAGCAGGAGAGAGAGCTGAATGTCACAAATATTTATTTATTTGCCTGTGTGGAAAAAAAAACAAAACACGAAATATGTGATTTCATTGCAGTTAGCACCAGGGCTTTCCCAGGTTGTAATAATTTATTCTTATGGTCAAACAACAGGGTGGTTTTTGTATTTATATCTGCACAGTCTACTGAAGTCTGTGCCTGGCATCCTGTTGGCAACATATGCAGGTGTGCATTCAGCCTACAGAAGCAGCTGAATGGCTATATGCAGTGAAAGATTGTGGAAACAGAATTGCACGTGTGGTACAAAAATGTACATAGTCATGCAATGCACATGAATGTGTAGTGCACAATACACATTCATATGCAATGTGTAGAGGGTTGTACAGTGTCACAGTCCTCTAGCAAGGCAGCATTGTACTGCTGCTGCATAACTTGGTGAACATAATGTTATGCTTTGATACTCCATGGATTAGCCCTCCTTCACCCCTCGTCAACCTTTGATATCAACTTAATATTAAAGGGATGTTTTAGAGAGGGCACACCAGTGGAGGAAAACTAGCCATGCCATATAAGGACCATATCTGGAGATCCTGCTGGCTCAGCATGGGGGAAGCCAGGGCACTTAGCCCGGATAGATCAATTAAGATTGGAATCTGCATAATCTCTTCAGGAGTGATAGTGGTTGATAGACCTGGATTTGTACATGAACAGAAGCCCAAGATTACCTCCCTCTGGGAGTAAGATTCTTTGTCAAGGGACATTCATGGTGATTGTCCAGCCATTTACAGACATACAGAACTTCACCTTAATCCCAAAACTGCCCTGCTGTACATTTTGTCCTATCAAAGTGCCTGTCCAAACACCACCAATTTGGTCTCAGTTGAAGTCAGGCAGACACCGTGTCAATATTTCCCTTGACTCCTCAGTATTTGCTGGCACCTGCTGGGCCATTTCACTTCACAGAACCCCTCAATTGGAACCTCTGCTTCTGGAATCAGGTACAGTATCACCCTTTGGAATCCTAAAATTCACTATCTGCTCCCACCTTTTATATCGCTAGTTCTTGTATGTGTATGTGTGTCTTTGTGTGAAAGTTGATTTCCCCTTTTACTATTATAAATAAAATTAAAACTGGAATTTGCATTCTAGACTTCAGTTTTTCAGAACCATTATACATAGGCCTGACCTCAGCTTTTTAGTTATCAGAAGCCCTCTTGCAGCCATCATTTAAGCTAATTAAATTCCTCCTTTGTATATTGATTGTCCTATCAGGACCCTTGCTTTTGGGTAACAGCTGTCTGTAGTCAAACGTATTACAACCATTTGTAGTCTGTAGTCAAATGGATCACAATCTACATCTAAACTAGAAGTGGGCAATGTGCAGTCTGTAGGCTAGGTGAAGCTTCTCCTAGTTGTTTTCAAGGTTCCCCACCACAACTATCACATTTGGCGTTATAGTGGCAGCAGCAAAAAGAGAGGTACACTGAGGCTGCATCTATACTGCAGAAACAATGCAATTTGACACCACTTGTATTTTTGTTGATGTACTGTACCAATAGGATTCTGGACCTGAAATGTAGTGTTCCTAGGTTCTGGAAAATGCCAGTCAACCTCCTCCTCTTCTTCCAATGGTTACATCTTTTGTACTGGGCAGAAAAGAAAGAATTTGTTTTTTCTGTTGCAAGCTGTAAACTTTTAATCCTAGTTTTGGGTTTCATAATATTTGGTCTAGTAAAACAAATCATTGCTGAAAAGTGGAAGGAGGGAGAGAGAATGTCTCCTCCATAATTTTGCTGTTGTTAGAGATACTGTGTGTTCTGAAGTGGAGAGGGAAAATGATTGATATCAAGAATGGTAACTCAATTTTGCACCAGTGTATCTTCCATCAATCTCGCTGTGCTCCTCCGATGAAAATAAAGCGTTGGAATAATTTTCCGAGGGAGAGCTTCTCATCTGTGAAGTTATGTATTATTGTGCTGTCCTCTTTTGAAATTGGAAAGGGCCTTATTCTTTTGCAAAGTGAATTATATTTTCATACATTTGGCTTGTTTTGCTGGATCCTCCAATTGCTAGGCAACTGGGCTCGAGGATGAAAAGCAGAAACTTCTCATTTTGGCAGAAGACGTTATGATAATGATCTCAACGAGGTTAACTGTAAGCCCCAATTTACCCATGACACATAATGAGGTGGTACATTGAGGTCAGAGAAGGTTGGACTGTAACATTTAAGGAGCAGGATGGGGAAGATTCATTTTTGGCCTGCTCCTCTTAGTAAAAGAATTTTCTTACTTGCTTGCAGGAAGTCAAGATCTTGGAGAGGGGTGCTTAGAATCAAGGTACACATGATTTTCTGTTGTATTGCTTCCAAGGGACTTTTAAAAATTGATTTCTGAACTCAAGGTCACTGCAAGAATCTATATATTTGGGAGTGTGGTGGAGAAGATTGTGTTGTTCCTTTTTCTTTCTTGCAGTTGTCAATGGATCTGATGTCAGTAAAACAGTGAATCTGCTCAAGATTTAAATCTGAACTTTAAGAGAGTTATCTAAAGTGGAAAGCCTCTCTTAGGGTATAGCACTCAATACCTTGGATAGCTCTCTTGACACCACTGACATCAGAGCAACCAGTCCCTACTAGCTGCTTTTGTAATCCAAACTGGCCATATTCCATTTTAATCCGTGTTGACCACCAGTGGGAATTGTGTACCACTGTGTACCTGCTGAAGCCCCAAGTGGAATATACCCCCCCCCAGGCTTCACCTTGCGGCAAAAGAATTGTCAATGCAAAAATGGAGACCTGTGCCCCCAGAAACCTCTGGGTCCAGATGCAATTCTTCCTTTTAAGAGCAGTTCAGTGTGTGTGTGTTTTCACACATGTTAGTGCCCATTGAGCTACCTTTGGTTTTGAAAAAAGGAGCCAGTGCAGCTCATGAAAGCCTAGAATTATGGACAAAAAGGGTTCCTGGGCCCTCTGCATTTGCCCACCTCTATTGTAGAGAGAAAGTAGATTACTGCTTTTAAACTCCAGACGGTTAAAATAATGTGGGGTACTTTCTGGTTCTCTAGAGGATGTGATGGAAAGCAATGGATTTTCAGCTTGGTAAGATCAGTGAATGATCTGCCTCTGCTATGCTGGACTTCTACACTTAGAAATAAAACCTAGACATTACAGAAGTATCCTAAAACATGGAGAGACAACTTTTGACTCTCCCAATGTGATTGGACTGCAACTCCTATTTGCCCTAGCCATTGTAGCCAACTGTGACAGATGATGGGTGCTATAGTTCAATGACAATTGGAGAGCCACACCATTCTCAACTCTGCCTTACAGATTAGTACAATCAGTTTTAGTCCTCAGATGGTTACAACAAAAAGCTGGAAACTGCAAGGTATGGGCTTGCAAGATATGTGTGCTCATTGCTTGATTGCTGCAACATTGAACTATGATTAAGTCAGATTCAGTTTAGTGCAATCCTAACTCAAAGATGACTTGATTATTTGTTTTTGTTGGATGCGTTCAAGTCATTTCCGACTTATAGCGACCCTAAGATGAACCTATTGTGGGGTTTTCTTGGCAAGAGTTGTTCAGAGGGGGGTTGCCATTCCTTCCTCTGAGATTGAGTGAATGTGACTCACTTATGGTCACCCAGTGGATTTCCATGGCTGAGTGGGAATTCAAACCCTGCTCTCCAGGGAGGTAGTCCAGCAGCCAAACCACTACACCATGCTAGCTCTTCAACTATAGAGAGTCAGAATAAGACATAAGTTCATGATGGTAGAAATGCCTTTCTGCCAGCAAAACCCATTTCTGTCAACTGATCTCAGAGATCTGCTACAAAACTGACCTGATAGTTAAACTCTGTCAGCCAAGAAAGAAAGGGGGTAATTTGGATCAAATTATATCAGATCCAAACCTCCTGCAGCCACACAATGCTGGCCCAAAGTTAGGCCAGATTGATGGGAGTCCTAAGCAACTTCCAGTTGGTGTCTTGGGTCCACCACAAATTCATCTCATGGTTCTGACATCTATTATGTCAATGGGGCAATGAATCTGCTATGGGGTTTACTCTATACTTTAAAGAAGTATAGACCCAAGGGGATGAACCTATCTAGGGGATAGGGTTTAACACCTTGTTAGGTCCATTAGGTGGCCTAGTATAAGATCAGCTGACCCTTGGTTATCTTCACCAGTTAGGTTTCTGATCATAGTCTGGTAAAAAACCTCTCAGAGTGGCATAGAGAGGACTTGTCACCATCTCTCCAAGAATTAAAGCATTTGGTTTCGAAGCATATTCTCAAAGATCTTCTAACCTATGGCTTTTTCCTGTATTAACTGGGAGATGGATTTGTATCATTGGTTGATATACCCAATTATGTCTTTCTTAATATGATTAGGCTTTTCTCTTTCTGGTTTAACTTGAGAATGAAACAGCCTAAGCCCTATCTCTTCATTTTGTGGAAATGGAGTTCATGAAGGGTCTTAGAGAATGATGTTAAAACCTCACATTAATAGCTAAAAATCTGCTTCTGACTTCCAATTTAAATTGGGAAGTAATCAATTTCCAGCCATCAGTTGTTGAACTCACTGCCTTTTAAAACCTAAATAGATTTTTTTCACTTCACTATGCTTATGTTCTGAGGTACTTGTTGATTCATGTGATCTGTGTCAGTGAGGAAGGCAAAGGCAGGCAGGAAGAAAATTTAGGGATGGGTGAGAAATCCATTGGTTCACATTTTTGTGCAAGACTGTCCATTTTGTACCTCTCAGACATGAATACATGCATTACTCCAGGAATGTATTTCTAGAAATGTGGCTAACTGGTTGCCCTATAAGTAATGGGAAGAACAAGGCATTTGTTACAAGCAATCATAGTCATGCATATTGAACCTGCTAAAAGCCCTTCTGAAGTACAGCTATCAAAAATGCAGTATTGCCAGGGGTGTTTCTAGGGAGGGGTGGGGATGGGGACCATGCCAGGTGACACCTCAGAGGGGGTTATCTGGTTTCCAGTGTGGAGTGTACCACTACACCTTTCCATGGGTAGACTGGGATTCTCATGGACTGAAGGTCCTCATAAGAACCTAGTCCACCCACCCAGAGGTAGCCTAGAGGCCTGTCAAGATACTGTCAGCCTGCTAAGGTGACTTTCAAGAGACCTCTCCCATTGCTGAATGGCTCCAGGACACCTTCAGGACTTGCAAACCAAGCAGGTAGACTGGAACAACCTGGGAGATGGACAGCTCCTTTGGGTGCCCAAGTGCACCAGCCATGAGTAGCAAGTGGACTGGAGATTTCCTCTTCCATAGTGCTCTAATCTACTTCTCAGGGACCATTGGCAGTGGTGGTTCTGAGCTTGGGGTGACAGCATGAGTTACTACACTAGGGTAACAGCAACCCTAGTGATGCCACTGAGGATCTCAGGAAGAATTTTCCATGCAGGAAACGCATTTACTGCAGGTAAAATAAGATTTCAATTCAGAAATATGAATTTCTGAACAGAAAAATGCTGTTTTCTGCACAGAGAATGTTGTTTTCAATGCAAATTAGCCGTGCACAAATTTTACACAGAACAAATCCAGAATTAAAACTATATTCTGCACAGAAAGCAACATTTTCTGCATATGAATTGATATTTCTACATTGAAATATTATTTTCCACAGAGAAAATGCTGTTTCCGGCACAGATAAAACTGTTTTCAGTGCAAAACCATCACATGCACATTTTGCCCAGAATAAGTCCTGAATCACAAAGATTCTTGTCAGTCAAGAATTCTTCTCATCAGGGTTTCTTGACACTCAAAAATCATGTTTGGTAATTGCTTTTTTTATTATTTTGAACATTCTTCTCATCTCCAGTCTTTAGTCAGATCTGCCATAGCTCTTATTTTTTTTAATATACCTTATTTTCCTGCGTATAAGACTACTTTTTAACCTTCAAAATCTGTGGTTAAAGTGGGGGGGGTCGTCTTATACGCCGGGTATAAGGACAAGGAGGATAGAGGTGCTAAAACTCTATATTTTGACTGGAAAAATGGGGGGTCGTCTTATACGCCGGGTCGTCTTATACACCGGAAAATACGGGTATGTATTCGAACTCCTGACTTGGAGGAGCTCCCAATGCCTGGATTCTCATTGTTTGTTTTAACTGGTGTGTGCTACCCATTCTTTCACTATTTCCCATTCTCACCCTACTTTCCCATCCACACTGACTCAACTTGTGAAAAAATAATTAACTGCTCATGTGAGGCTGGATTCATATTTAATCATGCTCAGGGCAGACCTGCTGAATGCTGTAGTGCATAATTGAGTTATGATGACTAAATGAAGTCTCAATGATTTTACTGGATTCACTATTGTAAGCCTGAGTCATCCAATCCATGCTCTGTCTCTTTGTAACTGCTTCATCAATGACTTCACTTCTGCTAGGTCCTTTCTTTTCTTTTCATCAGTGTGAGCAGTGCTCTGAAGTCTTCAACAGGGTGAGATCAGTTGTGGAACCCTATGGATATGGTGACTTTTAGTTTCTACAAAGGCAACCTGGGTCATCTTTCTCTTTCAGCATACTCAGCATCTAAAAGAGGAATGTTAAGCATCTAAAACTGGGATGTTTTTTCTGTAGTTAGTCTGGCACAGTAGGAAAGTCCAGATGTCCAGCCCTTGGGTAATATTCCTTCTCCCTTGGCCTCATTCCTAGCTGTTGGCAGATCCTCTTGTGCCATACTGTGTTTTGGGACAGATACTGTAAAAAGTCCTCCCAACCCAAATATGCAAAGTGGTAGCATGAGTAGTGAGGTTGCTTCTATCTCCAGTTTTCTACAGGAATAGTCATGTTAGTCTATTTAAGCAAAATAAAGATTTTATTGGAACCTTAAGGAGTAATAGAGATAATAATATCATATATATGTTACATGTCTCTGAGGAGTAAAGTTCTTTGTATAGGCCAGAAAAGCTTGTGATAGAATACGTTTGTTGGCCTACAAAATCCAAGTCACTATTCCCTGGTACTTAACTTTCACCATCTGTTCCTTCACAAATGACAGGTTAAAAAAAACGATATGATGGAGGGGGAAAAGAAATTGGGATAAAATGTAGGTGGAAGTGGTTCTTTTGAATGAATCAGTTCAGAATTTAGAGCAGTGCAATTTTTGTATGTGCAAGAAGCAGGAAGGAAAATGAGAACAGGCTAATAGAGTGAGTGCAGGGCTGGGGGAAGTTAGTTATTTGGACTACAGCTTCCAGGACGTCTTGACAGAATGCTAGCTGGGACATTATAGGAGCTTAGTTTAATAAATTAGTTTTTATGTGTTCTCTCAATCTCTCTCTGTGAATGCACTAGCACAAACATGAAGCTGTGTGTTTGAGGGTGCCAGTGTAGCATGGTAGACCATTTGGCAACTGCAGTAATCAGTGCACATATATTCAAGGTGTACATTTATAAATGTACATATATTAAAGGATCATATGAATCCAGCAGGTGGAGACTTTATTCCTCCTTTGACCTTTCTCTGACTATCACAGCCTTTGAAATTTGGGAGGAAACTGAATGTAGGAAGAGCTTCTCTATAACTTATGACCTCTCTTTCCCATAGTGGGAGACTGGTGTCTCCCTTCTCTGACTGGTATTAACTTGTAATGTTTTAGAGGCCAGTTGAAAATGGCTTGATTTGTTATGCTTTGAACCAAACTGTGATTCATACTTTTTCTTTTTTTTTAAGTTTGCTTGCAGCATTTGTAGCTTGCTAGATTTATGCTGTCCTTTTGTTACTCCTAAGAACATAGAAGAATCCTGCTTAACTCTCTTAACCAAACAGTTCAACATTTTATTTCCATAATGGTCAACCAGATGCCTCCTAGCAGGCTGTCAGTGCAGCATCACACTTCTGCACATGTGTCCCCAATGACTGGTAATTTAGAAACATGGTCTGCTATTTTGTTTGTTATTATGTGCCATGTACCCAGTTGAATTAGATATATGATGACCTCTGACCTCTGAAAGACTGTGTTATGAACAGCTCAGATCCTGCAAGCTCAGGGCCATGACTTCCTCTATTGAATCAATCGATGTTGCTGTTCTCTTAATCCGGAAGCTACCTTGAAAGGGTTAGTAAGTTGAAAGTGGGTGATAGATAGACCTTGAATACTACAGTTGCAGTCTCCAGAAGTAATGATTAGAATCCTGTTGGTGACATATGCTTGAGTAATTCAGCACTGCTGGTTATTCTGTACCTCCATTTGTGGCAACCCCCATAAGGTTTACTTACTCTTTACTGATCTGTTGCTGAAGGGCAGTTAAGCAGTTTCTGCTGTGTTTCAGCAGCCAGTTGCAGGACGTTGTAAGTCCAGAAGGATGACTTCATCTTCCTTTTGCCAGCTACTGAAACACAGCTGCTGTCTGACCATTCGTGTCTTCCTCCAGCCACTAAATAGTCATAGGTGTGCCCAAGCATCAAATCAATAAGTAAAGAGTGCTGAGAGGAAGGAGGAGGTATGGTTATGATCTGTGGTGCTTTACACTCCTGCAGTATTATCTAGAATAGCAGCCTATGTTTTAAGTTTCTGGCCTGGGTTTAATGGCCTTGTGCCTCATTCTTTTAGATGGCTTTGGCGGAGATCCTACATCAGTTAGCCCTCTATATCCATGGATTTTTTTATCTATAGATTCAACCACCCACAGCTTGAAAATATTGTGTGTGTGTGTGTATTCCAAAAACCAAACCTTCATTTTGCCATTTAAAAAGGGATGCAATTTTACTATGGCATTGTCTATAATAGGACTTGAGCATCCACAGATTTTGGTATCCTTGCGGAGTCCTGGAACCAAATCCTAGTGGATACCAAGGGCCCACAGTATAGTGAAAATCTCTACTAACTTATCTATGGGTGATCATTCCAGAATTGGATCACCATCACCTTGACAATCCTGTCCTTACTTCCTAACCACCCTATTCCTGAATATGATGTCTAAAGGAAATCATCTGTTGGTGCCATTAATGGCCTACATTCAATTGTTAGTCCTAGCTTGAGTAGACTTACTGATCTATGTATGGAATAATTATGATATTTAAATAGGTACTGACTTAGAAAGAGCCTAAATAACCTAAAAGCAGTAAATTCCATCTGATCTTTGAAGATAAACATGTCCAGCTCTGGTTAGTACTTGGATGGAAGATAACCAATGAATGCCAGGTGATGTAGGCTACATTTTATAGCAGTGATTCCCAAACTCTGGTCCTCCAGTTTGGGATGGCTCCCAGAAACCTCAGCCATCTTGACCAATGGTCAGGATTCTGGGAGCCATAGTCCAAAACACCTGGAAAGCCAGAGTTTGGGAATCATTGTTTTAGAGGAAGGAACTGGCAAAACCACCTCTCCATATTCCTTGCCTATGAAAACCCTGTGAAATTCATGGGGTTGCCATACATTGACAGGTGACTTGAAGGCATATACACACTAGGCATATGAAAGTTGAACTTTAAAAAAAAAAGTTTCCTGTATCATAACTTGATGAAATTTTGCTTAAAAACAAATTAAAAAGTGTTTTAAAAAAAAGTTTAAGGGCCTTTGCAGACTGCCAGAAATAGTGCAAATTGATTCCACTTTAACTGCCCTGACTCCATGCTAGGGAATCATGGGAACTGTAGTTTATTGTGGCACCAGAGCACTTTGACAGAGAAGGTTCAATGTCTCAGAAAAAAATTACTATTCCCATGATTCCCTAGCACTGAGCCAGGGCAGTTACAGTGGACTCAATTTGCACTATTTCTGGCAGTCTGCAAAGGCCCTAAGTTGTTTTTTTTTTTAAAAGTCACCCCCCCAATCAAAAATTAATATTACAGTATTAGTGCATATGAGCTATATTATGTAGTGTAGTATATATTCTATAACTGGCTACACAAGTATACAATATACACAATTATATTAAATTATCCATAATTTTACAATTTATACATTTATAGAACTCCTATTTTGAGCTTTATAAGCATGATTTAAATGGTTTAGAACATGTTTAAACCTGATTTTTTTTTGTACTTCTTTAATAGGGTAAAGCAATGTTGCACAAAATATTTACAATACCATACAGAAGAACAAATGTACTTGGACCAAAAACCTTGTTCAATTTCAGCAGTCACATAAAAAAAAAAAGGCAATATGCCTTTAGAAGAATTTTCTCTAGAAAATCAAAGCAGAATACCAATGCAAACACAAATTATTGGGAGATACCAATTTCCTGGAGCAGAAATTAAAGATAGGTGCGAGTAGTGAAAATTTCTAAGGAAATTACTAAATTATGGAAAAACAAATTAAATTTCCCATAAGTAATATGATCAGGTGATATGATGAAAGCTTGACAAGGTGCTAAAGATTTATGATGAATGTATTAAGAGGGGAAAATATGATGCCCTGGATAAAGTTTTTGATATTACAA
>CM034701.1:11250172-11274472 GCA_020142125.1 Phrynosoma platyrhinos
CACACATTCTACAAGTGGAAGCAAGGGTGCAGTTGGGTATTCAGCTGGTAAAATTGCAAGCAAAGATACAATCCACCCATCAAAAAGATGAAAACCTCAAGATCTATCACTGCCATCAACATCTTATGATCTTGAACTTCTGCTGGTGGATCTGAAACTGAGTCTGAAGAATATGTAACTGATGATGAATTACTTCAAAAGTGCCTAGGAAATACAGCAAAAGTAAAACTGCAACCAATCTAGTAGCATCAGCAGGTGGGTCAACAAGAAATTCAACTAAAATATGCAAACAGTTGTCAGTCAAATGATGGTATTGATATTCCAACTCCTTGTCAGTCAGTCAGGCAACATTAAGAAAGGCTACCAAACTGAAAAACGAAATGATTGAAAATTTAAAGATGGAACAATGGTCCTTACATTTTGATGGTAAGCATATTGATGGTAATGAATATCTAGTGGTAGTATTTAAAAATGAAAGAACTGAAATAAAGTTAGATGCACTGCATTTAAAAAATGGGAAGGAATTGAAAATGTTATCGATGAATATAACTTATGGAATTCAATTAAGATGATCATTGCTGATACAACTAATGTTAACACTGACAAAAAGAATGGAGTCACCATCATATTGCAGAAACTGTTTCTAGAGAGAGTTGCCACAAAACCACAGTTTATTAGTTGTCAACATCACATTCTCGACCAAATTCCTTGCTTGGTGTTGGACGAGAAAATTGATGGTAAAACAAAATTGCCAGATATTGAATATCCATTTGTAGGTGAACTGTTAGAGAAGTATAATGAAATGAAAGCACAGTTTGTTAATGGTACAGATAAAATCATAGATACATCAGGATGGAAAGATGATATGAAGTTTTTGTTTCATTTAACATGGGTTTTCTGATTCTATGAAGAAAAAACTAATTTTCCTTTTCATCATCTTTCACAAAATCCCCATCAGGTGGAATTAAAGACCAATTCTTGCTATCCTGGTATTTATTTTAATACCATCAACAAGACCTACTTTGCAGAAAGTTTGCAGATTTATTTCATATGAGTGGGCAAATTATTGGTTCACAGATCAAATATATAATGAGAGTGATTTTGAAAACTTGTCTGCAGTACTGACACCTTACAATAAAGCTCTGCAAACATTGACAAATCACTGGAAACAGGATCCATCATTTATAGAAATACCAAGAAATAATCAGTGCGCAGAAAGAGCTATTAAATTGATACAAGAACTGCATGAAGTTTGCAAAGACAAGGACAAACTGCAACTACCGTTCATCTTAAGTAATAAGAAATGAAAAAAATGTTGGTTTTTGTAAAGGTATAGTGTTTAAATGTTTATAGTACGACAGCACATCTTTGTTATGTGATAAATAAATAGGCTACTATATTGTTTCTATGGAAAAATCGTGTATTCTATTCTTTTTCATTTGGGGGTGACCTTTTTTAAGACAGGTAAGAATTAATAGGTTTTTAATTGAAGGTCTTTAAGCAGAGGCTGGATGGCCATTTGTCGGGGATGCTTTGATTGGGAGTTCCTGCATGGCAGAAGGGGGGGTTGGACTGGATAGCCCTTGTGGTCTCTTCCAACTCTATGATTCTATGATTCTATGAATTGTTTTTAGACAAAAGTTCATCAAAAAATGATACAGGAGTTTGAGGTTACTTTCATATCCCTAATACACACGTTGACTTATTAGAAGATTATATTGATTCGATGGGCCTGCTCTAATTCGAACTAATAATTAGTTTTAAACCACCGATTGGGAAAGGGCCTATGAAAGAAGGCAGCCTGTTAAATATAGAGGCCCTGAGCTGTTTAAAGTTTTGAATGGCACTGATTAGTGAGCCTTTCTGCTACATTTCTTATAATCACACGAAAAACATTTGCAACTATCTCAGTTAAAAGTTTCATCATTGACCAGCTGTGTAGGACCCTGCAAGTCAAGGCTGCCTTCTTAGGAACTGCAGCATAAAAAGGAGAAAGGGAAGAGAAGAACACTTCTAATCCTTCCATGCGTCAGAGTTTTAGGTGGATTACAAGAGAGGCTGCTTTGTTCCTCTCCACTGAAGCTGATTTGTACATAATGACCTTCACACACAGTCCTCAGGAGATCACAGGGATAAAAATGTAAAATCTGAATTTTAAGGGGACATCTTTTGTGTCATTTAAATACCTAGAGAACCCAGAGCATCTCATCCCTTTCTTCCCTGGTGATGTGAGGAATCTTTAGCTGTCTGATTCTCCCTGCTTCCAATTAAAGGTTTTGGAGTTATTGTTTTCTAGCCTGTTGAAGAAGTTTGAATCAGTACTGGTGGGAGAAGACAACAGCTTCTGGCTAGGACCCAAGGAGAAGCCAACACTAATTCTTGCCTGCTTTTTTCCTTTGGGATGCACTTAAGATCCAGCCCCCTAGGAAGAATTGTAGCTGAAAACCATTAAAAAAGAGGAAATGTTTCACCCAAAAGAGGGCACCAATTGGCAAAAAATAAATAAATCATATGCTGATTTATATGCACAAATGAAAGTTCAGAACTGGTTGTCATTTAAATAGAAATAAACTCAGTGCCAGTCCTCCTGTTAGGTAAAGTGAAGCAACTACCTCAATCCTAGCCTTTCATGAAATACCATCAAATAGTTCTTTGGTCTGTTGTTATTGTATTTTTATTCCTAGACAGCGATGCTTGTGGGATTGGAAAAATAATTTAAATACGTTTAGCTCCAAAAAAGAAATGTATGTGCTCCTATAGCCTGTTAGAATGGGGTGTACAGCAGATGAGTATTACATTTTTAATGTAAATGGAATATTAGCTCTCTCCAAATGCTGGACAGTTTCTTTCCTTGGCAATGTGCAGTCCTGGCATACAGGCAATACAAAGGAGAGAAGAAAACCAATAAAACTAAGGTCTTAAAATGTAAGTTTTATGCAGCTCTCAAAAACAAACACAAATCATAACTGAATGGAAGAAAAAATGTTTCTCTGAAATATTGATCCTATTTTGAGAAAATTAAAGTTGGAAAGAAAATCTAGAATCCATTCATGGGGGGTATTTGTATGTCTCTGAGAGGTGAGAGAGCGAGAGCACACAGTTCTGAAAATTCAAAGAGTAACTTCTCAGTTCAAGATTCAAAGGAGATTTTCTCAAGGGAACTGTCATTTAGCTGTTAGAGTTCTCCACTTTCCCTTGCTTTGTACACATTGTGTGTATTTCTTGCTAATCGCAAGAAGCAATGTATTAGCAATAGCATCTTCATTTATATACTGCTTCATACCGCACTAAGCAGTCTCTAAGCTGTTTACAACTGTAAGCTAATTGCCCCCAACAAACTGGAGACCCATTTTAGCAACCTTAGAAGGATGCTAGTCTGAGTCAACCCTGAGTCCCTGGCTGGGATTAAACTCACAACCTTGTGGTTTGTGAGTGAATGGCTGTGGTACCGGTATTTAATCACTGTGCCACCAGGTCTCCAACACAGTGGCTGCAACTACAGATTCTCCTTTGCTTTCACTATGTCTGAAGGGTAACATTTAACCCATTTTGTCCTCTCCAGAGTTCAGGCAGCATCCAGAACGCAACATATTTTGTACTTTGCAGCAATTAAAGCAACTGGGAGGGGAGGAAAAAAGAAGGAAATATTAAAAGCAACTGAGAAAATGAGAAGGCAGAGAAGTCAGCTAGTCTGCTTCATCTAAACCAGGAAAATTTCAGGTGTGCATACTTGAACATTTGGGTAACTTCTTACAAAATAATAATAATAATGAAACAGACAACATACTAAACCTTTAGAAAACACTTGTGATTCTTTGAATCAGAGTTAGTAAAAAATCCTCTTTTGGAGTACACCTGCTAGTGGTCATGGCTGGCTGGGGTCTTCTGGGAATGTAATTCCCTTGAAAAGTAAACTTTCCACATTCTGCTTTGAATACTTCATAGCAGCAACCTATGATTACAGGCTGCTGTAGCCGAGGAGGCCATCAAGCGAGCATTTCTTAATTGGTTCTGATGAAGCTATTATACAAAAGCGAGCCTGCCTCTTGAGTTTAGATAGTCTGACAGCGTTGCTTTTGGGCACAAATTTGCTCCCAGTGTTCTGAACAGAAAGAAACCGAGGCCATTAATGTGGATTCCAAATGCAATCACGGGGGGGGGGGGGGGAGTCCATGATAAACATGTCAGATTATATAAGCAGGCACCTCCTCATTTATTATCATAGAAACATAGACTTGGAAGAGACCCCAAGGACCATCCAATCTCACCACCTGCCAGACAGGAAGACAGTCAAAACACTCCTGACAGATGACCATTCAACCTTTGTTTAAAAACTTCCAAAGAAGGAGACTCCACTACTATTCCACTGTCAAACAATTCTTACCATCAGAAAGTTTAAGTGGAATCTGTTTTCTTGCAGTTTGAATCCATTGCTCCATCTCTAGTCTCTGAAGCAGCAGAAAACCAGCTTGCTCCATCCTCAATATGACATCCCTTCAAATATTTGAACATGACCATCATGTCACCACTTAACCTTCTTTTATTCCTTCTCTTGACCCTCTCTCTTGTAAACATAAACCTGGAATGATCCTTTGAAATGGCTGGATCTGAATTAATAGTTACTCACTGCCTGCTTCACAATATTGAGAGACTTGAATTTCATGCAAATTTTGCTCCAGCTTTTTCAAAGGAAAGGCACTGGGTTGATGCATCCTTCTTCTTACCCTCACATCTCCATCCTCCTCCTCCTCCTCTAATCTCATAGTCAGAGATAAAAAATGTATAAGACAAATGCTAGGGTTCGGTGTTAACAACAGTTCATAACCTAGAGATGTTGATCCATAACTGCTCTGTATTTAAACAAAAATCCACCAAATTTAGTAAAACTATATAGAATATCACACTATACTGTTATAGTGCTATTATTCCACTTTTTTCTGCTATGGCTGCCTCCTGTGGAAACCTGGGATTTACAGTTGTGGGAGGGGCATTTAGAATCTCAGCCAGAGACCTCTTGGGTGCCACGAAACTACAAATCCCAACTTCCACAAAGGAAGCCAGAGCACATATAGTGGAATACTAGTGCTATAATAGTGTAGTGTGATATCGTCCATAGTCTTATCATATGAGTACATAAATGCCACCCCAGGTTCTTTCATTTTCTAATTGTGGTGCTAGTGAATTGACATTTCTAACCACCTCCCACCAGCAAGTGAGGCTGTGACAATCAGAATTAGGATTCCCCTTGCACAGCTGTGTCATAGCCTTGTTCACTGGTGCGAGAGGAGAGGGGTGGGCAACATATCCTTGTGTTCCAATGGGAAGCTGAATGGACCTCCTTCACCCAATCTGGCTGCTGGCTCTTAAGGTGGGCAGGCAAAGGTTGGGCCATGACATGTTACATAGCTGTACATATGTTGTTGTTTATTGATGTATGCTGTCAAGTCATTTCCAACTTATGGTGACTCTAAGGTAAGCGTATTGCAGGGTTTTCTTGGCACGTTTATTCAGAGGTGGTTTGCCATTGCTGTCCTCTGAGGCTGAGAGAGTGTGACTTGCCCAGGGCCACCCAGTGGGTTTCATTACATGTATTTCAGTTAGTTACGCATACATAACTAAGGTTCAAAATAACTGCAGAACTAATTCAGTTGTGAGACCACTTTAACTGCCTGGGCTGAGTGCTGGGGAATCCTGGGAATTGTAGTTTATTGTGGCACCAGAGCTCTCAGACAGAGAAGGCTAAAAGTGTCAAAAAACTACAGTTCCCAGAATTCCCTAGCATTGAGCCAGAGCAGTTAAAGTGGTCTCAAACTTGATTCTTTTTGCAGTGTGTTTTGGTCCTAAGTAGCCAATGTAGAATATTGGTGATCATTAATTCCTCCCTGCCTGCCTTTCCCTGTTTCTTGTCCCCTAACATTTTTCTCCCGAGACACAATGCATTAAATTTACAACTCCCCAAATCCCCAAGACAACATGATCATGTTTAAAATCTGGGGAAAACAATGCTTCTTTACAACTTAATGTGGCCTGGATGCTTTCCATTCCCCTGTACAATCCTGGCTCAAGTTTGCATATTTAGAAACAATCATATCTTCTATAAAAAAAAATTCACTCTTCCCTTGAGGAGCAAGCTGAACCAAAGCAGCTATTCCTTGAACTTCCTAGTGCTTGGAGAATTGGGGAGTTGTGAAGCAATATACTTCAAATGGCCTTATTGAGGGTTATTTTATGAACCAATAATCTACTTCCCAACTATTTGGCTTTCTGTGTTAAAAGGTTACCCCCTTGAGAGTTGCATTATTACTTCACAAAACTACACAACATTCCTGATGAACACCGAACACCTATTCTAAGAGTCATGGAATGAAGATGATGTCAATGGTAGAGTAGCCTCTATGGTGCAAAAATACCTCCTGTATGGGAGGCAGAATGTTTTTCAGTATCAGTTGCTGGGGAACATGAGCTGGAGAGCATCCTTGCTATTAGACCTCCTTCCCATTTGTGGGCTTCCTAAAGAAACCAGGTTAACCGCTGTGGGAGCAAAATGCTAGACTAGATATCCCATTATTCAGCAGGCTCTTCTTACCCCTTTCCCAATAAGGTAGTTAGCCACATTGTCATTAAAGTAGCTTTTACCCCAAGCACCCTCAAAAATCTGCTTTGAAGGTTTGGCAGACTCTACAGGGTGGATTTGTGAAGTGCACAGCATGCATACACTTCTCCAGCAATTGATTTCTTTAAAATTTCAAGTTTGTTCCTATCAAATTTAGGAAGACATTTGCAAATTTTGCAGTTTTTAAAAAATTTAATAATAATAATAATAATAATAATAATAATAATAATAATAATATCTCAACCATCCTAATCTAAGAGGATGCAAGGGTGACAAAAGAAGATGAATGCCCTGTTGGGTAAGAGAAGATTGTTTCACACAATGATGAAATTTGCCAAGGGCAGTGCTTTCTATTGGAGCCAGTGTGGTGTAGTGGTTTGAGTGTTGGACTGCAATCCTGGAGATCAGGGTTTAAATCCCTGCTCAACCATGGAAACCCATTGGGTTTCTTGGGCAAGTCACACTCTTTCAGCTCAAAGGAAGGCAAAGACAAACCAACTCTGAACAAATCTTGCCAAGAAACCCAGCAATAGGTGTGCCTTAGGGTCATTGTAAGTTGGAAATGACTTGAAGCACACAACACAACCAGCACCACCACCAACAATCAGTGTCCTCTATCAGAGGCAGAATCCTTTTGTGTATAAGTTGCTGGAGAATGCAAGATGGAGGGTGCTATTGTATTCTTGATCTGAGGGAAGCTGAATTCCCTTAAGTAACTGGCCATTGTGTGGCACTTCTGATGGTCTTATGATTTTAGTGCAACAATGCAGGACTGAAAAATTTCAACAGTTTTCTTCTTACAGGATGAGATGATTAATGTTTTTGTCTAATAGTCTTCCATAGTTTTTCCCCCCATGCTTAGTGTTCCCCCCCAAAAAAAGGAATTCATCTGCACAAAAGAACTTTTGCAAACCCATGCACAGAAAATGATTCCTGTGCTAACAGGTTTGCTCCAAAAACAGTGCATTTTGCACAAATACATTGTATTGTGTGTGTGTGCTGGTTTTAGTGCCTCCTAAAAAAAAGGACATCTTTTTTTTTTAAAAAACTTGTACATTAAAAAAATCCCTAAGTATGTGTGTGTGTGTATTTAAAAACACATGACAGGCTAACCATTTTCTTGATGAGGTATAGCATTTGCTGCTGGAGGTGCTTTATCTCACTTGGGACAGCCATGTGCCTTGTGAAAATTTCCAACTGTAAGATTCAGAGTATAGTGGACCCTTGGTATCTGCTGGGGTTTGATTCCAGGATCCTGTGGATACCAAAATCCATGGATTCTCCAGTCCCACTAAATACAATGGCATATAAAAATGGTGGCCCATATATAAAATGGCAAAGTCAAGGGTGTGGGTGTGGCTATATGTGTGTATGTGCATTCAAGTCATGGATTATTGAATCCACGGATATGGAAGACCAACTGTATAATGCCACCATTATATGTCTTGCTTCTTTTCACTGAATAATCTTTCACTTATTCTAGCCAGATGCTCCATTTTCACTGGCATTAGCAATTTGATGTAAAGGAAGCACATTTTAATGGCTGCTTTTGTATGCATTTCCCCCTCCCTTTTTGATCACAGGTTGGCATTTCAAGTCCAGTTCATCAGAGATGTCACCTCAAAGAAGATAGAGACCATATATATATTATGTAACGGCAATAAACCAATCCTGTTTTAAAACAGCCAGTAATTGTCTGTCTAGATGGTCTGAAAGTGACATTTTGAATCCACATTGTTAACACTGGTTAGATGGAAACTATAGTAAACTCAAGTGAGATTAAAGATAAACACCTGCCATTATTGTTTTAAGCCCTATCCTTAAATATTTCTGAAATAATTTCCATTGAATAAGGATGTTCTACATTTTTCATTACTTCCAGAAATCAAAGTATACAAACAGGGGAATGAGTTTGTTATCATAACCACTGTTGGTTCCAATGCTAGGTTCATAAATTTCAGCCTTAATGGTTTAATCATTAATGGTTTAATCGTTAAGTATAAATCTTAAAGACTGAAGATGTACACTATGAAACAACTGCAGCAGCAACAAGACAAAAAACAACTTGGCTTGTAAAGAGTGTGAGAGGAATTTTATATTATCAAGCAACTAGTTCCCTACATACAGACTGTAACATGCTAGACTCAATTGATGCATCCTGGGATTTGTAGTTTTGTGAAGCACGAACATTCTTTGACAGAGAAGGCTAAAGATTCTGTAAAACTACAAATGCCAGCATTTCATAGGATGGAACTATAGCACTTAAAGTGGTGTCAAACTGCATTATTTCTACAGTGTAGACTCACTCAGTGGCAGTGCTCCCAAGTGTGACTCTAGCCAGAGTTTCCAAGCTGAGATCCTCATGGCTAGATATTAATTAAAAGGTAGGGATAGAAAAATAATGTTTTTGAAGTTGAGAGTCTTGAATGAAATATCCCATTCCTACTTAAGAAGAACTGTTTGGAGTCAAAATGTACCTTTCATTGGACACTCACACATTTGGGAGCCTTTTGATGCCTTTCAGAAAACAATACATTGCAAAAACAAGTATGCCTTGTAAAAGGGGAGGGCAGAATGCAAGTGACATTTGAAGGAAGGCAATAAAATCAAAACTGAGGCCTCAGTCCTCTTTATTCTCCCAGTCAGAGTAGATTGGCTGAATGTTGAGTCACCATTCAGCAATTGGTCTGAGGCTGAGAGAGTATGACTTGCCTGTGGTCACTCAGTTGGTGTCCATGGCCAAGCAGATATTTGAATGCTGGTCTCTCAGCTCCAGAGTCTGGTCCAGCATTCAAACCATCCAACATTTCAAAGATGAAAACTGGGACACATGTGGCCAAGATGTGGCTAAATGTGTTCAAGATATTAATGATGAAGAACACTTAAGATCGGAGATGCTGCAGCAGTTTGCTTTCACTTGAGCCTACTGGGAAGGACAAGATTATAGTGCCTTGTCTTCTCTCCTAAATTTGCAGTAATTGAAGTAAATTAAGGACAAGGAGGGAAAGTGGCAGGAGGAGAGGAACATTTTAAAAGCAACTGGAAAAGTGGAATGACAAAAGATTAACTGGGTCCGTACTTATCAAATGTGGATAATCAGAAGGTATGCAACCAATAAGATTCAACCCCAAGAATCTTCCACATTCTGAAATGGAGGTATTTCAAGAAGAGACAAATAGAAGGCCACATGAATGTATGGTTCTTCTTTATATTCTCTGAAAATGGCAAAATAGCTATTTGGAAGTAAGACAGAGCACTGGATTGACTTTTGACAAGCCACCACAAAATGTTTCCCTATTCTCCATACCTAGAACAGATGGTCATTCTTCACATTGGATGCACTTGGCCCTGACAATGGTCAGGTTTTGCACGCACCCTTTGATAACAGTTCTAGACATTTTCTAAAAAGATTGCAAGGGCCACAGGGTCACAGAGCCCAAAGGCAGTGTCAGCTTGACATGGCTGACATCTCTATGGCACATCAGGCCTGGTCATGTTGAGCTTGGCACCATTAGAGAAATAATTATTTTCGCATGGATGAGTATGTTTTGAAACATGCAGAAGCCAGACACAATGGTGTGCGTGAACACACTTTTGCAGACAGAGCTCAGGCCTCTCTCCCTTTAAAACTAGTATTGATGTATTTATTTTTAAGGGAAAAATTAATCTATTTTTAATTAAAACAAAAATAATCTCCAAGCAGCTTACAATACTAACCTCCCAACCCCAAATAAAACAATATAATGAAATAATAATAAAATGATTACTAGTAATTATATACATAAAACAATTTTTAAAGAAAGTGAAAGAAGAAAGTGCTAAGGCTGGCTTAATTTTGAGCATTAAGAAAAGAAAAATAATGACCATGGAAGATCTATATGAATTCATCCTAGGTCCAAAACACAATGAAAAATAAACTACAGTTCTCAGGATTCCCTAGCATTGAGCCAGGGCAGTTAAAGTGGTCTCAAACTGGATTATTTCTCCAGTGTGTTTTGGACCCTAGATGACGAGGAAATCAAAATACACAAAGATTTTCCATATCTTGAATCAAACATTTAACAAAATGGAGATTACTGTCAAGAAATCAGAAGAAGGAATGGGAAGGGCAGCTATGAAAGAACTAGACAAGATTTTAAAGAGCACAGATATACAACTGAACACTAAAGTTGGGATTGCCTGGGCCATCGTATTCCTCATCACCATGTATGGATGTGAGATCTGGACAGTGAAAAAAGCAGATAAGAAGAAAATCAACTCATTTGAGATGTGATACTGGAGAAGAGAGCTGAGGATACCATGGATAGCCAAAACAAACAAACAAATGGGTCCTAGTTAAGAGCAAGCCAGGCTTCTCCCTGAAAGCCAAGATGACTAAACTGTTGTACTTAGGCTACATCATGAGAAGGCATGATTCATTAGAAAAGACAACAGTGCTAGGAAAGGTGGAAGGCAGTAAAAAGAAAGGAAAACCACATGCCAGATAGCTAGACTCAGTCAGGGAGGTCATGGCACCGAACCTGCAGAATCTGAGCAGAGTAGTTAAGGACAGGGAGTCTTGGAGATGTCTCATTCACAGGGTCATCATGAATTGGACTCAAAAGTAAACAACAACAGTGGCCCATATTCTACATCATCTACTTATTTACATATGTGTAACTAAGGGCCTTGGCAGATGACTAATAAAGTCATCTCCGAGGCAGGGAAGAGGAGGGGCAGCCACACGATCGGCACCCCTTCCTCCTCCCGAGGTTGCCCTCAGAGCTGCTGACCCTCCGCACAGCCGGCGCTCCAGGGGCAACCTCCCGCCGCAGTGTCCGCACACGCTACGGTGGAAAAGTCAGGGAAAGTGCGCCCTATGCATTTAGGGCACACTTTCCTTGACTTCTGAAAGGAGCGCCAATTTAGCGCTCCTTTCAGGGACGCCGCTGGTGCGCCGCAGTGCGGATGCCACGGTCCCACGGCGCACCATCCCAGGGCATCCTGGATGCCCTGGTCTGCTTCCCCCCTAAGTAGTGTCTCCTGGCCTGACCCTTACAACCTATTTTATCAAGTGGCAACCACACTGAGAGACAGAGGTCCCTGCAGCTGTTGATCAGGATGCAGGAGGATGACATTTCCAGTCCCTTCTACCAGTGAGTGGGGCTATAACAAAGAATTTTAAAAAGAATCCTGCTTCTGATCATCACAGATTCACTTGTTGGTGGAATGGAACTGGAAATGCCATCCTCCTCACACCTCGATCGGCAGCTGAATGGACCTTCAGCTCTCCTTCCAGCTGCTGCCTATTAAAGGAGTTTTGGGAGGACCGTTACAATCTTTTGGAGATTATTCATGGATATGTCTAATATTTTACTTTCAGGCTGAAGGTGGAGGAGGCAAAACACTCTGGATGGAACCAGGTGTGTCCAAAATTTTTTGTCAACATGGCAAGAAAGAAAAATGTCTTGGTAAAGATCCTACACTGAGTGGATGGAGCATAACTTTACACTCAAGGGAGTTAGGTGGCAACTGTGCAACACCATCTTGTTAGTGAATTAGGGCATGGTACAACTGAGGACATGTCTACATTGACAGGAAAATCCATCTCACCTTAGGGTTGCCCTGAGCCTCAGTGGCCACAGCTTGTCTACTTGCTTGCTGTTGGGGTATGCAGATAGGTTGAATCTAGCATACACATATGCAGAGTTGAAGCACGTAGGCAGAAATGCACAGAAGATGGTTTTCTGTGAAGAATCTTGCTCCAGATGGCAGAGGAAAAATCCTCCCACATGCAGCTGCTGTTTTTCATCTTGGAGAAATGAATTGCCAAACAGCGAGACTTCACTCAGTGAGGGCTTTAATCTTTGTTGCAAATATTTATAAAGATACACAGAGTTTCAGACATCTGTCTTGAATACTCACAGCCATACAGACTAACAAAGTGCTTTGCCAACCATTAACCACAACTAACCAACAACTGAGATTCTGACTCTCTCCCATATATAGGTGGTCTTCTTAGGAACATGTGACAGTCATGCACTAATGAAACCTGGCTGGTTTCGTCCCCAGTGCCTGTTGCATCAGACCTCCCATGATACATACCTTTCCAAATGCTGACTTGTGCATCTGCCACTTGAACTGCAGTAACCCTGTTACCATTGCTCCAGTTCCTCTGTAGTGGCCACATCCATGTCATTTTCCAGACCAGGTTGTCACATGTTTTGGCACTTGTCATATACACTGAGGCAAGTTCAGGAGAGCTATCCACACAGTTCTCCCTTTGGAACTCACTCTGGTCCAATAAATCACAGTATGTGTAGCTACATAGAATCATAGAGTTGGAAGAGACCACAAGGGCCATCCAGTCCAACCCCCTGCCATGCAGGAACTCAAAATCAAAGCATCCCTGATAGAAGGCCATCCAGCCTCTGTTTAAAGACCTCCAAAGAAGGAGACTCCATCCTCCTCCAAGGGAGTGTGTTCCATTGACGAATAGCTCTCACTGTCAGGAGATTCCTCCTAATGTTGAGGTGGAATCTCTTTTCCTGCAGCTTGCATCCATTGTTCCGAGTCCTATTCTCTGGAGCAGCAGAAAACAAGCTAGCACCCTTCTCAATATGACATGCTTTCAAATATTTAAAGAGGGCTTTCATATCCCCTCTTAATTGTCTCTTCTCCAAGCTAAACATACGCAGTTCCCTAAGTCATGCCTCATAGAGCTTCATGGTTTCCAGACCCTTCACCATTTTAGTCACCCTCCTCCGGATACTCTCCACTTTCTCAACATCCTTTTTGAATTGTGGTGCCCAAAACTGGAGACAGGATTATTCCAGATGAGGCTTGACCAAAGCAGAATACAGTGGCACTATTACTTCCCTTGATCTAGATACTATACTTCTATTAATGCAGCCTAAAATTGCATTGGCCTTTGTAGTTGCAGCATCACACTATTGACTCGTGTTCAACTTGTGGTCCACTAGGACTCCTAGATCCCTTTCACACGTAGTCTTGTTAAGCCAGGTGTCCCCCATCTTATATCTATGCATTACAATTTTCTGTCCTAAGTGCAGTACCTTACATTTCTCTGTGTTGAAATTCATTTTGTTAGCCTTGGCCCAGCTTTTTAATCTATTAAGGTCATTTAGAATTTTCATACATGGCTGTGCTCACTCCATATTCCCTCCTTCCCCATGCAAATGAATGTACATATTTCTGAACTCCTCACCCTGGCCCCACAACAGTCTACACACATGTGCAGTACCTGGATTTTCTACTCAAAACTGGTATAAATCCCCACTTCTTTCCCTCCAGGTTAAAGCCCTGAAGCCTGGAAACGAAGGCCTGGATTGGCTCCAAATTCTCCTGTACATCATTTGGATGGCTCATTGTGAGAATTAGGTGAGACCATTTTCTTTCGCCTGTGTAGATGCACCCTGAGTGGATGCACATGTAAAATGTGTCCTATGTACAATGTGCATCTATGCACAAACACCCACCCACAACATGCAACTATGTGCACAAGCTTTATGTGCTATTTCTACAATTCTGAACTGAATGCAGCTGGTGTGCATTGGACAGAAATGTCCTACTGTTCTGTTGGGGAACAGAGCAAGCATGTAAGACATCCACAAGATTCCAATCTTTTTCTCAGAATGTCTGCAGTATTCTTTTTCAGTGAGGCAGTAAATCAGCTCCAGCTTTTAATTTCAATGTTGATGAAGTTCTCCAGAGTGAGGAATGCCACCCCCGAAACAGAGTCAATAAAAACCAAGAGCCGATTGACTGACCCAATGATATGTGAGCTAACAGCCTCTGTTGTTTAGAATATCTGGGCATGATGGCACAAACATTCCCAGTAAAAACAGCCTTTCTCCTGAAAATAAATAGAAGCTTCTGCTGCATTTATGGGGTCATTAATAGCTGATGTTCACAAGTGGTTGAGAGGGAGCTCATGAAAGGATACTAGATAACTTATCCATATTGAACTTGTCTGAGCAGAAGATATTAAATTCTTGGTGAAACAAGAAATTGAAGTCTATTTCATTACTGAATGATACAAGGAGGCATTGCTTTAAGAATATGTGTGATAAAATACTTCCTTCTAACCAAAACTTTGAAAGAGTTCAGTTTTTGGACTGCATCTCGCAGAATTGTTTATTCATTGGCTATGCTGGCTAGAGGATTCTGGACATTTTTGGCTATTTTAAACTGTTTCAGCATGGTGTAGTGATTTGAATGTTGGACCATGATTTTGGAGACCAAGCTTCAATTTCTCACTCAGCCATGAAACTCACTGGGAGACCTTGGGCAATTCACATGATCTGCACCTCAGGGGAAGGCAATGGCAAACCACCCTCTGAATAAATTTTGCCAAGAAACCCCCTTGATAGGTTCACCTTAGGATTGCCATAAGTTGGAAACAAGTTAAAGACTTGCAACATCAACAAACAACAAGCTGTTTCAGTGGGTTTACCACTTCTAAATAGTTTTATTTCCTCTTAAAACAACAACCAGAAGGATCAAAATGGCACCCATGCTAAGGTGCTGAGAACTTTAGTGATTCAGAAGACCCTTGGTCTATGTCACAGTAAAGCCAACACTACATATAATTTTACTAACAACAGAATATAATAATAATAATAATAATAATAATAATAATAATAATAAAAAATTTGTTTATAGCCCTCCCCTCTGTGCAGCAATCGGGGCGGGTTACAGCATTTAAAAACAAACAAAGTTAAAACATTCTACTTTTTATTCAGCTGCCAACCCACAGCCCTTTCACTTTGGTGTTAACTCATGCTGTTGTTACCATTATTAAGACCCAGGTATAGACTAAAATCTGCAATAAAGGACATGGGAAAAAATAAATCATTGGGAACAGATGATATCCCGATTGAACTTCTACAGTGCCTACAGATAGATGCAACTTTAGTGCTAACTGAAATATGCCAACAAATATGGAAAACAAAGCAGTGGCCAACAGACTGGAAATGCTCAATATACATACCAATCCACAAGAAAGGAGATACAAAAGACTGCAGCAACTATAGGACAATAGCACTAATCTCACATGCAAGCAAAATAATGCTCAAAATTCTGCAACATAGACTCCAACCATACATGGAGAGAGAAATTCCAGAGGTGCAAGCAGGATTCAGAAAAGGAAGGGGCACTAGGGACCACATTGCAAACATACAATGGCTAACTGAGTGCACCAAATAATTCCAAAAAAGAATTAACATGTGTTTCATAGACTATAGCAAAGCATTTGATTGTATAGATCATTAAAAATTATGAAATGCACTCAAAGACACGAGGGTGCCACTACATCTAATAGTCCTGATGAGGAATCTCTACCAAGGAGAAGAGGCCATCTTCAGAACAGATATCGGAAAAACAGAGTGGTTCCCAATAGGCAAAGGGGTCAGGCAAGGCTGCATCCTATCACCCTAATTGTTTAACTTATATACTGAAAATATCATAAGAAAAGCAGAATTAGAATCAGAAAAGGGAGGAGTTAAGATAGGAGGAAGCAAAATTAACAACCTAAGATATGTGGATGACACCATAATATTAGCAGAAGATGTTCAGGAATTGGAAGTTAATAAGAAAGGTCAAAGATGAAAGTGCAAAGGCAGATCTGAGGCTGAACATAAAGAAAACAAAAATAATGACCAAAGAAGAAATACACAAATTCAATCTAGACAATGAGGAAATTGCAATAGTTAAAGAATTCCCATATCTAGAGTCAAACATTGACCAGAAGGGAGACCGCATCAAGAAATAAAATAAGAAGAAGACTAGGAATGGGAAGGGCAACTGTGAAGAGCAAAGACATACAACTGAGCATTAAAGTCAGAATTGTTCAGGCCATTGTATTCCCAATTACCATGTACGGATGCGAGAGCTGGACAGTGAAGGAAGCAGGCAGAAAGAAAATCAACTCATTTGAAATGTGGTGCTGGAGAAGAGGACTTAGGATACCGTGGATAACCAAGAAGACAAACAAATGAGTTCTTGAACAGACCAGACCAGAGCTCTCCTTGGAAGCAAAGATGATCAAGTTGAGACTATTGTACTTTGACCACATGATGAGAAGGCATGGATCACTAGAAAAAACACTAATGCTAGGAAAAGTAGAGGGTAGAAGAAAGAGAGGAAGACCACAGACCAGATGGATAGACTCGATCAGGGGGATTATAGTCAAGGGCTTGCAGGATCTGGGCAAGGCAGTGGAGGATAGGGATTGTTGGAGATGTCTCATCCACAGGGTCACCATGAGTCAGAACTGACTCGAGGGCAGCTAACAACAATAGACTAAAATGGGAAATAATGTTTGAAAATAATTGAAAAAATGGTTTAAAAACCCATATTTTTTATTGCAAGGAAACCCTGATGAGGACAGAGCTGGATTGATGAGAATTTTCTCAATTTGGGATTTATTCTCTGCAAATTCACTAATTTTTTTCTGGGGAGGGGTGAAGATATAAATTTTAAAAGTATGCAAATTTTGCACAGAATAAGCCACAACTACAGCACTTTCTGTGCAGCATTTTTGGCATGGAAGTATTATTTTCTGCTAAGAAAAAGCTGTAATTTGTACATAAAATCTGTTTTTGCACAAAAATACCATATGCACATTTTGGTCAGAATATGTTTGTTGTTATGTGCCTTCAAGTCATTGTCATCTTATGGTGGCCCAAAGGCAAAACCTTATCACTGGGTTTTCTTGGCAAGTTCCTTCAAAGGGGGGGGGGGTTGCGATTGCCATCCTCTGAGGCTGAGAGAGTATGACTTGCCTAGTGGGTTTCCATTGCTGAGCAGGGATTCAAACCCTGGTTCTCAGAGTTGTTGTCCAATGCTCAGACCACTGCAGCACACTGGTGCTACTGGAACACACAATCTTTGAAAACATTGCACTTTTCAAAGACTTTCTTGCAATGGGAAGAAAATTGCTAAAATTCCTCGTTGCTTCATTTGAGGGTGAAATTAGCAAAGAATTACTTCCCTAGTGTAGAAGCAGGGCTTTGCAAGACCAAATTGTGCTCCTAGAACAGGTTATATTGATTGTACCCTCCCTCACCTCCTCATTTAGAACAGGTGGAACATGTTCTGTGGACTGTTTTTCCTCAAAGGATTCTAGCCCTAGGCCTGCTAGCTGAGAAGGACAGAACAGGAACAGAGATAGGCTACTATTGATCAAAAGCCTGTAGGTCATCATACAGAAACTCTTAATGAAGGCTACAGAAGGCGGAGATGAAGCTGAAGGAAAGAACTATGACAGGTATTCAGGGGTGTCCAGTTCTGAGCACCACAACTCAAGAATATTTAAATATTTGAAGGGATGTCATATTGAGGAGGGAACAAGCTTGTTTTCTGCTGCTCTAGAGACTAGGACCAGAAACAATAGATGCAAGCTGCAAGAAAAGAGATTCCACCTCAACATTAGGAGGAACTTCCTGACAGTAAGGGCAGTTCGTCAGTGGAACACACTCCCTTGGAGTGTAGTGGAGTCTCCTTCCTTGGAGGTCTTTAAGCAGAGGCTGGATGGCCATCTGTCAGGGATGATTTGATTGGGAGTTCCTGCATGGCAGGAGATTGGACTGGATGGCCCTTGTGGTCTCTTCCAACTCTATGATTCTATGGTTCTCACATTGTAAGCCCAAGGGCAAGGGTTGTCTCATTTTATTTCACCTGTGACTTGCTCTGGGAGCCTTTCAGGCTGAAGATTAGAGCAGAAATGCTTTAAATAAAAAAAAAAAATGTAAATATTTATGTTTAAGTAGCTAAAGTTTAATATTATAAAGGAAGGAAAAGAAAAAAAAATCTTCCTATCCCCAGAGGCTATGGGACATTGGAAAGTTACTTCTGTAGATTTCTAGCATGACATGCCTGACTGCATTTCATGGTTGCTCTCCAGAAACTGTTCTGTGCTTTGAGAGAAAGGGCCGTGTCCAAGATTGCTTATGTAAGATTTCTGTACTGCTAAAGCATTGCTCAGTTTTACACTTTATTAGTGAACAGTTACAACAACAGATGTTGTTCACATAGAGAAGAGAAAGGCATTTTGATTTCTTTTGGACTATATCTTATGATACACAGCCCAAACTCCTTCAATTTGTGGTTCCATTTTTTCATTTGCAATGTAGTTAACAATAGCCATGTTGTTATTTTATTTATTTCCTTACACATAGCTGTCTGTCTGGATATATAGTTTTTTTTTTTTTTAAAAAAAAGCCATCACAATAAAACTGTCTGATCATGATGTTCCTCATCTCTTGGAGGCTGTATCTTTATTTTCATATTGTACTGGTTAAAAGGTTAAACATTGCTCCTCTGCTGAATGTAAAATTCCCCCTTTTCCTGATGGCTCTTTCCTTAAATCTTGCTAGAATACTATTGGAAAATAAATCAGCTCTGGAATAGCCCTATTAACGGTTTCCTACAGGGATAAGAATATCTTTCTCTTTCTCTGTCTCTCTGAAATTTTCAGGGAGGAATGAGTAGGTGTCCCTCTCCCATTTGTGAAAAATCCAGCCACAATTAAAATTGCACTTGAATAACACTTATCTGAGAGCAAGTCTCCCTGAATATATTTGAGAAGACATTATAAAACTTCTGAGAAGACATTATAAGATTGCAAGGGAAATCTACCCATCAGTCTGGGAGGTGCAGAGTAGTTCAGTTCATATTAGGATTTACCAAAGGTTGATAGCATTTTCCACAGCAGTGGGTTTGGTGGCTCAGTGGAAGCTATCCATTTGGGTCTGAAATTTAAAGGAGGCATCTTTAAATAACATTCAGCACCTTGGATAGCTGCACAGACGAGAGCTACCAGCTGCCACTGCAAAAGATGGATTTCATAAGTATCTCTAGTTTTCTTGTCTTTTCTTTGTTGTTTCCTTTCTTATCATCTTTATGTGACATCAGGTTGACTTTAATTTCTAGTAACCCTATCATAGGATTTTCTTGGAAACCTTTGTTTAGAGGAGATTTGCCATTGCTTTGTCACAAAACTGAGAGTGTGATTTGCTCAAGGTCACCCAGTGAGTTTCCATGGCTCAATGTGGGTTCAGACCTTGGTCTCCCAGAGTCCTAGTCCAACTACTACACCAGGGGTAGGCAACCTTTCCCCTTTAAGGGCTGAGGGACTTCAGCTCCCAGAATCCCAGGAGCTATTGGCCAACATGGGACTATTGGCCAACATGGCTGAGGCTTCTGGGAGCTGAAGTCCCTCGGCCCTTAAAGGGGAAAGGTTGCCTACCCCTGTATTACACCATGCTGTCCCTCATTTGTTTTAATGTATCTATAAATGCATGATTTTTGTGTGTGTCCACAATGTTATCTTGAATAGATTCAAGATAAAGTGCTACTTTTTGTAACTAGAGGGGAATAGCTTTACCCTCTTATCCCACAAAGTACCAGTTTTTCAAAACTAGAACTGGAGAAGCTGGAAAGTGCCCAAAGGAAGACAATCTGTGAAGAATATTTTAGGGCAGGGGTAGGCAACCTTTCCCCTTTAAGGGCCGAGGGACTTCAGCTCCCAGAAGCCTCAGCCATGTTGGCCAATAGTCCCATGTTGGCCAATAGCTCCTGGGATTCTGGGAGCTGAAGTCCCTCAGCCCTTAAAGGGGAAAGGTTGCCTACCTCTGTCTTAGGGAGTTGGGTTTGTTTAGCTTGCAAAAGAGAAGATGGCATGATAACTTAATTAATTAATTAATGGGATGTATATCCCACCTTTCTCTCAAAATGGGATTCAATCATCTTTACATGTCTGAAGGGTGGTCACGTAGACAGTGGAGCAAACTTGTTTTAAGCTATTCCAGACACAATGATTCCTCTTAAATGTTAAGAAACATTTCCTGATTGTAAGAGCTGTTTGACTACCTTGGAGGTGAGTGACCTTCTTTCTTTTGGAGTCTTTAAACTCAGATTGGATGAATATCATTTGGGAGTGCTTTAGTTGTATATGCATGCATGTCAGGGGTTGGACAAAATGGTCCTTGTGGTCTCTTATATCCATGTTATACTATGAGATTTGACCATTTTTGGTTTTGGCTTTTGGCTTTTTTTGCAGTCTGTGTGACCTCTGGAAGGTCCTCAAACCTGGAGCAGTTGTCCACCCTGACCTAAATCAAAGTGATAAGAACATTAAGCCTCATTTCTCTGCAGCCCTCCCTCTCTGTACCAAAACTTTTCAAGCACAAAACTTTTCTTTAGCATTCCTCACCCACTGAGCTATACAAAGATACATAGAAAAATACTTGCTTTTGTCTTTTCCAAATCCAGTGTTGAAAAGACCCAACAGTTCTACTCACTCCAAAGTTTTTCAGTGAGAACATTAAATATTCTTTTCTAATCAGCCTCCTCTAGTGCTGATTGACATGCCTCATTTGATCTCACCCTCGCTTGTTGAATAATTGTGATCAGCAAGCTAATTTGAAATGCCTTCAGGAAAATCGCAATGAGACTTGAAGCGTCCATGGGATTTGAATCTGTGCATCTCTCACTCTGTCTCTTTCAACAGGAGAATGAAAATTCATAGGATTTCCAAAATAAGTACACAATTCCCTCTATCACTCTAATGAGACAACACTGGTTGAACCAAGAGCTTTACACAATGGCACCATTATGGGTTAAGTCAGGCAAATATAAATCACATGTCACCACAGTCCAGACTCAGGAAATCGGAGACTTTTGCTTTATCCCACATGCAGATTCTTAAAATCTTTATTTTTTGTCCCAAATGTGGACAAATTTGTCACCAATGAACTAAACTAAAATTCTCTCCCAATTGCACTGGCTAAATTAAATAGGTATATGTGTTCCCAGGATGGAGAGGACCATCTTATACCTGCCTGTCTCATAACTGTTAATGATGATAAGACTTCGAGGGGAGGAAAAAAGGTTACTACCCTAATTCAGCCCAACATGGTTGGATACACAGACTTTGACTAACACAGATACACCAACCCTGACTTTTATGAGGTTATCACTCAAAACGTTGAGCTTGGATGGATGAATCTTGATTTTTTGGGGGGGGGAATCTTTCAATCCCAGACATGATGAAATTTACCAATCTTGATAAATTATTAGAAAAAAAATGAAATGGAATTCTTGCCCATCTTAATATTTTCCATGATTTTTCAACCTCATTGGGCACAGCCATCAATTATAACTCAGAGCATAGTGTATATGCTATATGATGCATGGTACCTGCTATCCAGAATACACTTAGCTAGTCTTACCAACAACAATAACCTGTACAATGTCTCTTTCTATTCTCTCTCCACAAGAGCAGAATCACAATGGATGGAGAATCACTTTCTGTGGATTCAGGCCATTAGGTCTCATTGAGCACTCCAGTCAAGTACTCATCTGATGTCTTGCACTCTGGGGTCATTTAATAGACATCCAAGGCAATGAAAAAGAGACTTTTCTTTGACCTCGATGCCATTCCAACGACAGATTTGAGCCATTAGTTTGAGGCTTTTGCTGGAGGGCAGCAGACTTAGTGAGTCATTCCCAAGGGTCTCATCCATCCTTTTGCAGCACAAGTTTAATTTCCAAATTGCTAACAGTGTTCTCATGAAGAGGAGAGAGCTTTCTGGGGCTAGAACTCTATTGGTTTTGATCAGCCCACAGGAGGTTTCGAGGAGGTATTTCTTCATTGTCTCACCATTTTAATTGACCAGGGAAGAGTTCTGCTGATTTTTCAAGTTGGCAAGGAAGGGGGAAGAAATGGAAAAAGAAGACACACACACACACACACAGAATAACTCTGCAATGTGAGAAGTTTGGAGTCTGAGCATTTAGCAGAAGTGGAATTTTCAGAATGGATTATTATCCCAAATGCTAACAAACAACCTGTGATTTGACTCTTATGACCAGTTGGACTGTTAATAACAGAATGACTTGGAGGTCTCCCATTCATACAGTCACCATAACCTGAAGTCAACTTGATGGCAACTGACAACAAAAATGTAAAAAAAAAAACCTGATAGATAAGACCACATCTGAATAACGTCTAGTTAAATACATGGATTCCTCAAGCTTGCCATTTTTTAGAAAGGGAAAGTATGTGAAGCACAACTGTAAAAACACAGCTCTCTCTCCTTTCCTTTCACCAAAATGGGATTCAAGGTGGCTTGATTAATATTAATTAATTAATTAATTAATTATCATCAATATTATTAATATTGTGAAGTCGTAGGCTTTCATGGTTGGCATCCATAGTTTTTTGTGAGTTTTTCGGGCTGTGTGGCCATGTTCTAGAAGAGTTTCTTTCTGATGTTTTGCCAGCATCTGTGGCTGGCATCCACAGATGTCAGCCATAGATGCTGGTGAAACGTCAGAAAGAAACTCTTCTAGAACATGGCCACACAGCCTGAAAAACCCACAAAAACTATTATTAATATTATTTAATTATAAATAAATCACATTGCATGCTTGACTCGCCACTCTCAACATCTTAAACACACTTTGTGATATGGCTGGCATTCTCCTCATGCAATGCAGCATTGTATTTAACCAGCAGTTTAGGGATGCATTAACCACTGACAGTGTTCACATTTGGAGAAGTCCAGGCCCTTTCTGTCTGACTTGCTGACACAGTTTTGTGTGATGAAAACTCCCACCGGGACTGAACCAAACCATTGCTATTGCTCTTTTTGTATTGTTCTTCTTGTTGCTTAATTTTATTCATTTATATCCTATCTTTCTCTCAATAACGAGACTCAAGGTGGCTAACAGCATATTTGAAAACAATACAGATTAAAACTGAACAAAATTTTGAAAAAAGTATAAATATAAATATTTTGAAATATCATTAAAAACATTAAAAAATAAAAATATTAAAATTCATAAGAAGGCAACATTTGTTTTTGTTATTTTATGCCTTCAAATCATTCCCAACTTATGGTGATGCTAAGGTGACTCTATTGTGGGCTTTTCTTGGGAAGATTTGTTCAGAGAAGGTTTGCCTTTGTCTTCCTCTGAGGCTGAGAGAGGGTGACTTGCCCAAGGTCACCCATTGGGTTTCATGGCTGAGTAAGAAATCAAACCCTGGTCTCCAGAGTCCAGCAGTCAAACCACTATGCCACCATGCTGGCTCTCAAAATACAAACTTTATAAACAGTACCACAAACCCCATGCCTGGTTTTACAGACTTCTGACTCATGGTGACCCTAAGGCAGTGACACTGTCAGAGGATTCTCTTGGCAAGGCTTGTTCAGAGTGGTTTTTGCCATGGTCTTCTTCTAAGGCTGAGAGAGTGTGACTTCTAAGATGGTTGTTATGATTGTATGCAGTGGCATTCCCAGCCAGAGTGTCACTTGGTGCGGGAAGCAGGACTTCCGGGGGTGAGGGTTTTGGAGGTGCTGCTGGACATTCTATTTCATAGGAAGGAACTGTCAAAACATCTTCTGACTCAGTATTCCTTGACTAACAGCAAGGGCTGGCCTTGGGGTGGAGTTGGAGTGGGGCGACCGGATGCCGGCTGCCCCAGCTCTGCCCCAATGCTGCCGTCCTGCCGTGTGCAAAAGACACGCTGTGCCAAAGGGGCGCAAAAGAGCCGCAGTGGCACACTAAGGGCAGCTTTCTGCTGCCCCAAAAAGGAGTGGCATTTGTTTTGATCAGTGGTTGATCAAAAAGGAGTGACCAGTTTTGATCAGTGGTTGATGCTTCTTTCCCAAGCAGCAGAG
>CM034701.1:11274572-11293504 GCA_020142125.1 Phrynosoma platyrhinos
AGTCACTTTGACATTCACATACATATTTTATTTCTATTACTGTATGTCTCATGTTGCTTTTTCCTTGACACTCCATCCATGACTGGTTGACACACCTCTGTACCCAGATTAGGATCTTTGACACTGAGCTTCTCTGTCTTGTCTGGATTCAGCTTCAGTTTGTTTTTCTTATCTAGCACCTCTTCCAGGCATTCATTCAGAGGAGACACACTGTCCTTAGCTGAGATTGTTTTTGAAGGCATAGAGAAATATATTTGGGTGTCATCAGCATACAGATAAATCCCGCTCCATGCCTCCAGATGATCTCTCCCAGTGGTTTCATGTAGATGATGAATAGCATTGGGAACAGAATGGCACCTTCTGTTCACCTTCAGTTCTGGGCACCACAATTCAAAAAGGATGTTGAGAAGCTAGAATGTGTCCAAAGAAAGGCAACCAAAATGGTGAAGGGTCTGTAAACTATGCCTTATAAGGAGAGACTTCGGGAGTTGGGTATGTTTAGCCTGGAAGGTTAAGAGGTGATATGATAGCCCTGTTTAAATATTTGAAGGGATGTCTTATTGAAGATGCAGCAAGCTTGTTTTCTGCCACTCCAGAGACGGAACAATGGATGCAAGCTACAGGAAAAGAGATTCCACCTCAATATTAGGAGGAACTTCCTGATGGTAAGAGCTGTCTTCTTTGGAGGTCTTTAAACAGAGGCTAGATGGCCATATGTCAGTGGTGCTTTGATTATGAGTTCCTGCATGGCAGGGACTGGATGCCCCTTATGGCCTCTCCCAACTCTATGATTCTGGCAGAATGGTATGTCATATACCAGTTCCTTTTTTGAGGAGCAGCTGTCTCCAAGCACCACCATCTGGAAGTTGCCTTAGAGATAGGACCGGAACCACTGATGAAGCCCAGTGCTTCTGATCCCCAAATCTCTCAGGCATTCCAGAAGGATATCATGGTCCCTGGTGGTATCAAATGCTGCTGAGAGGTTCAAAAGCACCAGCAGGGACACACTCCCCCATCAAAGTTCCAGTGAAGATCCTCCATTAAGGCATTGACCATAGCAGTCTCAACTCCGTATCCCGCTCTGAAGCCAGTATGAAATGGGTCTAGATAACTGGTATCATCCAAGACTGCTCTCTCCATCACCTTTCCAGAAAAGGAAGATTTGATACTGGTCTATAGTTGCTGAGGGCCAAGGGATCCAGGGAGGGCTTGTTTTAAAGAAGCACCTCTGCTTCTTTAAAACATGATGGAAAACTTCCCTCCTTGAGAGATGCATTAATGATATTTTGTATTTGAAGCCTAATTGAATCTCCTCCCTGGACAACCAAACAAGAATGACAAGGATCAATAAGACAACTTGTCTGTCTTACTTGCCCCAGCAACTTGTCCACATTGACGGTACTCATCAATTGAAAGTGATCCATTGGAATCCTATTCACAGAGTCACTGGACACCCCAGTGCTGCTACTCCCCTTTTACTGCTCAGGCTCCCTCCTGTTCCATTCTGGGATTTACAGCTTAGGGAGGGGCATTTAAAATTTTCAGGCAGAGAGCTCTTAGGCCTTACTGAACTACAAACCCCAGAATGGAACAGGTGGCAGACAGAGCAGTAAAAGTGGAATAGCAGCACTTTAAAGTGTGGTGCGGTAATCTCTACAGGCTGCCCTCTTGCACACCCTTCCCTAGCAAAGTCCATCCATGGGATTTTCATTTGAGTTTTTCTAGGCATGAATAGGATTGTGTTGCTACTTTTACACATGGTTAAGTAAGGAGAGGCAACTGAAAGCCCTCGCATTAAAAAAATGGTGATGCTGTGGGACTTATCATTTAAATGTGCGAGAGAATAAAATAATGAAGAGATAAATGGGATGAAAATATTCTGATAGTGACTATGAAAATAAAATTACAACAAATCTTTGTAAAAGGATGGCTCAGGAGCCAGTGCATTTGGTGGACCTTCTCTCAGGGTGATGCCCTCCCAAGAATGAATGCAAAGTGAAGAAGAAGGGTCCGGTGAATCTGCATGGCAGAACCTATGAGAGGAGAAGGGTCTCATCAAGAAAGGAGTGGAGTTCCTCTGCTGGCTGGACTTCCCTCCCTCCTTTGTACCCACTAACCACCTCTCCATCTCTACCCTGCCTGGTTGTCCACTGGCCATTTCTCCATTGGTGGAACCATACATGATTGTGATGCCATAGTTGACATGGTTGTACATGCAGACAAAGTTCTGGGACAGGGATCAAAAGGACAAGTTGTCTGCCCTCCCAAGAATGAACCCAAAGTGCAGAAGTGTCTGGTGAGGCTGTGTGGCAGACCCTGTGAAGGGAGGAAGGTCTTAGCAGGACAGGAGTGGAGATCCCCTGCTGGCTGGACCTTCCTGCCTTCTTTGTACCCACTGACTAGCTGTTGTCCACTGGCCATTTCTCCATTGGTGGAGCCATCCATGATTGTGATGTCATAGTTGCCATGGTTGTACATGCAGACAAAGTTCTGAGACAGTTCTGGGACAGGGATTGAGGGGACAAGTTATCTGCCTTACTTGCTCCAGCAACTTGGTCACAGTACTCATCAATTGAAACTGATCCATTGGAATCCTACTCAGAGTGACTGGACACCCCAGCACTGCTATTCCCTTTTTACTGCTCTTCCAGGGAGATTTCTGGCTTCATCTACAGGCACATCTCCAAGTCATCTGCAGTTGCTCAACAAGGCTTTCCATACCTTAATTGTTTAAAAAGTGATAAGACAGTGATATCTGTTTTGTTCATCTTCTGAGACCCTTGACTCTAAAACAAGAGTACGAATCGGTCTGTAGTTCCTCCAGTCAGCCGGCATTTACCAGATCAGATTTGTCAGAGAACATGGCTTTCTTTTGTAGAGGGTAATTTGAGGGTCAATGCTGAAAGTGGGTGGACAGAAGGTGGGTGGTAAGCTACGGGCTTGTCTTTGACTCATCTACAGTTGCTCAACAAGGGTTTCTATACCTTAGTCGTTTAACATTGATGAGGTAGTGATATTGAATGCATGCTGCTTTGTTCACCTTCTGAGAACCTTAGCTCTAAAACAGGAGTATGAATCAGTCTGCAGTTCCTCCAGTCTGGTTTGGGCATGCATATGCAAGTCAACACTTGGCATGGGGAGAGGAGGAGGCTTTTAGCTTCCATTCCACACCATAACTCTGACCCATGTAACCTTGGCAAATGGGATCAATATGACCCATTTTTTTTTATTGTTAGCTGCCTTTGAGTTGACCTTAACTCTTAACAACCCTGTGGATGAGACCTTTCCAAGCTCTCCTATTCTCTACCTCTCTGCCCAGGTCCTGAAGGCTCAGGCTCCCTGCTTGAGTCCATCCATCTGTTATGTGGTCTTCCTCTCTTTTTACTGACCTTGACCTGCCCCGGCATTATTGTCTTTTCTAATGAATTGTGTCTTTTCATGATGTGGCCAAAGTAGGGCAGCCTTAATTTAGGCATCTCGGCTTCCAGGGAGAATTCTGGCTTCATCTGTTCCAGGATCCATTTGTTTGTCTTTTTGGCCATCCATGGTATCCTAAGCAAATCTTCTGCAGCATCACATCTCAAATGAGTTGATTTTCTTACTGTCTGCCTTTTTAACTGCCCAGCTCTTGTATCTATATGTGGTAGTGGGGAATACAATGACTTGGATGAGTCTAACATTAGTGCTCAGTTGTATATCTTTACTCTTTAGAATCTTTTTTAGCTCTTACATGGCTGCCCTTCCCCTTCTTAGGGCCTTTACAGACTGCTAGAAATAGTGCAAATAGAGTCCACTTTAACTGCCCTAGCTCAGTGCTAGGAATCATGGGAATTGTATTTTTTTTCTGAGAGAGAAAAAGACGAAGGGAATTTTCACCACACGTGGTGGAAATGTTCCCTTGCAAAGAAATATTGGAGAACAATTCATTCATGAATTAGCGAAATACTAGAAGTTGAAGTACCATGGAGCCCAAATTTTTTTCTTCTAAATATGTTACATGAAATAGATAAAACAATTAGAAAAAAATTGGCAGGATTTTATTATATATGGTGTCGATAGCAAGATTAGTTTTTGCAAAATATTGGAAGAAAAAGGAAATACCTAATGCAAAAGAATCATAGAATCATAGAGTCAGAAGAGACCACAAGGGCCATCCAGTCCAACCTCCTGCCATGCAGGAACTCCCAATCAAAGCATCGCCGACAGATGGCCATCCAGCCTCTGCTTAAAGACCTCCAAGGAAGGAGACTCCACTACTAATAGTGTGATCCAAAGAATTCCAGGAAATGGTTTATACGATTAAAAGAATGGTTTATACGATTAAAAGAAGCAATGAATTTGGATATCTTAACAGCTTTAATTCAAAATAGAGATGTGGATACGAGGGAGCAACAATGGGAATTAGTTAAAAATGATAAGATAAAATTTGAAGAAAGTGAACAAGATTGAGCTGGATTAGGTTGAATCAAATTTGATTACTTTTAAATACCTTAACGAATAGGATGTGGTAAGCTTTATAGATAAAGAAACTTATGAATGTAATTAAAGTAGAAATGGAAGGAATATGTCACAGTCTTATGTAACCTTAGTATAAGAAAGAAATGTTAAATTTAGGTTCAAAAGTAGAGGTAATCACTTGGGAAATAAGAAATCAGAAAATCAACTGAAGATTTGCAAAGTATTTATATGTATTGTTGTTTTATGATTGAGTGGTCTGGGAGGTGGGTGTTGGATGTATGACTGTATTATATTGTTTTAATGTGGATATTGTCTTATTTGTCTCTATGTAAAAAAATTTTCAAAATAAAATTATTTTTAAAAAAATCTGTTCTACATATAATATTATCTGCATACACATTGAACAGATAGGGTGATAAAATGCAGCCTTGCCTGACCCCTTTGCCAATAGGGAATGATTCTGTTTCTCCATATTCTGTTCTAACAGTAGCCTCTTGTCCTAAGTGCAGATTTCTCATCAGGACTATCAGATGTGTTGGCACTCCCATTTTTAAAGGGCATTCCATAGCTTTTTGTGATCTATGCAGTCAAAGGCCTTGCTTTAGTCTAGGACAAGGGTTCCCAACCTTTTTGATTTGAGGAGCCCTTTTTAGAATCAATTTCTATGGCAAAGCTCCTGAGAAGCCTACCCTATGTCATACAAATTAATGGTGTTTAGGAGTAGTGTCACCAGGGGTGGGGAGGAATAGATTGTAAGTGACTGTGAAGCAAAGAGATATCTAAACCTAGAGCACCCCTAAGGGCTCCTTGAAGCATAGGTTGGGAACTTCTGGTCTAGAAGTCACATGCTGACTTTTTCCCTGGACATCATGTTTGCAATGTGGTCCCTGGTGCTGCTTCCTTTCCATTTGTGCCTCTTTTCACAACTGGGAGTTTTCTGGCTTAAGAAAATGGCTTCTGGAGCACCCCTGGGAGTGGGGAATGGACCTGGGCTGTATTCGGGTGGCAGATTCAGAAACAAATTCACTGTGATAGTATCAGGATGCCACCCAAATTAAATAAGTTGGGAGAGGTAAGATGCTTTAATAAGCCATGGAATAAGCTCCCAAGCTAGCAGCATTTTCCACTGTCAAACAGCTCTTACCATCAAAGGAAATTTCTTCCTACTGTTTATGTGAGATCTTTTCCCCTATCACTTGAATCCATTCGTCTGTGTCCTGGTCTCTGCATCAGCAGAAAAGGAGTTTGCTCTATCTTCTACATGACATCCTTTCAGATATTTAAGAATAGCTATCTTGTCACCTCTCAGTCTTCTCGTCTCCAGGGTAAACAGACACTCCCTAATCATTCCTCATAAACCTTGTTTTCTAGCATTATCTTTTCTGACTTCCCCCCTAAAAGTATTGGCTATTCATTTCAGTTCCTCTTTGGTGGTTTCTCCTTTCTTCCATTGCTCATACAAATCTCTCTTTCAAATCTCAGCTCATTGGAGAGTTCTTTGCACCTCCTTTCTGGTTTCTTGAGAAAGCCTTCCCCTTCTCTTTTGCACTGCATCACTTGTTTGCAATTGTGCCTTCAATATCTCACCTTTAAGAAACTGCCATGCACTGGAGTGAACTCTCTTCTCTCTGATGTTTTCTTAGGGTGAAAAGTGTGACCTTGACTACACTTTCCCTTTCCTCTGTGCAATGAATCCCATGACATAGTCATTTTCCCATAAGATGGCACTTCATTCCCTGCTGGTGGGAATCAGGTCCCAGATCATTGATCCTCCTGCTTGCTCCCCCAGCAAGAGAAGAATTTCCTTCCTGGCCACGTTTGACTTCCAAAAAGTGTTGGGATGGTTGAAGTCTCCCACTACACTGCATCTTTCTGTTTTGAATATCTGACTCTGATCTAGTAAGGGATCATCCAAGTCCTACGTGTGGATTTGGAGTCTAGAGGAGGCCTCCATTGTTGGGATCACTGTTGCTCTTCTGACAACTATTCCTGCTGTGAAATCATGGTGGTTTTACTTCCCCTCATCTATTTTGGCTTTTGTTTTTGGAGGAGGAGGAGGAGGAGGAGGAGGAAGAGGAGGAGGAGGAGATCTTTAGGGACCTTTACCAACATATGATGGTACCTCCAGTCAATCATCTGATAAGCCCTTTCCTACCCAGAAAGACCCATTTCATTTTGCACTTTTGTTCCAGGATCTGCTCAGGATTCAAGACAGCAAACCTTCATGAGAGAAATAGAAAGCAAGTTCATCCTGAAAGCCAAGACCAGCCAAAAGAGAAAGTGGAGCTGAAGGAGGGCCTGAGTGAAACTGGTGAGGAGAAGGAGGAGGGGGAGGACTGGAATTGGGGGCATGGGAGAAGGGTCCTCTGCTTTGGAGGTAGATGGTAGGGAGGGAGACCCACGGCTGGCACCACCTTCATGGCCTCCACTCTTCTGCCATAGTTGCAGGGTTCAGCCAGCCCAAGACACAGGATGCTTCTCATGAGAACAGCACAGCTTTTCATTCCACTTTCGTGTTTTTGGGCAAGGCTTTATGTTTCAGTCCAGAGACTGCCAGACTGATACATTATATGGAGGTTAAGAAATAATGGCAGGGGTAGGCAACCTTTCCCCTTTAAGGGCCGAGGGACTTCAGCTCCCAGAGTCCCAGGAGCTATTGGCCAACATGGGACTATTGGCCAACATGGCTGAAGCTTCTGGGAGCTGAAGTCCTTTGGCCCTTAAAAGGGAAAGGTTGCCTACCCCTGAATAATGGGATACACAATAAGGAAGGGCAACAAGAAATGATTAAAGCAGAAGAGCATAACCATCAAGGCAGCATGCAAATCCCCTAACTCAAACCCCCAAGGGAATTTGAAAGGCTCCAGCCAGGACTTCGAAGAGTGCCTGGAAGTGGTTTGAAATGCCACACTTGCCCGCAGATTGACTGGCACAAGGGGCTCCATGTGCCCTGTTCCCAGCTGGTGATCTGGCTGCTTACCTTTTGGAACCATCTGCAGAGGCAGCCTTGGGTCTGATGCAGTGGGGCAATCCCAGCAGGATGTGCCATCAAGGTGTGGATCACCACAGCTAGACCACCACATGCTGCCTTGTGCCACAGAGGTTGCTTGGTTGAGAAAGAGAAGGTCAGTTCTGCCATCCCTCTACAAGTCTCTACCAATCAGTGGTGCCCTTTGCTTTGAGGGGAGAGCCAAGAAAGTGGTGATTTCATAAAAAATGGGCACCTGCAGAAGGGGATGGATATCCACTAACACCAATGCAAAAACAAATCAGGCAGTCTCGAGGTAGCTGCTTGGCTCCTTTATTTCTGGCCCTGCTTCCATTTTATAACAGTCCCCCCCTTTCCACGCCACCCTCAAGCCATTTACCAATATCACAGATGGGTTTTTCCCCCCACATTTGGAGCAAACAGACAAGGATAAAATACCAGGCAGACAAGCAAACAGACAAGGACAAAATGCCAGACAGGGGAAGGTTGCAGAGGCTGGGCTTATTATTTAGAAATAAATATTGAGCCAGTGCAGGACATGATCCATGTCTATCAAAGTCTGGATGGTGCAGGGAAAGTTCATACAAGTGTCCATTTTTTCTCATTGTGCCATGGGAATAGATCCCAGTGGTTGGGGACACCTCCACAGATGACCAAAAGAGGGAGATTTGGGTCAGATTGAAGGAAGGAAGGACTTCTTCACAACACAGCACAGAGTTTGGCTGTGGCCACCAACATGGACAAGGGAATGGGTAAATTCCTGAAGGCTCGGGTGACCCATGGCTCAATCGAGATGACCATTTACTCCCAGAGGGCTGACTTCTGCTTTGTTCTTTCTCATGACCAGAACTGCAATTCTGCCAGGATATATTACGAAATCTGGGGAAGGAAAATGACCCACTTGTAGTGCAGGAGGCGGCGGAAAAGCTCTGCACTCTAGCTGACATGGCTGGGGTCCTCAAAGGCATCTCCAAATTTCGCCAGGGGACACAGAAGGTACAGCAATCCTTTCTGGTTCTTGGGGTGCCTTTAGGCTTCTGCTTTGGTGTCTGCAGTGAATTTTCTGTGCTAGACACTGAAGGAACCTGCAGGGATGGGGCAATCGGATGATTCCCTTTTGGAATGACCTCTCTTGCCTATGTTCTTCTTTTCTTATGACTTTTGGCTTTGTCATCATCATCATCATCATCATCATCATCATCATCATCATTTATTTATTTATAACCCGCCTCTCTGCAAAGCAACCGGGGAAGCGTACAGCAAATTAAAACAATACAAGCAGTTAAAACAGTCAACCCAATTCCCTCACCCACCCACCCCTTAAAAATAAATTAAATTATTACTGTATTAAAATAACAAGATAAAACCATGACATACAAAAACCCATAGCAACAGGTAGTAGCAGTGGGGGGGGGGGAAGGGTAAACAAACCTGGACTTGTATTTATATTAGTATTCGTATTCATATCTGAATTAAATTTGAGTTCAAATTTAAATTTGAATTTGAGCTGGGAGGCTATTCTGAGAAGGCCTGCTGGAAGAGATCCATCTTCACTGCTTTTTTAAAGCAGTCCAGAGTAATAATAAGATGGATCTCATACAGCAGGCCATTCCATAGTCTGGGAGTGGTGGCAGAGAAAGCCCTCTGGGATGTCTGTGACAGCCTGGTCTTCATCGGCTGTAGCAGATTCCTCCCAGAGGACTGGAGTGCGCAGGGGGGATCGTACGGGATGAGGCGGTCCCAGAGATAAATTGGACCCAAGCCATGTAGGGCTTTAAAGGTTAAAACCAACACTTTGTTGTGTGCCCAGTGTATCATAGCCCACAGAAATGTACAATTAATGTACATAATGTGGACAATGAAAATGAAAATTAGAGTGTTTTGCATGATCAGAATAATTGGCATAATATGCAAATTAGATGGGAAGAGGTGGTTCATGGCAGCCCTTACCATAGCAAGCATATGCCTTGCAGCCCTTATGAATGATTCACCTGGTGGGGGTTGGGGGGAAGAGGAGGTACAAATGCAGAGATTGTGGCTATTTTTTTCTTAATAGGGAACCGTGCAGGGCCTAGCCTTGGTTGGGACCCCAGTGTGTAGCGGGGGAAGTTTTAAACTTTACTCCACATTGTTTCTCCTCTTGCATCTTCTTGCCTAGAACAGGCTAAAGCAGCAGTTCCCACCTGAGGAGCCCTTACGGTTCCATGTGCACTTCCCAGGTGCTCCAGGTTTAGATATCTCTTTACTTTACATTCCTTTAAAATCTATCCCATCTCCCCCAGCAATAACACTACTCCTAAACACCATTAATATGTAATACATTGGGTAGGCCTCTAAGGGGCTTCACCATAGAAACTGATTCTAAAAAGGTCCTCAAGTCAAAAAGGTTGGGATTTCTGGGTTAAAAAAGAGAGAGGGGGAAGAAAGAAAGGTCCTTTGCTGGCCTCATTCCTGGAAAGGCCAGACAGGGCTCCCCCAAGGAAGTCCGACCCAGTGCAGCTCTAACTAACCTTCCTGCCCAGAGCTCAAATAGGGCCTTGGTGGGAATGGATTTGGTGGGAAATTAATGGGAACCCACCCATTCTACTCAGCATTTCATGCACCAAGTGAGTGTCCTTTCTGCATTGTCCCTTTTTGGAGGCCATCTTGAGTTCAATTTTGGGAGAAAGATGGCATATAAATGAAGTAAATAAATAAAATATAAATTAATGTTTCCCTGCAGATCTCACTGAAGCACCAACTCCATATTAACCAGGTCCTGAAAGTGGTAGTTAAATCAACCAACAGCCTGGATTTAAGGACAGCCAAAGTCACTATCCAAATGGCAGCACAGGACATGCTGAGGAGCACGGTAAGAACCAAGATGATAAAGTGGTTTGTTAAATGTTGCAGCTGGGAAGGCAAAGGGATGAACGACCTGGCCATTCATATGTCAGTTTACTCTCTCTCTCTTTCTCTCACTGTCATCAAGTGCTTATCTACACTTTTGTTGTTGTTATGTTGTGATGTAGCCTCCTTAATTGAGTCCATCCTTCTGACATGCAGTCTTCCTCTCTTTAGACTTCACCTTCCCCAGCATCATTGCCTTTTCCAATGAGCCTGGCCTTCTCATGATGTGGCCGAAGTATGACAGCCTCAATTTAGTCATTTTGGCTTTGTAATAAAGACCTTGAACCTGGGGAATTACTAAAGTTCAAGTCTTATATGGGATCTTTTATCCTATTTTTATGGAGGTGGCTAGGGAATAGACTAATAGAGATAAAGCTTTCCAATGAACTGTAATTTATTTGGGGATTCAAACATAGAAAGACACCCTAACATGCCTGCACACACACAAGAACTCAGGAGTAAAATAGTTAGCTTGGGTAGGAAACACAAGGCTTTTTGATGGTGATAATTACCTGACGGTGGTTGCTCCAATGATGAATGAAGAGGGATAGACTCAACCGTTATGAAAGGGAAAGGACAACCGATAGAGCTGAGGACTCCAGTCAGAGATCACAGTGGCATAGTGCCACCATGAAATCTAGCTAGACCCGAATGTGCCTGAGATTTTGGGGAGCATTTATACCCTTAATCCTAGCCTGAGGTGAAGAGTTGCTATTGTATAGCAAAAGTTCTGATTGCTATGTTTTGAAGTAGACAATTTCCAAAAAGGAGGAGATGGTACACATCCTGGCTGGCACTCATAAATCTTCTAGGTGTGAATGTCCTGATTTGGAGCTCCTAAACCTGGCCTTTTTGCTCTGCAAATGGTTGTAAATGCAGATGTGACTCTGTTTGGAGTGCCTACATGATGTGCATGCTTTGAGTTCATGGCGGTGAAGGCTCATTCCAGCCCAGGGTTCTGACAGTGACCCAAAGGGGGTCTTTATATCAAATCATAGAATCATAGAATCATAGAATCATAGAGTTGAAAGAGACCACAAGGGCCATCCAGTCCAACCCCCTGCCATGCAGGAACTCCCAATCAAAGCATCCCTGACAGATGGCCATCCAGCCTCTGCTTAAAGACCTCCAGGGAAGGAGACTCCACTACTCTCCGGGGGAGTGTGTTCCACTGTCGAACCGCCCTTACTGTCAGGAAGTTCCTCCTAATGTTGAGGTGGAATCTCTTTTCTTGCAGCTTGCATCCATTGTTTCAGGTCCTAGTCAACCATTGTAACAGCTTCCAACCATTGTAACAGCTTCCAGGGAGAGTTCTATCTTGATCTGTTCAAGGAACCATTTATTAGTCTTTTTAGCCATCCACAGTATCCTCAGCACTCTTCTCCAGCACCACAAAGTGGTACCTTTTCATTTTCTTCTTTGACTTTCTTTAGTGATTGTTCCAGTTCTGTGATCTATCTTAGATTGCTGATGTTTCTACCTCCTATCTTCACTCCTTCTTCTGAGTCTAGCCCTTCTCTTCTTAAGACATTTCCTCCATACAGGTTGAACAGATATGGTGAAAGGATGCCACACAATGTCAGAGCTACAAGGTCCATCCCTGCCCAAGTGGGGCCATTGGAGTAAATTTTACCAGAAGAATTTAAAAGCTTTCCTACTGACACATCTGGCATTCTTGTTCAAATCCAGTCTTGGGCTGTGGAGATGGCTCTGGCAGGTGACACAATCCTGGCTCCTGCTCTTGGTTTTAAGATGTCCCAGATTATTTTGGGTGTCAACCTCAGCATCTTTGCATATTGGTTGGTTTAGGCATTTATCACCAATTCTTCAGAGAACTTTTAAAAATGTTATTGGTGGCCTAGAAGTGTAATGTGCACCAAGGAACAGTGATTCTTTGGGGGGGGGGGATGGAGTCCCTCTCAGGCAAATGGCAATGATCCCAAACAGCCAAAAAGTCATAAGTGCTGTGGCTGGTTCCTTGCCTGGTGGCCAACCTTTTAGTATGAGGACAATGTGGTAAATAAATAAAACTGTGGCTTACATCAAAAGCCTACATCAGTTTTGCACAATGCAAACCTGCATGTGTGAAGTTGGGCACTAATTAAGCATACAACCCTTCTGTTGAATGATTGGATGTTGAATGATAATGCTATGCAACCAAAACAAGATAGCAGGCCTCCACAACTTTGAACTGAATGTGGACACTGAGCACCTGACAAAATTGAACAACTGACTCTGTAGGTGGAACTATGGCATGCACATAAGACACATGGGGCTTCAGCTAGTGCATGGCTCAGCAGCTGCAGAGGGTTGGAAGAACACCTTAGAGCCTTGGCCGCTCAGGCAAAACCATTCCTTTCAGAGTGGTGGTGGTGGGGAGGAGACTGCGGACCACTATGGGCTCTTGGATCATGTTCAAAGAATGTTTGCGCCACCTGTCAGAGCCGCACATTTCACTCGTGAGCCTATCTCTCCTGGACTCTGTAGTGTTGCCTGTACCAACAATTGCACAAGGTGCCAAGGAAATACTCAGTCACCAAGTTCTATCTCTAGAACTTTACTATTATGTATATACAGCACTATAGACATGACAACCAACCATCCACTACTCAACAATAGCCCACACTGTCCTTAGTGTCATGCCCGTATCTATGCATACTGTCCATGGCATGATCTCCCCTCACAGGTGGCTGCAATTGTCCCTTGCATCAGCATATTGAATCATCCTGGGCATATCTTCCAAGTGGTGTGATCATGACACTTCACCACGGTGCTACCTTGGCAGCAATTGCATCATCCAACTCTTCCTCAGTCAGTTGTCATATTGTGTCCTGTGAAATTCTTAATACAATGGTGGATATACATACATACTCTGACACTTCCTTTGTTTCCACAGGACCTTCAAGATGCCTACCAGGATGCCCCAGGTGACATCCTTGTAGCCCTCTGGGATCGCTTTCCAGAGGAAGTACTGATGAAACTCCTGGAGAGCTTCCAGGATCGGCTGCTCCCCTACCACAGCATCCTCAAAGTTCTGGGGAAACTGGCAAACAAAGGTACAGCACTCCAACTCCCTGTGGCAGCCCCCTTGCCTTGCCTCCAGAACAATGATGGGGTGGGATGAGGTGGGCAAAGGGCCTCAGGGCCACAGCTGGCAGGGCCACAGGGCATAAGAGGCCAGGCAGCTGAGGGACTGCTGCCAGAGGGAATGAGTCTAATAACTTGCTTTGCAAAATGACCATCTGCGGAGACAGCTGACCCCAAGATCGACTCAGAATCATAAGGGGGGAAGCTTAGGGTTAAGGTTTGGGCTAGGGCTATCTTTTATATGCTATCTATTTTAATATTGTAATAATTTAATTCTGTTTTAATGGAACACTTTTTCCATGTTTTTAATTGTACTGTTTTATTAGGGCTAGGGTTATTGTTAGGGTGAGGGTTTGGGTCCAAGGGTGGGCCCTCAAACCTGCAGTTGCTCCCTGAATGTGTTGTATGCCTCCCACATGCTGCTGAAGTTGCTGCCACAGTTTGGGTGGGCACATTTGGGGCAATGGAGGGGGTATCCTGAGTGTCCCTCATCCTCAAAGTCCCTTCTGGGAAGGCAAGAGGGAGGGTGGCAGGAATGCTTATTAGGATGGCTGTCATCTCAGCCCTCTCAGCCCTCTTTTCTCTGAACTGAACATCCCCAGCTGCCTAAGTTGTTCCCCAACAAGGCTTGGTGGTTTCCAGAACTTTGATCACTTTGGTCACCCATCTCTGGACAAGTTTCAGCTTGTCAATATCTTTCTTGAACTGGGTGTCCAGAATTGGGCACAGGACCAGGCGAAATCTGTTTCAGACAGAGTAGAGTGTCACCACTATGACTTTCAACCTAGACACTGTGCTCCTGTTGATGCAGCCCAGAATTGTACTGGCTGCTCAGATGCCTGATAGCATTCACAGGGCTCCTGAGTGGCCACTGAGCATTTGCTTTGTCCTCCTCTCCTCTGCAGCTTTTTCTGAGAGTGATGCAGCAAAGATTGGCATCTGGGAGCGAAAGATGGTGGAGGTAAGGAGAAGGCTGCTCCTGGGAAGAAGGGCTTCACCCAGAATGTTGCATCAACAAAGTCCCAAATATCCTCCCTCTCTATCACACATATACTTCTTCTGTTGTCATGCTGCCAGGAGAGAGATGCTCCAGGGGAGAAGCGGAACCCTAGATCTGCCCCATGCCCTCTCAAAAGGTTGCTGGGTGCCCCCTGTTCCTGATCCCTGGCCAAAATGTGAGAAAAGAGCCAATTCCCTTCCTCTAGCACCCTGGCCTTGGTCCTGCCAGGTGTGTGTGTGTGTGAGAGAGTGAGGGGGCTCCGCTTGATCTGGATGCCCTGCCAAAGCCTGGCCCGCTGTGGCCTTAAAGCAGAGGAGGTGTCTGGTCAAGGAATCTACACACATGTGGTTCTGATCCAGGACTCCCTCCTCCCAATCCAGCTTGGTTGGCCTTTCCTTCTCTTGAGTTGCCCTCTGAGGGCCATGGGTCCCCTTGGTGCTGGGCCTCTTTTCCTTCTGCTGGGGCTAGGTGTCTCTGCCATTGGCCAACCCCCTGTCCTTCCTTACAGTTTGTGGAGAGACTACTGATATGCGTCAGTGAAAAGACCTATCTCCAGGAGGTCAGACAAGAGCTACTGAAAGAGCACCCAGAGTGCAAAAGCTGGGACCTTGAGAAGGTGATTGGTGGAAGTGGCTGGATACCTGTTGGGGAGGGGGAGCACAGCTTTCCTCTGAGGCTGAGAGAGGGCAACTTGCCTGGGGTCTGCTAGGGAGTTCCATGGCTGAGTGGGGAGTGCCAGTCCAACATTTGAACTGCTACATCATGCTGCTTCCAATAGAGTTACCTTATTTTAGCCCAGTTATTCCAAGGAGATTTTCCTTTGCCTTCCCCTGAGGCGGAGTAATTGCAACTTGTCCAAAGTCAGTCATTTTTCATGGCTGAGCAGGGATTCAGACCTTGGTCTCCAGAGTCCTAGTCCAACACTCTCACCACAGTGCCATTCTGGATTTTCCAGTCAGGGTAGTCTCATTGGATGGATGGTATTGATCTCTGCACTGAGTCTCCATTCTTAGGCCAATGACCACTGAAACTGACCAACAGGATGAAGGCCCACCTGTCAGGGGGACTGCTCTTCCCTTAGCCTCCTCCTTCTAGGAATTCCTTGCCCATAGATCAGAAGGGGTCAAGGGGAGAGACTGAGAATCCTAGAACATCCTCCATAGGGACATGGTCCTCTGACCTTGTGTCAGCTAGTTTGTTCTGTGCCAGAAGTGGGTCTCTTCCCCAAGAGTTCTTTTGGTGCTGAACACAGACATGCATCACAACTCTATTGAGACAGAGGCATTTACCCAGCTGGTTGGGCAGTTCCAGGTTAGCAAATGTGAGAAGGCCCAATCCTCCCACTAAGTCAACTTCAGTGATGGCCAATTATCAGCTGATAGTGGGAAAATATTCCAGTCATGTGGCCAATGACATCCCCTCACAGCCAGTTGTAGCACTGGGCCCCTAAGCAGCTAATTCTTGCAGACTGTCCCTTGTCATTTCCCCACTAAGCTGGACAATGGAAGGTGGGCCCTCCAGGACCCTGCAGTGCAGAGGCAAACAGAGAAAGTCAAAGGATGCACATGTGGCCCACATCTCCTGGCTTCCCACTCTATTAAGTGAACTGAGCAAGCATGTCACCGACATAGGGAAACACACACCCCAATCCATTCTCATCCTTTGTATCTTTTCCAAGGGTCAAACTGCCATAGCTTTTACTGTTTTACTGGACAATAACAATAGCAACAGCACTTACATTTATATATTGCTTTGTAGTGCTGAGCACTCCCTAAGTGGTTTACAGTGTTTCCGCCAACTGCCTCCAACAAGCTGGGTATTCATTTTACTGACCTACAAAATGCTGGAAGGCTGAGTCAACCTGGAAACAAGTTGGACAGCAGTTGGTATTTGTCAGTGATGCCTACAAGGACTCTAAATCCCATCTGGCTGATGGCAGAAGCCCATTACACTGGAGGCCCTTTTGGGCAGATAAAGTCTTCTTTTCCTCTTTGAACCCTTAACTGGAAGTGCTTGGGACAATGGTATGGCAACCCTGTATTTCTGCCCGAAAGCTACCAAACTCTTCCTCTTACATCACAGTATGGCATGGAGCATGGGAGACAGAGGGACACCCAGTGGCAAACCTCTGCCTGGCCTTGGAAATGGGGAGGGTCTCTCTCCATCCACTGGCTTGTTGTCTGCCATGTTGGAGCAGCACCTGTTGGACCAAAACCAACAGCAGGCATCCAGATGAGCCTTGGGTCCACATCACCACTGTCCCTGTACCTAAGGGGGGGGGCCATCCTCTCATTCTCCCCCAGGTCTTCCTCTATCAATACTATGGGTTCATCCTCCGTGCCTCAAATGACTCTCAGCTGGTCCAGGAGCATCTCCACACCATCTTGGCCTTGGCTCACAGGGGGCCTTTGGAAGCAAAGGTGAGCCAACGAAGCTGTGCTTCTTCAGGGTGAGAAGGTGAAGCTGTTCCTCTTTGCAGCCCAAGTTGCCCCCTCCCTACCTGGGTCCTCGGAGTGAGGTTCAGAAGAGGAGGAGGAGGAGGAGGAGGGGTCTCTGGGATAATTGGGTCTGGAATCATGAGTTGAGAGGGGTCTGTGGGAAAGGAGCAAGCGGACGGAGAGGAGAGGAACCTTCAGAAAGTTATCAAGCAGAGGAGAGAAGTTCAACATCTTCTAGGGAGTCCAGGAGGGGTAAGAGGTAAGGGAAGAATAGGGGTGTCTTCTGTCTGTCTCACTGTCTGTCTTTCTCTCTGTGTGGACTTTGGGGGACAGAAACAAGTTTGTCCAAAGCACCTTTCAAGAAATGAGGGAGAATTGAGAGGGAGAGGAGTGATGCTTTTCCCCTTGCACCAGAACAGCAGTCATGTAGTATCATAAAGACCATCAGCTCTGCCTGTGGGTGGTATCTTCATGGGCCAGAGTCCCTTTGTCAGACACATGGTGTTCAAGGAGACATCTTCAGGGAGGCAGTGAAACCCCCCACTCTCCTCCTTGCCTCTGCTTCAGTCAAGAAGCCATCCTGACTTTATCAGAGAATGATTGATCATAGAACCATAGAATCCAAGCATCTGAAGAGAGCCCCAAAGGCTATCCAATCCAACTCCATTCTGCCATGCAGGAACAGACAATCCAACCCCTCCCTGGGTCAGATGGCCATTGAGCCTTTGTTTAAAAACCTCTAATGAAAGAGACTCCACCTCACTGCAAGCCAACAGCATCTTCCACTGTTGAACTGCTCTTATTGTCAGAAAGTTCTTCATAATGTTTTAGGTGGAATTTCTTTTCCATTTGTTTGAATCCACTGCTCTGGGACCTATGCTCCAGAGCAGTGCAAAGCAAGTTTTCTCCATCCTCAATATGGCATCTCTTCAAATGCTTAAACATGGTTATCATGTCCCTTCTTTTCTTTCCCTTGTCTAGGCTAAACATACTCCATAGGACAATGTTTCCAGACCTTTTACCATTTTTGTTGCCCTTTTCTGGATCTAGACGCTACACTCATGTTGATGCAACCAAAAATCGCATTGGCTTTTTCGCCTGCTCAATCACACTATTGACTCATATTTAACTTGTAGTCTACTAGGAATCCTAGATCCCTTTCACATGTACATTTGTCAAGCCATATGTCCTCCATCCTATATCTGTGCATCACCCCCTTCCAAAGTGTAGTACCTTACATTTCTCCCTGTTGAAATTCATTTTATTAGTGCTGACCCAGCTCTCTAATCTGTTATAGTCATTTTGAATTCTGATCTTCTCCTCTAGGGGTATTAGCTACTCCTCCTAATTTGGTGTCATCTGCAAATTTGATAAACATGCCCTCTATTCCTTCATCCAAGTCATTGAGAAAGATGTTGAATAGCAGGACACAGCCCTTTGGCACCCTTTGGCACCCCAGTGGTCACTTTCACCAGAATGCAAAAGAGCCATTGCTGAGCACCCTTTGGGTTTGGCTGGTCAGCCAATTATAAATCCACCTAACAGTTGCATTGTCTAGCTCACATTTTATAGCTTGTTTGCAAGAATATCATGGGGGACCTTGTCAATGGTCTTAGTGAAATCAAGATATCCATAACATTCCCTTCATCTACCATGCTGGCAATTTTATTTAAAAAAAGGATCAGATTAGTCTAGCATGACTTGTTTTTTGAGAAACCCATGATGACTTTTTGCAATTATGGCATTCCTTTCCAAATGCTCATAGACTCTCTGTGTAATGATCTGCTCTTGAATCTTTCCTGGTATTGATGTAATTCCTCAATATGGGGAGTAATTGTTTGGGTCATTTTGATCCCCCCTTTTGAAAATGTGGACATTTGCCCTCCTCTAGTTCACTGGGACTTCTGCTGTTCTCCAGAAGTTCTCAAAGAGTATTGCCAGTGGCTCTGAGATTACTTTAGCCAGTTCTTTTGATACCTTTGGATGTAGTTCAACTGACCCTGGAAACTTGAATTCCTTTAGAGTAACCATAGAATCATAGAATCATAGAGTTGGAAGAGACCACAAGGGC
>CM034701.1:11302216-11337943 GCA_020142125.1 Phrynosoma platyrhinos
CTGGTAAGGAGAAGTGTGGTCCCCCAAAGTGAGGGCCGGTGTTCTCGTGAGGGGCAATTTGTTTCTGGTCTCCTCTTCTCTTTCTGGCCTCCTGGCTCCAGGGGCTCCCGGCCAAGTCCTTCCCACTGGGACCAGGGGGCATCTCCCTATCAGGTGGGAGCCTGGAGGACCTGCCCTCTGATCAGGAGATACAGTCACCCTATTCAACCACTGCACCCACTCTTTGTTGCAGGGCCCAGAGGACCCCTTATTCTCCGTGCAGCTAACCAGCCTCGTACTTGCTAGTCTGGACAGCCTCCAGGGATCTGACAGAGAGCTGCAGGGAGCTTCAGAGGAGGTCCTCCATGCCATCCTCCAGAACCATGCCAGGAAGATCAAAAGGGTGAGAGCTCTTCAGCCACTGCCCTCACCCCCAAACTCTTGCCTGACTTGGCAGGCTGTGAGACACTTGGGGAGGAACTAGCTTTGCTTCCCAGCTGCCATGGCAAAAGGCACAAGGAAAGGTCTTGGCTCTCTTGGCACAGAAGTGATCCCTCCCTCCCTCCCTCCCTCCACTTCACCCTACCCTACTCTACCCACTTAGCCAAGTCTCAAGAGACAGGACCTACACCAAGGGAGGAGTGCCAAAGCTGGGGGTCCTTGCTTTTCCCCTCCCAAACTGAGCAAGTGGTTAGAGCTAAGGGGGTCCCAGGGCCTCTGCAGGAGAACCAGCTATAGCCCCCACCTGGCCTGGCCTCCATGCTTCCTCTCCACCTCATGGGAGGCCAGTGAGGTCAGTCTGCTTGGCAAAGGCTTCCCTGAGGGCAGAGTGCTAGCCCACACCAAATGGCAATGCTGGGCAAAGAAGGGAGACAGAGAGGGTAAGAGTGGCTGATTCAGGGGGTGTCCAGAGGGTGTCTTCCTTTCCCAGTCTAGAGGAGGGAGGAATAAGCCCATCTCTTGGCCTGCCTCGGATGGGTTGACAAACTGGCATGGGAAGGTCTCTTTGGCCTTCCAAAGTGCCTGTGGCTGCCAGGTGGCAATGGGCTAGACAGCCCTCTGCTGTAACTCATGTGGCTGAGCTCCCATTGCCCAGGGAGACTGTGGTCATTCAGCACAGGGTAATATCAGCAGCTCTTGCCTGGCCTAAGATCGTGTGGCAGCACTGGCCCAGCTGTTTGGTTGAATGTGCTGTGCCTTTATTTATTTTCCGCACACTGTTTCTATATTGCCTTTGGTTCTGAAAATAGCACCCAGGTGAGCTTACCTTTTACTTAGGGAGGACACAGTGATCCTTCTGGCAAGGAAACGCTGAGCATGAGCTTGTACCATACCCACCTGCCTTTTCACAGGGTCTAGCAGTGAAATAAACAAACTTAGACATGTTTGTAAAGCATTAGGGTAGCTTTATTTGCCAAGATCTGCAAATGTTCAATACATAGTCTAATGGAGGAATGAGAGAGGGAAATGGCTGCAGGTTACACTGAGCCAGGAAAAGTGTGGGTGTTGTAAAGGCAAATGATTGGGAAGTCACCATTAGTGAGGCTGGGCACGCTAAGGTTGTGAATGCTGGCGAGAGGCAGGAGGAAGCCTCCCCTAGGCCCCAGCATCCTCCCCACCTCCAGGTCTTTCACCACCTCAATTCCTTCTCTCCTGCCCAGATGAAGGAGGTGGTGGTTGCCATCTACACCTGCCTTCAGGTTCACCCAAACTCCTATTGGATCCGGAAGGTGGTGCTGAAGGCCTTGGGATACCTGCTGCCCGACCACCTGGAGGAGGTGGTACGGAGCTGCCTCTTTTTCTCCATACCCGTCAACAGGTATGGGTGCCAGACCATCTTTCTGAGGTCTTCAGGCCACACGTCGGGTGGTGGCTGGAGGTAAAACTGGCTAGTAAACCCCAGTGGCTTCTGGCTGCCTTTTTTGATTTTGCAGGCAGGCTAGGGAGCTCTGGACAGCGATGGCTTCAGGTCCCCAGGTGGCCACACAAATCTTGAAGATCTTGCTGAAGAGCCTCCAGGTCGAGGACCCCCAGGGGAGCAACGAGGGCATCATCATCATGTCTCTGGCGGTAAGTGGCCAAGCACCAGCCTGGTTCTAGCCTAGCCTGACCGACTGCCTCAGATTGCCCAGGCACTGGTGTTTGGGGCCCAAAACCTGCTTGGGCTGTTTCCTCTCTGCCCAGAGATATAGAAGGCATGTGGGAGGTTCCTCTATCCATTCCAGGAGGGGGTGACATTGGAGGAGGATGGTGGTGCAGCTTAAGTGTTCAACTCCCATCATTCCCCATCTGCCCTCCTTCTAGAGCAGATCATTAAACAAACCTTCTGTACACACTGAGAAAAGGATGCTGTGATTAATTCAAGTTAGCATAGGTTTCTCAATCTAATTTAATCTCCTTTTTTTGATAGAGTCACAAGGTTGGTAAATCAAGGGAATGCTGTGGATGTGGTGTATCTTGATTTCAATGAGGCCTACAACAATGTTTCTTATGATATCCTTGAAAACAAGCTTGGAAAATGTGGGCCAGACAACACAACTTTTAAGGTGGATTTGTAGTTGAATGATTGACTAAATTCAAAGGTTGCTCAGCAATGGCTCCTCTTCTTCCTCTGGAAGAGAAGTGACTAGTGGGGTAACACAGGGGTCTGTCCTGGGCACAGTTTGCGATTCAACATCTGTGACAATGACTTGGGAGATTATCACACAGCTTTCTGCCTGGCTCTAGAGCAGACTGAAACTTTGGGGGAAAAAATTCAGATTGGGTGTTATCACACACCTCTGTGCTCAGGCCAGAGGCATGTAGATCCGATTTTATCCATCCCATCCCCAAACTGGTTCTGGATTAGGGTAACTCTTTGCGAAGGACAGGATTAGGACAGATCGAGGATGCAATGGCTAAGAATGGGTTGCGATGCCTGAACATGGAGGTGTGTGATAACACTGGATCTGAAAAAAAAATCTCAAAGTTTCAGTGTGCTCTAGGACTGGGCGGAAAGCCATGCGATAATCTCCTTGGGTGAAAGAATGAGGACATGATTAACAAATTTGCAGATGACACCAAATTAGGATGATAGCTAATACCCCAGAGAAGTGGATCAAAATTCAAAATGAACGGACTAGAAAGCTGGGTCAACACTAACAAAATGAATTTCATCAAGGAGAAATGCACAGTATATTTAGGCAGTAAAAATGAAATGCACAGATACAAGATGGGAACACCTAGTTTGACAACAGTGCTTGTGAAAGGCATGTTTGCAAATCGGCCATCTGAGTGCAGCTTGTAGCTGGGTTTTAGGTGGGATGCAGTCAAGTGGCAGCATCGGCAGCATTTTGCATGCGATGACACCCGACTGCATCCCGTAATCAAATCTAACCCAGGAGAGGTAAGTTGGGTTTATTTTGGGTGTGATAAACTCCCCAGTAAAGCACATGTTGAAGCTGAGTCAGAAATGTGATGCTGCACCTTAAAAAGCCAATGCAATTCTAGGCTGTATAGTCTCTAGACCAGTGATTCCCAAACTATGGTTCTCCATGTATTTTTGGACTTCAGCTCCCAGAAGCCTCAGCTATCTTGGCCAGTGGTCTGGGATTCTTGGAGTGGAAGTCCAAAACATCTGGAAGTCCAGAGTTTGGGAATCACTGGTTTAGATCAAGGGAAGTAATGGTGCCAATGCTCTGGTCAGGCCTCACCTGGAAAAATCCTACCTCCATTTCTGGGCACCACAATTCAAGAGGGATGTAGACAAGATGGAACATGTCCAGAGAAGGGTGAAGGCCTGGAAACCACCAAGCCCAATGAGGAGAGACTTAAGGCACTGGGAATGTTTAGCCTGGGGAAGAGAAGATTAAGAGTAGATATGAGAGTCCTGTTTAAATATTTGACGGGATGTCATACTAAGGATGCAGCAAGCTTGTTTTGTGCAGCTTCAGAGATTTGAACAGGGAGCAGTGGATACAAACTACAAGGAAGAGATTCCTCCTCAACATTAGGAAGAATTCCTGACAGTAAGAGCTGCTTGAAAGTGGAAGATACTGCTGCCTCAGGGGTGGTATAGTCTTCTTCTTTGGAGGCTATTTGTAAGCAAATGCTAGATGGCCATTTCCACAGGGAGGGCTTGGATGGTGCCTTCCTGAATGGAAGAAAGGAGGTTGGACTGGATACCCCTTTGGATTCTATGATGTTGGCTAGGGCAGATGGGAGCTGTAGTCCAGGAGTACCAGGAGTGCCACCTATTCCCTGCACCTCACCTTAAAGGTTGGCCAGGCAGTGCCCATAGGCTCCTCTCCTTTGCAATTGGTCAGAGAGACATGGCAGAGATGCAGGCAGGCTGGCTAAGGGCTTACACAGGGAACCTTTCTCCAAGACCTTTCTGGTGTTCTCTTGGTTCTAATTTGAGAGATCCCCTGTGAGAAATAGGTTTTTCCAAGCTTGAAAGCTTCTTGGAATCCTAGAACAACAGAGTCCCAAGGGGTTCCCAGAGGGCATTGGGTGGAGGATCTCCAGCTAAAGCCTCCCCAGAAGGGAGCTGTCCAGCCTCTTTTTGGAAGATGTCCAGAGAAGGAGAGCCCGCCTCTTCTCTAGGCTATGGGTCCTCTTGCTTAGCCGCTCTCACTGTCAAGTTCTTTCAGATGTTAAATTGAATCTACCCATCTGTAAATTCCAGTCATGAGACTCTGGGACATCAGAAAACACCCCCCCCGGTCATCTTTGGGGCAGCCCTGGAGGGATTTAAGATTTTGTCAGTCTTTTCTTCACCCAGCTAAACATGTCCAGCTCCTTTAACCTCTCATATGTTTTATTCTCTGTACCTCTTATCACCCTCATTGCCCTTCTCTGAACTTGCTCCAACATGTCTATATCCTTCTTAAGACGAGGCACCAGAACTGAATGCAATACTCCCGATGAGGCCTGGCCAGCACAGAATATAGGGGGAATATTACTTCTCTCAACTTTGAAGCAATGCTTCTATTAATGCAACCTAAGATGCTTTGATTGTGAATTCCTGCATGGCAGGGGGGTTGGACTGAATTTGGCCCTTTGATTCTATGATTCCATGATTCTAAGATAGCATTGGCCTTCTTTGCTGCATCATCACACTTCTAGTTTACCCAGGTCCTTTTGAATTCTGTTCCTGTCTTCCTGTCTGACCATCCACACAGTTGGCCATATTCATTGTCTGACAGCTGCTCCTGCCTAGCCTCACAGTAACTGTGGTGCTTCAGTTGTGGAATGGCCTGGGAAAAAGTGCACATGTACACACACACACACCCTCAGCAATAGCCACATCTCCCCAATTCTCCCTCCCCCTCCTCTCCTCCAGGCCATGAATGTCATCTATGAATCCTTCGGGATCCCTGGCTACCGTTTGGCCCTAGTGGAAATGCACCCCCAGCTTTTCATTCCGATGCTGAGGCAGGTCTGCTATGTGAGACAGCTGGCCTTGCCAAAAGCCTTACAAGCCAGGCAGGAAGACATTATGAGGTAGGACCCTGATGCCTTTCTGAAGGAGGGGAAGGAGGGAAAGATGGGAACCCCTCTGGAAACCAGCCACAGCCATAGCCACAGCCTCCCAGGCATGGGCAGAACCAGGGCAGTGGCTCAGATGAAGGCTCCTTCACCTTAAACTGGCTCCCTTGTTGGGTTGGTGGTGGTGGTGGCTCAGAAAAAAAATAAGGGGGAAAGAGAGGGGGACCCCAAGAAACACCCATCTAGGCAGATAACCCATGCTCAGGACCAGTGCCAGGCCAAAATGCCAGGCTTAGACCAGAATGCCCTCTGCCCCGTCATGCACTAGTTTCTGCCTTCACTTCCCCAGATTGTACCCCCTGTTCATGATCCTGCCACAACACACACACACACACAAACACACATCTCCCTGGGGATGTCCAGGTTGGGATTGCCTTGATGGTCAAGCAGGGAGGTGGGGGCATCTGCTGCCCTGATGCAGCCCTGATGGTCTCCTCCTCCTCCATCTGCAGCACATCGGTGGAGATCATGAAAGGCCTCTTTTCGTTGGTCAAGGATTGGGCTGTCTATGCCTGCATCCAGTTCCAGCAGGGCTGGATGGTGCTGGGCACCCCAGGGCAGTTCATGCAGGGCATCCGTCTGCTGGCCAGGTATGCACAGCCCCAGCACAGATCCTCCTCCCCAGGCCTGACATAGGCACCCTTGCCGAGAAAGCTCTGCATGCAGCTGGTGAACAAGGGCATGGAGGGAGGGAGACCTGATGTGTGTTTTCCCCCATCCTCTATGGCTGGACTGAGAGCATCTGGTGAGCCCCTTGTGCCTTCAAAGGAAAAGGAAAGAGGTACAGGGAAAGGGGGGGTGTCTCTCCATTCCAGCTGCCCAGGAAGCTCTATGTGGCCCCTCTTGTCATCCTCACCATCCGGCCTTTCTGCTACTGAGGGTCTCCAGGATGACCAAGTGGGGCCCCTATGATGTTCTGCCCCCCTCAGGGCCATGACTAAGTATGACAGTCCCCAGATCCCGGGGGTATTTTCCGAGGCCATGTTCATCCTCAGCACCGAGAAGGATGAGATGAAGAAGATGACGGCCCTGGCACTTGTGGTCGAGGTAAGACCCCCTTCAGGGAAGTGAGGGATCCATGGTCCCCAGAGACTGCCTCAGTAACCCCCGGTAAGCTCCTGCCATGCACAGAAAGGAGCTGTCTCAGCCACAGATTCAGCAGTCAGCTTGGGCTCCCCATGGATCTCCTTTGGCCAGGCTCTGGCCAAGAGATCCGTCATATTGCCACCCTCGCTGCTTTTAAGAAAGCAGTGAAGACGGATCTCTTTTGGCAGGCCTTCCCGGAATAATTCTCCAGTTTTGCAGGAACAGCTCTTTTGCCCCCTCCCTCATGCCGCCATCATCATGTTTTTATTATTGTATTTACAGGTTTATTTTATTTTGGAGCATGTTGTTTTAATCTATAATTAGTTTAATATTGTTTTAAGGGGTGGGAGGGATAGATGGGGATTTTGATTGTTTTAACTTGTGTATTTTAAATGCTGTAACCCGCCCCGATTGCTCCGCAGAGGGGCGGGCTATAAATAAAAATTATTATTATTATTATTATTATTATTATTATTGACATGGCCTCTCTCTTGGACAAAGGCCGGTACTCAAAGAAGGGGGAGCTTTGGGAAAGCTTCGGGGGCCCTTCTCGCTCTGGAGGGTTGCTAGCCATGGGGCCATCTCTGGAGTGAAAGGAGAGGCCATGAAGCAGGATGAAGAGAAGGCACAACACTTGGGGGTTGTTTAGGCCTGCTATGGAGAATGTGGGGGGTGAGAGTCATTCTCTTCCCCCCTGCACAATATCAGGCCACATGGAGAACCAAGGAGGCTGAGTGGTGTGACATCAGGCAGAGAGGGAAGGAAGAGATCTCCCCACACAGACTGTGGTTGGGAACAGTGGGATTCACTGCTGCAGGGATCCACTGTGGGGCAGCCCACTTGGTCCTTTGCTTGAGAACAGGAAATGGGCCCATTTGGGGCTCCGCATTGCCAGTCATTGACAAAAATAACTATGGGCCCAAACAGATACGTTGAGATTACACCCACATTCACGCACACAGATCTTTCCCCCAGCCCCAGAAGTGGTGTCCCCTCCTGTTTGTCTGCTTCTGGGGGGCAAGGAGAGCTGCCCCACTCAGCTCCAGGCTGTGGGTTCTCAGGTGGGGGTCCTGCTGGGGGTTAGAGAGACCCCTTTGGCCCAATCTTCTGCTGATGCTCCCAGCTTCCTGCTGAGCACCTGGGCCACTCCTTTCACTTGCCTGGCGGTGGCCCTCCCAGCCAAGCCCCCTGCATTTTTGATGCCCCCCAGCTCACACACAAACACACATACATATACTCACACTGCTGCTTCCCTCACTCCCCAGTTCCTCAAGAGCCCATCTGCCATCCAGATCATGGACCGTTGTACCCTCAAGCAGTGCCTGGAGGAAGAGGCCACTTCTTCCAGCCCGGCCATCAAAGACCTGTGCTTGAAGGCCCTTAGGAGCTTCATTTTTGAGCCAGGGGAGGTAAGGAGGAGAAGGAGGGTGTTGCACAGGGTGTCATAGAATGGGCTGGGGGGTTTCTTGTATGAGGAGATGGGGTTGGCAGAAACCCCAAATATGTGGAGCAATCCCCCAAAGCCTCCACCTCACCCTGGCATCCTCTGGTCTTGCACAGGTTAAGCGTTTGCGGGATCAGCTCCCAGTGCTTATGGAGTCGGTCTTCAGTGGACAAGAGCAGGATGTCCTGAAGGGCCTGGAGGACTTAATGGCCACTCTCCAGGACTTGGATGGCCAGGGAATTGGGGACCTCACCCTGGAGCTTGCAATGAATGTCCGCTCCTTCTTTGAAGATGTAAGTACTGGACTTGGACAAAGCCACGGTTGTGTTTCCCTAGGACCCCTTTTCCCAATAAAGCACTGTGGGGGCTGGACACGTTCCCCACCCCATTGTCTCCCAGACCCCTGGCTACCCTCCTGATCTGCCAGCAGGCTGCCTGCCTGCCTGTGATGGTCAGCAGCAGCACGCCAGAGAGGGACGAATTGTCCCTGGAGCAGGTAGAGATCCTGGTCAAGGAGCAGAGGCATACTCCGTTGGGGGGGGGTAGTATGTTGCTTTCTTGGTTTAATTCCCCACTGTTCTCCAAAGCGGGACCCAAGGCAGATGATGATGATGATGAAGATGTACTTATATCCTACCTTTCTCCCAATATAGGGACTCAAGGTGGCAAACAGCACATTTAAAACAATACAATTTAAAAACAGTACAAAAACATTAAAATGTCTAAATATAACATTTAAAAAGCAATTAAATCATTTAACATAGTTATGAATTAAAATGTAACATGTTAAAAACTCAATGCAAACTTTAAAATTTAAATCACACAGTATATGAATTCCAGCCCTTGTCAGTTTGAAAAGGTCTGGCTACATGTTTTTATCTGCTGCTGAAAGGAGAGGCCAACCTGGCCTCTCTAGGGAGGGAGTTGCAAAGTTTGAAGAGCAGCCACTGAGAAAGCCTTGTCTCTTTTGTTTCCCACCAAAGGAGCATGAGAGGGTGGTGGGACAGAGAGAAAGGTCTCTCCAGATGATCTCAGTGCTCTAGTGCAGGGGTTCCCAACCTTTTTGACTCAAGGAGCCCTTTTTAGAATCAATTTCTATGGCAGAGCCATTTAAAGGCTTACTCTATGTCTTACACATTAATAGTGTTTAGCAGTAGTGTTATGGGGGGCAGAGGGAGGAAGATGGAATAGATTGTAAGGGAATGTAATGCAAAGAGATATATAACCCTGGAGCACCTGGAAAGTGCACACAGAGCCCTAAGGGCTCCCCGGAGCATAGGTTGGGAACCACTGCTCTAGTGGGTTCGTGAAGGGAGATATGGTCCTTCAAATAGCCTGGACCCAAGCTGTATAGTGCTTTATAGGTCAAAACCAGCACTTTGAATTGTGCCTGGAAATGGACCAGCAGACAACAGACAGACAGAGCTTTTTTAGCCAGCGTCAGTTAACAACCTGGCTGAAACTCTTTGGGCTAGCCAAAGTTTCTGAGCACTTCTCAAAGGAGCCCCACACAGAGTGGATTACAGTAGTTCAAACAGGCCACTGTGGTCAGATCTGATAAAAACATTCTTATGTCACCAGCCTATCTCAAGCTGACAAGGTTTGGACTTTAAATGCTGCACAAGGTTTGTATAGAGCTTTGAACAGAGTTTTTAATATATTTTAAATTTTAAGGTGTAAAGTTTTTCACTTTCTAAAATGATTTGTTTTTTAAACTTTGTATTTACATTGTAATGCTTTATAGTGCTTTTAACTTGTACTGTTTTAAATTTTGTTAACCTCTTTGAGTCCCTATACTGAGAGAAAGATGGCATATGAAATAATAATAATAATAATAATAATAATAATAATAATAATAATAATACCTGTGATAGTGGTGGGACCAAGAGAAAGCCCTCCATCAAAGATCTTAAAGTTTGAATAATTTGTGTAAGACCACACAGTCTTTGCAACACTTTGTATTCTGCCTGGACACAGACCAGCAGCCAGCAAGATTTCAGCAAGGGGATTATAACTGGCCTCAGTTAGCATTCTGGCCACCACATTTTGAATCCACTGAAGTTTCCAAAGTTTCCAAAGGAAGACCCAAGTAGAGTGTGTTACAGTAGTCCAAATGGGATGTAATTGAGATACGTTTCACCATTGCCATATCTGATGTCTCAAAGAAAGGAAGCAGCTGGTGCACTAGTTTTAGCTGTGCAAATCCACTCCTGACCACTGCTGAAACCTGAGGATCCTGGCTCAGAGTTGAATTCAGGAGGAAAACACCTCGGCTGGGAGCCTGATATTTCAGGGGGAGAGAGCACAGGAGGTGGAGTTCCTATTCAAATGATCAGGAACACCTCTGTCTTGTCTGAATTAAGTTTCAATTTGTTTGTCCTCATGAAGTGACAACAAACATCAGTTTAGTATTGAAACAGCTTCCTTGGAGCTCAAGAGAAAGGAGAGAAAGATTTGGATGCCATCAGCATGACACCAAATTGCAGATCTGCAGATAGCCTCTTCCAGCAGTTTCATGTAGATCAGGAGGGGACAACTGTGGAAGACTAGGAGAGCATTATTATTATTATTATTATTATTATTATTATTATTAATTATAAAAACATAATCAATAACAACTTAAGGACAACATACAAATCATACAACCACACTACATAACAACAACAGAGACAACAACAACAAACTAAAAATGGTTTCCTTGTCTTGTGAGTATTTTCCAATGATATTCCATTAGTATTAAATCTGAATACTTTTTAATTGGTTGTCATTAATTGTAACATCACCTCATGTGCATTTACACATGATTTTTGTCTTTTATAAGTCAACAGAAACACCAAAATTCATTCTAGTCCAATCGTGTAGCTAGTATGCTTATATTCTTTTAAATAGATTATTAATGGGTCCCATGTTCGGCGAAATGAATCTGTTTTTCCCTTTTAATAAACTTGTTAATTTGTCCATTTCCATATACTCATATAATTTGAAAAGCCAATCTTTTAAATCTGGACAAATCTCACTTTTCCATATCAAGGTTTCATATTTTCTTTTAATTTCATTATTTATGATCATGTTTAATAAGTACAGTTGGGGGTCCAACATAAATTTATTTTTTAATATCACCTGTATCTCTGTATGGATTTGTCTCCAATACTCTCTAATTTTACCACAGTTCCACCAGACATGAAAAAAATGTCCTACTTCCTTACTACATTTCCATCATAACTCACTTGTGTTCCTGCACATCCTGGCTAATTTATAAGGTGTGAGGTACCAGTGAAATTTCATTTTGTATCAGTTTGCCCTCTAATTATAACTTAAAGTAAATTTTGAACCTCTTCTCCAGGCATATTCCCACCATTCCAATTGTATTGGATGCCCTATATCTTGGGCCCATTTAATCATACAGTGCTTAACAATTTTAGGTTCTTGGTCATATTTCAGTAACATCTTATAGAATTTAGCAATGTGATGGTTTCCCTATTCTCATATAATATTTGTTAAGTTTACATCCCATTCCTCAAAGCCTTTGAGTTTATAGTCTATCTTAAACCTTTCCCTGATCTGTCGGTATAAAAACCAACTACAGTTATAACCTAGTTCTTTCAGTTCTTCCTGTTCTTTTAGTTTAATCCCATCCCTATCTCTGACCAGAATATCATCGTAAGTTACCCATCGATCATTACTCATTGGTTCATGTCTATGAAAAGCCTCATTCACTGAGGTCCATCCAGGAATCGAGTCTTTGCATCTTTTCTTAACATTCTTCCAAACTCTTAACAGCGCACGCTTTATTAGGTGGTTATTAAAGTCTTTATGAACCAAGTTTTTTTGTATATATGATAAGCATGCCACCCAAATCTATTTTCAAATCCTTCTAGCTGTGACAAGGTTTTCTTTTTTATCTTAATCCAATCCAGTATCCAATACAAGCTACAAGCATAGTAGTAAAGTTTTAGATTTGGTAATGCCATACCTCCCCTATTTGTTTCATCCTGAAGGAGTTTCATTTTCACACGAGGCTGTTTCCCAGACCAAAGAAAGTGTGAAATATCTCTTTCCCATTTCTTGAATGGTGCATCACTGATAATTATTTGCAAATTTTGAAACAAAAAGAGAATTTTGGGGAGTACATTCATTTTAATAACTGAAATTTTACCTATCCTTCTGACACTTTTTTTAAAGAAGAAACTCCTCATGAAAGCCTTAAAGGTATCCCACACCACATCTATAGTGACTCCTTTGTCTAAATTATCTTCAAAAAAGAACTTTATTTGTTCTTTTGCTTCCTTCAGTTTTCCCCCCCTTTTTTTAATAAATTGGGATCCAACTTCCATTGAAACTCTTTCCCCCAAATTTAAAATCATTGAGAGGGGGTTATGGTCAGACCAGATTTTTGCCTGGGAATATATCTTAGAAATCTTATTTTTTTAAAGTTGCAGAGACTAAAAACATTATTATTATATGTCTAGTTTTGCCCAGGATTTGTGAACATGTCTAGTTTTGCCCAGGATTTGTGAACTGGTGAATAGAAAGTATGATCTTTTGCTGAATCATATTCCACACGCCAAGCATTTGACAAGACTAAAGTATCCATCATCTGGGAAAAGGATTTGGGCAAGCATCCCTGTTTCTTTTTGATTTGTCTCCGATTTTCTATCTATACTTGGGTTAATAACCCCATTCCAGTCATCACATAATATCATTGACTCATAATTCAAATCTTGTAATAAATTATTCAATTTATTATAGAAATTGCCTTTCTGTTCTAATGGTCCATATACTCTGACCAATAAAAATTTACCATCATTTATAGTTACTTCAACCATTATCCAGTTGCCATTTGAGTCAGCTTTAACTAACTTAGGGCCTTTACAGACTGCAGAAATAATGCAACTTGAGACCACTTTAACTGTCCTGGCTCAATGCTAGGAAAGCAAGGGAATTGTAGTTTTTTTCTGAGACATTGAGCCTCCTCTGTCAGAGAGCTCTGGTGCCACAATTAACTACAGATCCCATGATTCCCTAGCACTGAGCCAGGGCAGTTAAAGTGGTCTCAAACTGCATTATTTCTGGCCGTCTGTAAAGGTGCTTAGATTCCCATAAAGGTTTAACACATCACAACACCTTTCTTTTTGGTTTTTGCCATAGCACAATATTATTGACCCAATTTTTAAATATTTAACCATCTTTCTTTCTTATACACATCTCCTGCAAACAAATTATGTCTTGGTTTAGTCTTTGTAAAAAATGAAATTTTTTTCCTTTTTTTCCAGGTGTGTTAAGCCCTTTCACATTCCAAGTTAATACCTTTAGGGAATTAGACGTCTTTATATCTTGGTAGATGATCAATTCAGTTATCTAATCTGCTTTACTATCTTCTGAGTCTCTATCTTCTAAATCTCTCTCTCCTGAACTTTAAAATGTAAGTCTTGTCTTGGCTCCTGTACTATTCTAGACCCCTCCTCATCTATTTCATTGTCCTCACCCTCTCCTTCCAATTTCTTTCTAGTTCTTCATCTTTTCCATTAGCAACCACTTCACTGGAGAGATCTTTCCCATTTATATTGAGGAATTTCTTTGTATATGCAATAGAATTTATTCCCACCCTTCTCTTTTTGTACCAAAAAAAAAAAAAAAAAAAAACAACTCTTCTGGTATGTTCCATCTATACAGGATATTCTTTTTTCTAAGTTGTAGGGTTAAAAACACATAATTTTTCCTCTTCTTCAAGATTCTTGTGCAGACATCTTTCAATTTTTTAAACTCTTTACCTGCTATTTCGAAAGGTTCTTCATTATGTGATCTTAGGAACTGATCTCTAACTTGTTTCCTAACAAAATGAACTACTATGTCCCAGGGGAAATTATTCTTTCTGGCCACATAAGAGTTCAAATGGAATATATTATCAATTTCCAAATTATTATTATTATTATTATTATTATTATTAGTGTCCTGCTCTTTTCCTAAAACTAGGAGCCAGAGTAGCTCACTATATTAAAAGAACAGTACAACTAAAAACATAGGCAATTATTGCATGGCATTTTTTTTCCAAGCCAGCCATGGGCTGAAACTGTTTAAAAAGGGATTTTATCACCCACCTCTGTGCCCAGGTCTCAGGCATCCCGTACCCAATCAGGACTTCTCCCATACTTTGCAAAGAACAGGAAAGTCCCATTCTTTGCAAAGTATGGCAGAAGTCCTGAAGTACCTCAGTTTTTCTGGGAAAAATTCCTGTTTTTAAATGGTTTCAGCCCATGCCCAGCTTGGGAGAAAAAGTTGTCCAATAAATTCCATAGACAAGTGATACATTGAAATAGAATTAAATTATTACTATATCATACAATTACATTATTACATTAGCCCTTGAGGAGAGCTTGGAGGATTACAGCTGCTCCTGCCAAAAAAAAAAAATCAATGTTTTTGCCCCCAGAGATCCCCTAAAGGGCAAAATTTTGTTTGGAGTCTCTAGGGGGACTCTAGCTGGAGTCTCTAGGGGGGCTCCAAACATGTAGAAACACCCTCTTCACCACCTAGATATCATTTCAGGGCATTTTACCTCAGGGCCTCATGCAGTCCACAGACCACACTTTCCTCACTCCTGGCATTGATTTTAAGCAGCATGGGGCAGAATTGGACCCAGAGGGATACTGTAGATTGATGGTCATTTTGTTGAACAGGCAATTCAACAGCCCCACCTTCTGAGAGTGCTTGACCCTCCAAGGAGGATGGAAGCCATGATCAAAGAGTGGCTCCCCAGCTCATCCCAGAGTGGCAGCCCAGAAAGATCCCACAAAAGGAGAGGTCCACCAGAACCAACGGGGACCCATTCCTCCACCCAGTTCCCTGTGTAGGTTGTCCACCAAGGTGTCCTGAACCACACTGACATGGACCCAGAAAATCTCCATCCTCTAGGAGCTCTGGAGCTGGGAAGAGCTTTGTGGAGGGAAGATCAGGGTGATGGAAGGTCTGGAAACCACCAAGCCCTATGAAGAGAAGCTTAGGGAACTTGGTATGTTAAGCCTGGAGAAGAGAAGGCTAATAGGTTAATAGGCAATATGATAGCTCTGTTTCAGTATTTGAAGGGATGTCACATTGAGAATGGAGCAAGCTTGTTTTCTGCTGCTCCAGAGACCAGGGCACAGGTCAATGGATTCAAAGTGCAGGAAAACATATTCCACCTCAATATTAGGAAGAATGTAAGAGGTGTTTGACAGTGGAATACGCTGCCTGGGAATGTGGTGGAGGCTCCTTCTTTGAATGCTTTTAAACATACGCTGGGTGGCCATCTCTCAAGGGTGCTTTGATTGTGTGTTCCTGCATGGCCAAATGGTGTTGGATTAGATAGCCTTTGAGATCTCTTCCCACTCTATAATCCTATAAGTCTGTTGCCTTTCCAAGAATCCTTGAGACACATACACTAGCCAGCCCAGGGACCACTGCCCTCTCTGAGGCTCCCTAGATGAATGCTCTAGCATTCAGTAGTGGAAGGTCCTGATGAGGGGTTCTCCCAATGTGCCAGTGGTCAGTGTGGCTCCCACTGGCTTGACCCGATATGGATTTTCTGTGCACTTCTTGCCATGCGTTTCTCTCCTTTCTCTCCAGGAAAGAGCCAGCGTCCGTTGCAGAGCCTTTGCCTTGTTTGGGCATTTGGTAATGAGAGCACTGGACGTTGATGAGGTCCTCCTGAAAAAGGAGGTGGTCTTCAGCCTCCTTCCGCTGCTCCTCCATCTGATGGACCAGGACTCCACCGTTGCCATGGCAAGTCCAGCCAGAGCTAAGCCTTGTTCTTCACCAGACCCAGTCTACCCCACCCCCCGAAATGCTCTCAGCACCTCAGCTTTTCTGGAACATAAAACTTTAGATATCCTCATGGGTTGAGGGGAGGATGCAGCCCTTGGCTTCAGGCCTACACTTTTGGTTAATTTTAAAAGTAAAAAATAAAAGGACACAACAGAGATATGGCAGATGTTTTTCTACAGGAGGAGCATGAAAGCAGGAAAAAAGGTCTCCACTACTTAGCTTGGTAAAAGAATCAAAGACCGGCTTCCTTTAAAAAGAACATTAAAATAGTTTACTCACAGTCTTATGCATAATTCATATCCACAGGTTCAGCATCTTGATGAAGACAGAAAGAAACAGAAAGTTTACATGCTAGAGAAAAGTAGGGTTTGGGCTTTTTACACAGAGAAGCTAATTTCAGCATCGTAAACAATGGGAGAAACAAGCATGGTGTGGGAGGAGGTTTTTTTTTTTTTTAAAGAACTTGTACATGCCACAGGAAGAAAAAAGACCAGTGTGTAAACACAAACAGGAGCTGGGCAAGAGGTGATATGATAGCTCTGTTTAAATATTTGAAGGGAGTAAGTTTATTTTCTGTTGCTCCAGAGAATAGGACACAGAGCAAATTACAGGAAAAGAGATTTCACCTCAACCTTAGGAAGAACTTCCTGACAATAAGAACTGTTCAACAGTGGAAGGCATTCCTTTTGTTGTAGTCTCCTTCTTTGGATGAAGTTTTTAAACAGAGCCTGGGTGGCCATCTATCAGGAGTGCTTTAATGGTGTCTTCCTGCATGGCAGGGAGCTGGACCGGATGGCCCTGAAAGTCTCTCCCAGTTCTGATTCTATGACTCTATGAAACTACCAGAAGCATGATTTCCTAAGGTCCAAGAGAGTCTTCACCCACCTAATTGTCATAGAGTCCTAGCATGCAAAAGTTGTAATACCCAACATACACAAAGTAAGAAAGCACAACCACTCTGGTTGAATGGCACAAAGCTTTGGGCCTTTGAACATCAGCTCAGGCAGTACAGGGGAACATACAGATTGCCAGGGCTATGGTACTACAACACCATTCAATTTTGCAGGGAGTGAGGGGGGCTGTAATCTGTCAAAGCCTGAAGGCACACCTCCCTCACCCCTCCTTTGAGCTTCCAAGCAGGGACAGGAATCATCCCTCTTTTCAGATATGTATAGGCTGTAGGTCCCATCATCCTTATAAAGTGGAAAGGGGACTGAGGGAAACAATAGTCAAGGATGGGACATCCTGCCCTGTGGGACTTTCTGGGTCCCACGCTGGCAGACAAGAGAGGGCTCAGCTTTTTAGGAAGGTGTCTGCCACTCAGGCTGCATAGAGGCAGGGAGCTCCTGATCACCAGGAGGAGGAGGAGGAAGAGGAGGAGGGCAGAGGGGTTAAAAGAAAGAATCTCAGGAGGGCACCCCTTAGAGTAAATCAGGGCCTCAAGCCTCCCATGTGGCAGCCTCTTCCCCCCGGGAGACCAATCTCCATCTCTCTTTGGGTTGCAGAGCTGCAAATTGGCCTTGCTGGACTGTGGCTTCTTCCTTGGATGGGCAGACCTCCATCTTATCTTCCGCAGCCTGGCCTGGGAAAACCTCCAGAGCTGCCTCTCCAACGCCTGGAAATACCTGGTCAGTGGAAGCATTCCCCACCCTCCCATCTTCCCTCTGCCTGTAAACTGTTCTGCACAAATAAGCAGGTTGTAGAAATAGGAGCAGCCAGTGAACAGTACAGGTGGGGACCCATGGGAAATGTAGCTCAGGGCATATAGGGTGGCCAGCACAGGTCATTACCAGAACCGTAGCTCCTGCAAAAGGTCATTGCAGAATCCTTCAGGCTGGCATCCAAGGGATCTTGTAGTGGGATCTCCCCAGAGGGTTTAGATGAAGTGAGGAGAACTGGCTGGCTTCGTCTGGAGACCTCCCTTTCTTGCGAGAAAGGAAGAGAGGTGACTCTTCATGGGACTTGAAGGTGTGCACACTCATACACACACATACCCTGAACTTGTATAATTACACAGAGGTGCCTCTTTGGAGATGGGGCCCCCAGGGAAGCCTCTCAGGTTTCCTCAAACATTCCTGGGTGTCTTGGCCACCAGTTTTGTCCTGGGGCTGGCACAATCAGAGTCTGTCCCCCTTCTCACACCACAGCCACCATCAGAGCCCCAAATACTTGCTCCTCCGAGGTCCAGTCCCCACAGAGCCACATGCTCTGCCATGTGCCAGGGCACTTCACTACAGGGTCAGTTGCAGCCACGGCTGACCAGCAGCAGATTACTCCAGCCGTGCCTCATGGCAGGAATTGATGCACAAAAGACCGGGGCAATGTGAGGCTGGGGGCTTGCAACTGATACCTTTCCTTTCCTTTCTTGGCAGATGAGGAACCACCATGAGTGCACTCATGTCTTCATCTCCCAGGCCTTGGAATACCTCCACCACCCCCAGGCCAAAATAAGACGTGCAGCAGCACAGTTCACAGGTAAGCCAAAAGTCGGGTGTCTCATGAGCTCTCCCCCTCCTATGTGTGGTGACATTCCCTCCTTCATCTTGGGTCCTGGGGAGGCCCTTCTTTGGTGGCAGAACTGAGGCCACGACCCATCCCCTTATGTGTGGGGCTCCCCACAGTGTTCCTGGGCACATAGACCCTTCACAAGCCCTTGGTGTGAGTATCACCCATATTAGTTTATTTCATCCCTCTAATAACGTCTGTTTGAATGGATTGCATTGAGGGGAGAAGAGCCAGACTTTGACTTCACCATGGAGTTGTGTCATTTCAGGTATCAAATGCCATAATCAAAATCTGAATTGTAAAGTGCGTACATTTATCAGGTCCTGACACGTCTTAACAGCTGAGCAACCAGAAATGCCTCAGATGCATCCCCTTCTTCTTCTTCTTCTTCTTCTTCTTCTGCCTTTTTAAGATACAGTTTTAAAAATCATATCAGACATAAGTTATAATAATTATTATATTTATTTCATATTATTATTATTATTATTATTATTATTATTGTTATTATTATTATTATTTCTTATCCACTTTTCTCTATAGATCAAGGCAGGAAAAACCAACAATTAACAGATAAAAAACATAACTTAAAAAGACTTCAATTATATATATATATATATATATATATATATATATATATATATATATATATATATATATATATGCATATATAACAATCTACAGTTAAAATTCACAATTTTAAAAATCATCTGGATAGACCTGTCAGAAGATACTGGTCTTTAATGCTGTTTTGAATTCATTTTTTTAAAAAATATATTTTTATTCCAAATAAATAGAAAGCCAACAAACAGGAAACCAACAAAGAAACAATTTTTCATTTAAAACAACATATAAATCCTATAAAACATTCTCATCCTTTCATTCAAACTCATCCTACATGCATTTACAATATATCATCAAACAATATCAAACAATATTAGTTTAAATAATATCATTATATTTTGAATAGAAGAGACAAACATCCTCTGTTAAATGACATCCTTACAAGAAGCAATTTCACTTTTCCCCACATTCTCACCTATCACTTCCCTTCTTACACCATCTTCTCCATTATTCTCTCTTACCATCAATTGTTTCCCTTCTCCTAAACCTTTCCTTATTCCTACCTTATCCTTTCTCTTGCAATATCTTCTTCCTACTTGCACAATGTCTTCTCCTGTGTTTATATTAATATAGTCCTATCCTAACACAGGACCTTATCACACGGGGTCTAAAGCAGACCTAATCCAAAGGATATCCATAGCTAATCCGTATTAGTTCCCCGTGTTTACACACGACGTTGCACCAAAATTTGACAGAACCCGAAGCTAATCCGTATTAGTTCCCCGTGTTTACACACGACGTTGCACCGAAACTTGACAGAACCCGGAGCTAATCCATAATAAATTGAGATCTTTTGACATTCGGTTTTTCGGGGAAGTACAAGCGAGCTTTCGGAATTATTGCACAATGGCCGCGCAGGCGAAATACATATGATCACGCAATACGTATTGTGAAGCATTTCAGTTCATTTCGGTATAGAACTGAATTTATTCTTATTTTGGTTACTTTTCGCTTCATGGCCAGCGTGTGATAAGGTCCACATTCCCCATTTTCCATTCTTCCTCCTCCTTCCATACCCTACCTCTTCTCCATATATCCAGTATCCTCTATATCTTCTATTTACATACTCTTCCCATCACTCATTTCCCATACCCCTTCTTCTTGACCATTAGAAAACATAAACTGTATAATGCATGGTGGTGGCTAGGCCCTTGAAGACTTCTTGGGACCAAAGGGCCTTCCTCTGCATAGGAAGGGGCAGCAGGGAGGTCAACAGCCTCATCCCTCTCTGGCCAGGGACCCCCAGCATCCGGAGGCAGCCTCTGAGGAGAAGGCCTTATATCCCCTGCACCCCAGACACTTGGGCCAAGCAGCCAGTCCTCCACCCCATAGTTTGAGTGTGGGGTGGTGTGAGTGGCCACTGAGGAGGGCCAGGATTTTCTGGGTGGTGATGGAGGTGTCATCTGCTCTTTGCCCTTCTGCATGAGTCACAGGGAAGGTGGGGCAGCCCCACAGAGCAAAGGGCCTCCCCCAAAAGTACATGTGGCTGAAAGGTGGGTGCTACAACTATTACCATTGGATTCAGCGATATATGGGAATTACGATTTATGAGTAACATTAGTACAAAAAACATTCCTAAGGATTCTGTATGGTGTGGTAACAGGAGGAGGAGAAGGAAGTCAATGGGGAGATGACAGTGTGAGTTACCGCACCAAGTGTCACCAACCCTAGTGATGCCACTGGCCCAGGGCTTCCCCTGAAAAGGCACATGGCTCCAAAGTGTGTGCCTGCCTGCCACCTCCTGCTCCATGGCACCAAAACACCCACCCTGACAAGGAGCAAAGGCAGTGCCAGCACAAACACACACACCCCGCTGCCAGGGCTCATGAACCAGCCATCACAAGGTGCAGATTTGGCTGGTCCTTCAGCACATGAAACTAAAGGTTTTGGGGCAGGGGGTTGCACATTGTGGAAGAAGGGTGGTGCAATGGGGGGGGGGCAATCTCTTTCCAAAGGAATGGTTTGATGGGATGTAGAGAATAAGTTCCGAGGTCTCAGGCTGCCCCTTTCTGCTCAGGCTACACGCTGACATCCTACTGTTCTGAACTTTCAAAGAACCTGGAGCAGGAGGACATTGTTTACTTAAGGAAAGGTAAGGGAGGGCTGCCAGGTTTCCTGTTGGATGGGGCAGCCATTCTTCTTCCCCGACTCCCCAGAGCAACTGAAGAGTGTTTTGTTCATGGATATGAGAGGAGAGGGAGAGGTTGGCCCTTCTTCTTATTCCATGGGCATAGGAGGTGGCGCCTTGCTGGAAATCCTGACCTGTTCCACATCCTCCATGTCATACAGGCTTACCAGTTTTCCAGCAGCATCTTACTTGGTAACCTGTGGACCTGTTTTTTATTCCAGTTTTCATTGAGTTAGAGTCACACCCAGATATCAGCCTGGTGCGCTTTGCAAAACAGTTCCGCACGGCTCTGCAAAAACTGTCCCCCAAACAGAAGTGAGTAGAGCATCTGCAATGGCAGAGTCAACCCAAGGAAAGTGAACAAGGGAGGGGGGAAGTGTGGAGTCCCCCTGTGGGGTGTGCATGCAAAATGGCAGGTATCGATGTGTCCAGAATCGCTGCTGGAGGGTGGTGGACCAAGGCTGGCTGAGACCACCACGGGATCTCAGCTACTGCCAAGGGAAGAGCAAGGACCAGCCTGAAGAAGCTGGTTCGAGGTGCCCTCTGCTCCCTCCACAGGGTATCAAGAGCAAAAGAGAAGCTTCAAATGATTCCCGAGGAGGAGAAAAGCATGATTGGAGGTGAGAGTCCTTTGACCCCATATTCCCCCCCCCACTAACCCCTGAAGGACCCCCCACCTGGAGTGGAGCATCTCCTCCACCCTGCCACCCCAGAGGGCATCAGAAGCATTGGGAGGTCCATATTGCTTTGGGAAGGAATAGCGAGGCTGCCCCTAAAAGGGGCAATTCAGCAGGTGGAGACCTCCCCACTAGGTCTCCATTGGGGGATAACTTGGTCTGCCCTGAACTTTGCCCAGACCCAGATGCCTGTGGGGCTGAGACATAGGATACCTGCCTCTGTGAAACCATGTGTGGATGTGTGGATGTGCTGGAAAAGGAGGGAAGTACCAGTCACTCATCCTGGCCATTCCCTTTCAGAGATGCGACACAGTGAGGCTTTGGATAGCCAGCCAACCACCTCAGTCCTACCATCGTGACCATTGAACTACCATCATGACCATTGCCAGAAGCTCCACCCACGTAGGAGAAAAGCCAGGAAATGATGCTGGGCACACAAAGCCCCTGAGAAAAGAACTGGACTCTCACACAGTGAGGTAATTCTCCCCTCTTCCTCCTCCTCCTCAGCCCCAAAGAAGGATGCCTGAGGATGCAGGGGAGAAAAACTGGCCTCCAATCAACTGGTACACAGAGGGTGGGACAGCAGTCCTCTGAGGCCACCACAGAGGACTGACAGGTGCTGGGGGGAGCAAAGGGAAAATGGGACATTGGTCTGCTTGGACCCATTGCAGGGAAGAAGGCTGAAGTTACAAGACCAGAGGAAGAATGATCTTCCAGGAGAGCTTCCAGTGCTGGTGCTGCCACAGTAGGAGTGTCTGGTTCTGGTGTTGGAATTAGGACAGTCTTTGGAAGTCAAACCATTGGTAATGCAAGAAATCCTTCTATGAAGCAGCATTTGTTCTTCTATGCTATTTTGGAATTTTCCCTGTCTGAAGCCATGGGTCTCTTCTGTCCGATGGTTGCTTTCCTGATCCTGTTTGCAATGTGAAGAGACCCTTTTGAATGTTTGGCATTAATTAACTACCATGTGATTCTGTGAACTTCAGGTCAGTAAAATGTTTATCATGGAAATGTATGCTACCTCAAAAGCAGCCCAGTCCACGGGCGGAGCAGCGGAAAAGACAGCGGTGGTGTTTAGAACTGTCTCGCCTCACTCCCAAGCCCATAAAACCATCTGCGCCAGGTGGAGAAGCGGCGGAGCAGTGGAAAAGACCGGCGGCATTTAGAACCTGCCCCGCCTCCCTCCCAAGCCCATAAAACCATCTGTGCCAAGCAGAGAAGTGGCGGAGCAGCGGAAAAGACAGCGGTGGCGTATAGAACTGCCCCGCCTTCCTCCCAAGCCCATAAAACCATCTGTGCCGGGCGGAAAAGCGGTGGAGCAGCGGGAAAGACAGTGGTGGCGTTTAGAACTGCCATGCCTCCCTCCCAAGCCCATAAAACCATCTATGCCGGGTGGAGAAGTGGCGGAGCAGCAGGAAAGACAGCGGTGGCATGCAGAACCACCCCACCTCCCTCCCAAGCCCATAAAACCATCTGTGCTGGGCGGAGAAGCGGCGGAGCAGCAGGAAAGACAGTGGCGGCATGTAGAACCGCCCTGCCTCCCTCCCAAGCCCATAAAACCATCTGTGCTGGGTGGAGAAGCAGCGGAGCAGCAGGAAAGACAGTGGCAGTGTGCAGAACCTCCTTGCCTCCCTCCCAAGCCCATAAAACCATCTGTGCCAGGTGGAGAAGCGGCGGAGCAGTGGGAAAAACAGCGGCAGTGTGCAGAACCACCCCGCCTCCCTCCCAAGCCCATAAAACTATCTGTGCTGGGCGGAGAAGTGGTGGAGCAGCGGAAAAGACAGCAATCACATCTAGAACTGGCCCACTCCTCTCTCAAATCTTCAAAGCTTTAGCGACAGGTAAGGAAGGGGATAATAAAATCTGAAAGGACAATGGAGGAACAAAAAAGCGTGCAAGAATCTCAAGACAGAGATAAACTTAGCACAATTATAGATAGCCCAACCAAAGACATAAAAAAGATTTGATAACTGAAATACAAAAATTAAGAGATGATATTAGAGCAGAGATAAGAGAGGAGATAAGATCAGAAATAAAAGAATGGAAAGAAGAGATGAAAGCAGAATTTCAGAAGGAAATAGTAGAATTTAAGGATTATTTTCAACAAATCACAACAGAAATTAAAGGGCTACATGCTAAAATAACAGAAATTGAAGAGAGAACAGAGAAGATTGAAAAAAATCAAATCTAATGGGAAAATTACAAATTCAAGAAGGAAAGTATATAACATCAGTGGATCTAAGACTTAAAGATAAGGCGTTAAAAATTCGTGGACTTCGGGAGCAGTACAACGAAAATATAGCTGAACGAGTCATACCAGGATTAGCACAGCTTATTGATTGGTTTGTAGAGCAGTTAGATTTGGAGGTGGATAAGATCTATAGAATTAACTCTTGGGTGGCAACAAAGAAAAGATTACCTAGAGATATAATAATATACTTCATTAGAGGTAGAGTTAGAGATCTGATTTTAGAAAAAAATTTGGAAAAAAAGGTGTTATATAGAAGATCAAGAGGTACAAATCTTTAAGGATATTCCTTCACAAATCCTTCATAAAAGGAAAGAATACCAAGAGCTAATAAATGATTTAAAACAGGAAAGTATAAAATACAGGTGGGGCAAAATAGAAGGTGTAATATTCTCAGTAGGAAGGAGAACATTTGTTATAGACTCTCTAAAGAAAGCTGAAGATTTTTTGACAAAACAGCTGATAGACTTTAAGCAATTCCAAAAGGAAAAAGAAGATACACAAACAAAACAGTCAGAACAAGAGAATAAACAAAATGATATATTAAAACAACAGGATAATAATAGAAAAGGAGCAATAGGAAAAAGAAGAAAGATCAATAAGGGAAATGCAGAACCTACACACTCAAATATAGGTAAATTAGATACCGAGGATGAAGGTAACCTTACTGAAGATTCAGATAATTTAATGAATGATAGTGTAATAGGAAGAATAGAATCAACGAGTGAGTTACGGAAAAAAGAACAAGATAAAAAGGAAGACAATGGAAGTTCGGAGGAAGATGTCTCCTCTGAGGTTAAAGAAAAGAAAGGGAAGGTAAAAGGGAATAATAGGCAGGTTATTATTAACATCATGTTAAGAAGGGGGAAAAGGTTTACCTGTAGATAAGTGTAAAGTTAGTGTTTTAAAATAAAAATGAATGTCAATCAGATTAACGTCATGGAATGTCAATGGTTTAAATTCCAAACATAAAAGGGGGAAAATATTTCAATACTTGCAAAAACAAAAAATGATATTACATGTCTCGAAGAAACACATAAAATAAACAAAGAGTTACATTTATTAGCAAATAAAAAGTTAGGTAAAAGTTTTATAGCTTCAAATACTTATCATAGGCAAAAAGGCGTAACATATGTGAGCAATGCTTTAAAAGTGAAAGCAATATTTAAAGACAAAAAAGGTATGTACATAACGGTAGAAATAGAATTAGGAAATGAGATAATATTATTAATTAATCTGTATGTGCCACAAGATAATAAACCTTCTTTCTTTAAAAAACTTAAAAAGAAGATCAGAAGCTATAATTATGACAAGTTAATAATAGCTGGTGACTGGAACGGAGTTGTAAATCCGCTAGAAGATAGATCCACATGTAAGGGGAAACAACAGGGTAAACTCCCAAGCTCAGCATTTTAATTAATCAAGGAATGTGATTTAATAGATATATGGAGAATCTCCCATAAAGGGATCAAAGACTACATGTTCTTCTCAGGAAAGTATAAGACATGGTCCAGAATAGATTTAATATTTGCTTCAAAAATAATAAACACCAATATAATAAATACTAAAATACTCCCAAGAATTTTTCAAGGAAAAAGCAAGGGATAAATCTCAACTCTCACTCCTTGGTAGAATATCGACAATTCAAATGACAGTACTCCCTAAAATGTTAGATTTATTTCAAGCACTTCCTATTTTAAAAGATAAGAAATCTTTCTTTAGATGGAAAAAAGACATTTCAGAGTTCATTTGGCATAGAAGAAAAGCTAGAATAAAATTCTCTGCATTAGAAGGTAAGAAAGAGAGAGGCGGATTTGGTCTTCCTAATCTGGAATTATATTATAACGCATGCGCACTTCTCTGGGTTATGGATTCTACTTCAAAATTCTAAACTATTAGCATTAGAAGGAATTAATATGGAGAAAGGATGGCATTACTATCTATGTTATGACGATGCCAGAACAGATAAAAAAATTAATTCACATGGGATTAGGAAAGCTATCTTTCGAATTTGGGAAAAATACAAAAAAATCTGCTATTCTAAATTACCAAGTTGGACATCTTCGCAAAACGCATATCACAACAAGGACGCATCTATCTCAGAAATTAAATTGACATATGGGAAACTCTTATTAAGATCTAAGGAAGGCTCAGATTAAAATCAAGAGAGCAATTACTGCAGAAAGGTATTGAAATCAATTGGTTAAAATATTTACAAATTAAACAAGATTATAAGAAAGATAAAGAAGTCTATGACTTTGATATGAGGATCTCTAGTTTTGATAAAATTCTACTAGAAAAAGATCAGCATGGGATAAGAAAATTATATAGTTTATTATTAGTTTTGGAAACAGAAAGTGAGTTGGTCAAAACTAGTATGGTTAAGTGGATGCAAGATATTGGTAATCAAATTCCAATGCAATCATGGGAAAATGCTTGGAAAAACTCTAGCAAATTCTCAAAATGTAATACATTGAAAGAGAATTATTATAAAATTCTACACAGATGGTATTTTACACCTTCCAGATTGGCAAAAATGAATATTCTAAAAAATAATAAATGTTGGAAATGCAAAAAAGAAGTGGGGAATTTATTTCACATGTGGTGGTCATGTGATAAAGCTTCAGAATTTTGGGGAATAATTCAGAAGGAGATGGGAAAAAATCATGCAGTTCATCATTCCTTTGAAACCTGATTTATTTTTATTAAATATTTTAGATGTGATTAATATTACTTTAAATCATGATAATAAAAGCATTATATTATACATGATTACAGCTGCTAGGGTGATCTATGCAAAGTTCTGGAAATTAGAGACAATACCAACTTTAAATATGTGGAAAACGAAAGTAAAAGAATATTGTTGCTGAAAGTTATGAATTGTTTGGTATATTTCTGTATGTTTGTATACGTAATAAAAATAATAATTTTTTTAAAAAAGCAGCCCAGTCCACGACCTACAGGCGTCTGCCTCAACCAAGTGTACCATCAATCATAAAGATATCTGCCATTCCTGAAAGTCTCATTGTCCAGCAGTGCCACCCAAACAAGGGGTAGCCCTTTCCCCCAGCCACAGCCATGAGTGAGGAGGCCCCAGTGGCCTCTGAGCATGACGGGCTCTTCCTCCACTCAAAGGGGAGAGAAAGGGCAAGGAGGCCAACCTGCCGTTTCCCCTTCCTCCACCCTTTTCCAACCAGACTGTCTTCTGGGCTCTCAGGGCTCTTCTCAAGGAGGATGTTTGGGAATCTCCCTGGCTGCCAGATTCTTCTGCTTTCCTCAGGATCCTCCAGCCACCCAGGGAAATGGGTTCCTTCCTCCTCTGGGAGCCCAGGTCAGGATCAGCTTTGGGCACTTGGAGTTCTTCAGTGGACTGATCCAGCCACACAGGCAGAAGCCAGCTGCCTAGAGCCAGCACACATGAGTGGGATCTGCTGAAAGTCTCTTTGCCCAGTAATGCCACCTGAATTTAGGGTAGCCTCTTCCCCTGGCCACAGCCACATCAGAGGAGACCCCCAGCAGCCTCTGAGCAGGATGGGCTCTTCCTCAATCCAAAGGGGAAAGACAGCAAGCCTTGTGAGGAGGGGCAAGAAGGTGAAACTTGCATTCCTGTGGTTGATCATGTGGGAAAATCCTTCTACTCCATTCAAATCAGGCTGACTCCCATGCTTTCAGGTCTCTTCTCCACCAGGATGTTTGGGAATTTCTGTGGCTGCCAGCTTCTTCTAGTTTACTGAGTATGCTCTGGCCATGCAGGGAAGGGGACTCCTGCCTCCTCCAGGAGCCAAGACCACAGCCAGCCTTAGAATCATAGAGTCATAGAATAGGAAGAGACCCAACACCCTGCCATGAAGGAAGACACAAAAAAAAAAACACCCCCAGGAACTTCGTCCAACTGTTGAGGTGGAAATGCATCCTTTCAATTATTTAAACAGGGCTATATCATATATTCTGTTATTCATGGCAGGGGGTTCCCACCCAACCACGGGAATGGCAGGTTGTACCTTCTTGCCCTTCCTCACAAGGCTTTCTTTCTTTCCCCTTTGGATTGAGGAAGAGCCCATCCTGGTCAGAGGCTGCTGGAGGTCTCCTCGGTCGTGGCTATGGCCAGACGAAGAAGCAGCCCCTCACTCAGATGACACTGCTGGGCAATGAGACCTTCAGCAGATCCCATTCATATGTGCTGGCTCTGGGTGGCTGGCTTCTGCCTGTGTGGCTGGATCAGTCCACCAAAGAACTCCAGGTGCCCCAGGCTTGGCCTGGACTGGGCTCCCGGAGGAGGAAGGAGCCCTTTTTCTCTAGGTGGCCAGATGAATCTGGCAGCCAGAGATATTTCCATACATCCTTCTGGAGAAGAGCCCTGAGAGGCCCAGAGATAGTCTGGTTGTAGAGGAATACCTGGTTAACTTAAATGAATTTAAGTCTCCAGAACCAGATGAACTACATCCAAGGATATTAAAAGAACAGGCAAATGTAATCTCAGAGCCACTGGCAATAATCTTTCAGAACTCCTGGAGAACAGGAGAAGTCCCAGCAGACTGGAGGAAGGCAAACATTGTCCCCATCTTCAAAAAGGGAAAAAAAGAGGATCCCAACAACTATTGCCCAGTTAGTCTGACATCAACACCTGGAAGGATTCTGGAATAGTTCATTAAACAGAGACTCTGTGAACATTTAGAAAGGAATGCCATAATCACAAAAAGTCAACATGGGTTTCTCAAAAACAAACCATGCCAGACAAATCTGATCTCTTTTTTTGATAAAATTACCAGCTTGGTAGATGAAGGGAATGCAATAGACATAGCATATATTGATTTCAGTAAGGCTTTTGACAAGGTCCCCCATGATATTCTTGCAAATAAGATAGTAAAATATGGGTTAGCAAATACAACTGTTAGGTGGATTAGTAACTGGTTGACTGACCAAACCCAAAGGGTGCTGAGCAATGGCTCCTCTTCATCCTGGAGAGAAGTGACCAGTGGGGTGCCACAGGGTTCTGTCCTAGGCCCAGTGCTATTCAATATCTATATCAGAGGTTGGCAACCTGCTTTTGCGCATGGCGGCAGGCACCATTTTGGAATGCCCAATGGCAGAGGCGCCATGTGAATTCGCATGGCGCCGGCACCATTGGGGCTTCTGAAATTGCACTCTGTGTCATGCGTGCATGCACGCATGATGTGGGGCACCATTTTGGAAGGCCCAACCATGCCAGCACCGTGTGAATTTGCATGGCACTGGCGCCGGTGGTCCTTCCAAAATGGTGCCCGCCACCGTGCGCTTGCGCATGGCACAGTAGTAGCAGCGGCGTGTGGTGCAGTGGCGGTGGCAGGACCAACCATGGGCCAGTCCAAAGGCCTCTGCGGGCCACACCTGGCCTGTGGACCGTAGATTGCCGACCCCTGATCTAGATGAAGGGAAGTAATAGTGCCACTGTATTCTGCTTTGGTCAGGCCCCACCTGGAATACTGTGTCCAGTTCTGGGCACCACAATTCAAAAAGGATGTTGAAAAACTGGAGCGTGTCCAGAGGATTGCGACTAAAATGGTGAAGTGTCTGGAAACCATGCCCCATGAGGACCAACTTAGGGAACTGGGTGTGTTTAGCCTGGAGAAGAGATGGTTAAGAGGTGATATGATAGCCCTGTTTAAATATTTGAAGGGATGTCATATTGAGGATGTAGCAAGCTTGTTTTCTGCTGCTCCAGAGAATAGACCCAGACCAACAGATGCAAGCTGCTGGAAAAGAGATTCCACCTGAATATTAGGAGGAACCTCCTGACAGTGAGAGCTGTACAATGTGGAACACACTCCGTTAGCATGTGGTGGAGTCTCCTTCTTTGGAGGTCTTTAAACAGAGGCTGGATGACCATCTGTTGAAGATGCTTTGATTTTTAGTTCCTGCATGGCAGGGGATTGGACTGGGTGGCCCTTGTGGTCTCTTCCAACTCTATGATTCTATGAGTGAAGGAAGGATTTCCCCACACACCCAACCAGGGTAATGGCGAGTTGTGCCTCCTTGCCCTTCTTCAAAAGTCTTTCTTTCTCTCCCCTTTGAGTGGAGGAAGAGCCTGTCCCACTCAGAAGCCACTCTCCCTCATGGCTGTGACTGGGGGAAGGGGCTGCTCCTTATTCAGGTGGTGCTGCTAGGCAAAGAGACTTTCAGCAATGGCAGATATCTTTATGGTTGGCAGATACCATCCATGTGCACTAGCTCTGGGTAGCTGGCTTTTTCCTGTGTGGGTCTCCACTAATTTATACTTAATATTTAATTATGGAAATATTATAATGGTCATTATTACATTATGAAAATATTATGATGGTCATTATTGCATTCATTGTATATCCATTGACAAGGTTGTAATAAATTTACAATAAAAACAGTTGTTCTAATATGAGGCTACCTGATTGCTAAATGTATTACAGTACCTAGGTTCAGAGTATTGCTATATGTGTTTGTTTTCTGGCCCTAGAGTCACGGCAGCTGGGGGCACACAGATGTGGGGGAAACCTACCATGGATCACATGCCTTTGAATGAACGTCTCAAGGGCCATGTTGCTCATACCCATAACCTACCAGGAGGGAGGGTCATTGCCCAGATGGATCTTTTGGCAGGCGGTTGGCAGAGTTCTGTGTCCACCAACCTCCTCCCCTGAAAATGCATTTTCAAGGCCCTTCTCCTAATCAGCAAAAGGGCTATCATTTTTTTGGAGGGTATTTTTTCCCCCATGCCTACCCCTTAAGTGCCCCTCGATTCTATTCTGAAGTGAGTGTCTGAGAGGAAGACTCTGACTCCCAGCATCCTTGACCCATGCTAGTTAGATCTGTTGTGAGCAGGAATCCATCCATGTGTTTAACCTGATGAAAAGAAGGTTAAGAGGTTACATAATAGTCATGTTGAAATGTGTGAAGAGATGTTATATCAAAGAGGATTTAGGCTTATTTCCCACGGCTCCAGAGACTAGGACAAGGAGTAATGGATACAAACTACAGGAGAAGAGATCCCATCTAAATCTCAGGAGGAACTTCCTTATGGTCAGTGCTGTTCAGCAGTGAGAGACACTGCTTCAGAGGGTGGTGGAGTCTCCTTTGGAGGTTTTTAAGCAGAGGCTGGATGCCCATTTGTTGGGGGTGCTTTGATTGTGAGTTCCTGCATTGCAGAACAGAGTTAGACTCAAAGGCCCTTGAGGTCTCTTCCAACTCTAGGATTCTATGATTCTAACATCTCAGGGCCACAGGACCCTCCTGCCCCAGATTCACACATGCAGAGCAGGCAGTCCCTCACAGGCAGAAATGTTGGCAGGCCTCACATGGCTCCCCAGAACCTACTGGCACAGCCTGGCCTCAAGGCTACCCACCCTCAAGGGTGATGTGGCCAGCCAAAGCCACACACCACAATCTGGGCTGCCCGTTTGTGATCATGTGGGGTCTGGTGCAGCTCTGCACATTGTCTGAGGCTTCCAGGATATTTCCCTTCAAAGAATAAAATTCAACCTCCCTTCTGCCACTGCTGTCCTGCTTACTTTAGCTGGCAGGGAGCAGGGAGCAGGAGGTTAAAGCAAGAATGCCAACAATGAGTAGGCAAAACTTACAGACTTCGAAGACTAGTCCAATAGTATTAAGCCAGAGGGGAGAAGCAGAGCCATAGTTCAAAATTCCTTTCCAGGGGGTCTAGTATTCTGAGTCCAATCCGAGTTATCAGCAAGAAACACAACAACATGACTATCCAGGACAGGTTGTTGACCACACTGAAATGAAGCAGCTGGCTCCTTTTGAGCAGTATCGGCTGTGCCTCAACTGTTGTTGATTAGTCTTGGCCTCCAGTTAGGATGAGCATCTCAGGAATTCCTTGGCATGTAGTCTCTCAGCAGGCTCTGGGACTGGCATGGTAAGAACTGCCTCTTCCTCCTCCGAGTCCTGCTTGTCCTCTGAGGCTGCAGGGTACTCTCCTGAACCTCCTGGCACCCCCAAGTCTGTCTTTGCATCAGACTCAGAGTCCCTCTCCTCATCAGCCGGAAGGCAGGCCATGACAACTGCAGCTTCTCCACTGGGAAGTCCAGTACCCAATCCCTTGTGAAGAGAAGAAGCCATCCTCACAAAAGCATCATTCTCCAAAATGGGGCAAGCATGCAAGTCCCTAGAAAAAGAACCTGACAGGAGCCAGCAGAGGAGTTGCCAGGTGGGCAAGCCAAGGTGTGTCTCCTCTGCTTCACCACCCTTTGGCAAGCCCTCTCAGTCCCCAGAGTGGCTTATCAAGGCATGGAGGGCACAGGGGCCACTTCAGGTAATACTCCAAGCCGGGAAGCTGTTAAGTGAGATGCACAAGGCTGTGAACAGCAGCCTTGCTAGTTCTGAGTCCAGAACCCCGATGCCAAGGAGCCCGATTTGTGTGCACACATCTGCCACAAGGAGGTCTAGTCTACATTCCTTTCTATGCACTTCATGCACCCTTATAGAAACCTTCACCTCTTGATGCCAAGACCTCTGGGCTCTCAAGCAGCCTTTGTCCCATACTCATGGTGACAGATGCCAGTCCCAAGGCACACCCCTGGATCCCAAGGCACAGATTTGGGAGGGAACCATCTTTCTCTCTCTCTGCCTCTCTCTGTGGAGGGAGACCAAAATGGTGGAAGGTCTGGAAATCGCAAAGCCTTCTGAGGAGGAGAAAATTAGGAAACTGGGTATGTTTAGCATGGAGAAGAGAAGGTCAAGAGGTGATATGATAACCCTGTTTAAATATTTGAAGGGATGTCATTGAGAATGGAGGAAGCTTGTTTTCTGCTGCTCCAGAGAATAGGACATGGAGCAATAGACAAAAACTACAGCAAAATAGATTTTACATCAACATTAGAAGGAAGTTCCTGAGAATGAGAGCTGTTTGACACACTCCCTCAGAGAGTGGTGGAGTCTTCTTTTTTGGAGGTTTTTAAACAGGGGCTGGATGGCCATCTGATTCAGGGAGGGCTTGGATTGTGTCTTCCTGCATTGGCAGAATGTAGTAAGACTGCATGGCCCTTGGGGTCTCTTCAAACTCTACGATTCTATGATTATGTGGTTCTATGATTCTATTATTCTAACATCTCAGGGCCCTTGAAACTTCCTCATATCCATTAAAAATAGCAATAACTGACACTATCTCTTTTTGATTATTAATAAACAATCATCAACATGGTCTGTGTATTTGACCTGCTTCACCAAAATCTCCATGGGAAAAGGCATGACTCCCCCACTGAGAAAGGCAAGGAGCCCTCAAGGAGCCTGGTTTATGTGCACACACATGCCACAAGGAGGTCTAGTCTAAATTCCTTTCCACACACTTGCATGTTATGTGGCCTGACAGTCTCATCTGATGAGCCTCCGTGGGACACCCTTGCAAGAAACCTTTGCCTCTCCATGCCAAGAACTCTGGGGCCTCAGGGGTCCTTTCCCCCATGCCTCATGGCAACGGCTGCAAGTCCCTCTGCTCCTGAATCCCAAGACACATATTCGGGAGGCAGCCATCTCTTTCTCTTTCTCTCTTTGTCTCTGTCCCTCTCTCATTTTCCTTGCTCAAGAAACTTTATTGCAGATGCTTGAGGCTGCCACTACAGGCTCCGTTGGGCCGCCATCACACTCCCCACAGCCTAGGAGTGGCCTTTCCTTGGGAGCAGCATCACCCAGAGGGGCGACAGAGGGGAAAAGAATGGTTGGGGTATGCAGTAGCAACTGAGCAATCGGTGTAAACGCTCTGAGAAGAAAAGAGTTTTATTCCCAGAAGGACCCATTGTCTGCCACATGTAAGCAATCTCCCAGTCTAACTCACCATCACCTCTTCATAGCTCAGGGATTATGTGGATTCTGATCTTGAGAGATCCCATGATTGCTGAGTGTCTTGGGCTTCTCCCAGGCTGGGCTAGCCAGTTCAGCCTGGCATAGCTGGTTTCCTGTGTTGGGAAGCCCCTGTTTGGGCCACTTCAGAAAAGATATTATTATTATAAATTCGCCACTTCATTTTTTACAATCACTTCAGTTTCATTGATCATTAAAGGCTGCCACTTCCTTGGAGTATGTTAGGCAAGAAGAGAAAGAAGAGGCAAGAAGTATTAGGAATAATTAATTGCAACAAATTTAAATTTTCATAAGTAGTTTTCAGAAAGTAATTTAAATTTAATAAAGGTAGCATGACTAATATCCATTACACTGGCTGCTCTTCTCTCAGTGGTAGTTAACTCTGCCTGACCAACATTCAGAACCCATCTGATGGTTCTCTTTATACTGATCAATAAGCAGTGAGGTACTGACTATATATATATCTTTTGGGAAAGTAAAAGTAGATCTTTCCAGGCTCTAAACCTCTCTTATTCTTGCTTTCTACAGGGTGCCCCTCATCAGTTGTTGCTTTTCTGCCAATGTTGAAAATGAGAAGTGTTCTTCCTCCGAATAATAATCCATGCCAATCAGGGATCATATTATGAATGTTATCATTATGTTACATTGACAATTGGTTGGTTATCTAATGATTTCACTGATGACATGTGAAGCCAGTCCAGGGTGAGAGCAATGTTTTTGCTTCGCAGGGGCTTCTCTCTAATTGGGGGGAATCTTCTTATCTGACATCAGCATCACTTCTGAAAAATGCAAAGAGGATGGCTTTTTTTGCAGCCACCAACATATTCCCTTTCTCATTCATATAAATCAGGCATTGCTATAAGGTAAATAAAAAAGAGAGAGGTGTGTCATGGATGCATATCCATGCATTCTGCATCTATGGATTCAACCATCCATGGCTTGAAAATATTCCTATATGTAAATCAAAATGCAAAGCCTTGAATTTGTAATTTTATATTTATAAGGGACACCATTTTACTATGAACTTGCATATAATGGGACTTAAATATCCATGGATTTTGGTATCTACAGGGGTCCTGGATTCAAATCCCAGCAGATATCAAGGCTCCACTGTATATGGTGTTCTGTTTAATATAGCTTTGCTTGCATCCTCTTGTCATTTGATCTAAAACATATGCAATATACTCACATATACTTCTTTTCCCTACCAGAATGACATAAATTCTAATCATTATTTTATTTTATTATTTATTTTATTTATATGATGCCTTTCTCCTGGAGTGTAATATAATGCAGTGTACAGAAGAAAGCAGTTAAAACATAATACAATTAAAATAGTATAACATTATTTTTTAAAACACACAAAAGTTAAAACACTAAAGAGCGCTTCACAGGGAACCCTTATGGGTCACATCCAGCCCATTGGCTGGAGATTTCCCCTTCCCTGACTTCACGCATGCATTAACATTTGATGAGGCCATCATCTGCTAGGAAGGAGAAGGAAAGCAGTTCCTGAGCAGCCATATTGAGTGGGTGAGTTTTTAAACTCTTTTTAAAAACACTTGGAGAGATTGTGACTGTTGCTGAACTAGCCAATTAGCTCTATACAATTCCTCCCAGTGGTGCACACCTAATGGTGCGTGAATTTTTTTTTATAGGACAAGGGAAAGCACAGCACAGGTAGACAGGGGGCTTTGACCTTTCTCTTTTGAGGTTCTCCTAATCATCATCATCATCATCATCATCATCATTTAAAGAGCTTTGAGGTTGCTGTTTTTTTCTCAGAGGGAGAGAAACAGAGACTTACCACCAGAATAAGGTAGCATTCAGGAGCTCTCTGTAGAGTTAGGCCCTAAGCAGACGACTAATAAAGTCGTCTTCTGGGCAG
>CM034701.1:11425834-11443678 GCA_020142125.1 Phrynosoma platyrhinos
TGCAACAAGTATATTGTGCATTTTGGTTGGCCAATAAATATATCACTGGTGGATTTTTGTTTGAATGAGGCAAGACTCTAGTTTTATATTCTTTCCCCCATAACCGTTCTTCACATATACCCATTTTCTTTTCCTTTGCTGCCCTTTTCTCTCTTGCTTCCTCTACCCACTCATTTAGCTTGCTGATAGCTCATTTTGCATATTTAGCTGCTCAGATGGAAAAGTCTTGCAGAAGTTTGAACTGATCATAGTTAGAAGGCTTTGGAAATAAAGCCAAGGGCTATGTGAGATCAGACTAATGGGCCACAGGTTGCTCATTCTTGATTTATGTCAGTGGCCTCTTTTATATTCATCTTTGGCATGCCATCCATCCTCCTCCTCCTCCTCCTCTGGATACTTCTTAAATGGTACCCTTGGCTCATGAATGATCAAAGATATTTGGCAAAGATACATTTCTGGACTACAGCTCCCAATCAGCACAGACATTTTGCAACAAGAGTGAATATATTTTACATATGCACTTTTGTTTCATTGCTATCATGTGACTTTGTAATGTTGGGGAAGGCTACTGGGAAATGCTAAGCAAAGGATAACAATTTTATGTATAGCTGGAAGCACTGTATGTTTGCAAACGACTAAAAATAACAAGTGTCTGTTGAGGAATGGCTAAGGAAGGGTTCATAAACATAGCTGAGCAATTGCCTGGTATTGCACTAAGACAGATGGGCAGAGGGAGAATGGTTGAGTCACTGTAAAGAAATTAGCCTTCATTTATCATGCACTGCTACTGATATAATTCCAATAGTGATTTCACTAATGTTGCCAGCCTAGTAATGTGGAATACAGATCTAAGCATATTTATTTACTTAGAAATGAATCCTACTATGTTCAGTGGGGCTTCCTTCTTGTTGTTAACTGCTGTCAAGTCGACTATCACTTATGGCAACCCTATGAATGAAAGACCTCCAAGTCACCCTGTCATCAGCTGCCCTGCTCTGGTCTCACAGATTCAAGGCTGTGGCTTCATTGATTGAATCAATCCATCTGGAATGTGGTCTTTCTCTTCTCATACTGCCTTTTACCTTACCATGCATTATTGCCTTTTCTAATGACTCTTGTCTTCTCATGATATACCCCAAATACCTCAGTTTAATCATCTTTCATTCAAGGGAAGGTTGGGGCCTGGTCTGCTCTAGGACCCATTTATTGGTCTTGTTAGCAGCCCACAGTATCCTTAGCACTCTTCTCCAAGTACCACATCTCAAAATGAATTTATTTTCTTCCTGTCCACTTTCATCACTGTCCAGCTTTTTCAATCATACATATAAATGGGAAATATAATGGCATGGATAATCCTACCATTATTGGGTTGTTGTTGTGTGCCTTCAAGTCATTTCCAACTCATGGAGACCCTAAGGTGACCCTATCAGGAGGTTTTCTTGACAAGATGTGTTCAGAGAAGTTTGCCATTGCCTTCCCCTGAGACTGAGAACATGTGACTTGTGCAAGGTCACCCAGTGGGTTTCATGGCCAAGCTGGGAACTGAACCTGGTCTCCAGGGTCATAGTCTAACACTCAAACCACTATGCCATTGTCCTACCTTCATAGGAGCCCTGACAAGTCCTTGTATATGAAAGAATTAATAAAACTGTAGCTGTAATGCATTGTTTATATGGCTCAGCTCCAGCTTCCTAGGAATTGAGATCTTTGGGGAGACCTTACTGTCCATCTCATCACTCTCTCAAATCCAGCAGGTAGGAGTATGGGTGAGGACCTTCTTGGTGTCTGTACCCAGGCTCTGGGACTCCCTTCCTAGAAAGGCTAGATTGGACCCCTCCATGATAGGGACCCTTTGCTTCAAGGGTCTTTGGTCACCAAATAAAGTGAGGAAATAGCTTTTAACAATATTTTATATTGTCCATATTGGATGGAGGAGGGCAACCAAAATGGTGAAAGGTCTGGAAACCATGCCCTATGGGGAGGGGTTTAGGGAGCTGAGTATGTTTAGCCTGCAGACAGAAGGTTAAGCGGTGATATGACATCCATGTATAAATATCTGTAGGAATTAAAAAACATAGCTGTGTTAGTCTGAAAAATCAGTATGCAAAAGGATCTTGCAGCACCGTTGAGACTAATTGGAAAAAAGAAACTGGTATCATGAGCTTTCATAGACTTGAGCCTACTTCTTCAGATGCATTGGAGAAACTAGGAGCAACAGATGCAAAGTACAGGAAAAGAGAGTCCACCTAAACATCAGGAAGAACTTTTTGATGGTAAGAACTGTTCAACAGTGGAGTACACTTTCTCGGAGTGTGGATTCTATGATTCTATGGATATGCTTTTAAAGTGCTTGAGTTAGTTTAATTATATGTTAACTTTTACATGTCTTGGTGATATGAACTTTGCTTTAATTTTTCTAAGCCACTTTGAATCACATGTTTGGGGAAAGGCATGATATAAATAAATAAAGTAGTAATAAGTACTAATAATTGTCTATAGGTGTGCATTTTGTTTCACTTTGGGTTTTGGTGACATCGCAAGTATATATTTTGTCAGGATATAAATCTTCACTTGTCATATCCTACATCAGTATTCTTCTCATCTCACAAGAGGGTGCTTGGCAAGAGAATGAGAATGATTTTTTCCCCATGTGCAAATGAAGCAACATTGTCCAATTGTGACAAAAGCACATATTTGCATGCAGTTGTATTATGCTTGTTCTCTCTGTGTAATTTTCTTATGAAAGGGGATAGACTCTAGCTTTTTGTAAAGACAGTTATCACGAATTATTAAGACTTTGAGAGTAGTGGGGGAAAGGAAAAAAGGGGGAGGGGGGAGAAGGAATTACGGTAGTTAGGACTAACTGATTAATTTTGGCATGAGCTTTCATAGATTTTGACTCCCTTCTTCAGATGCACCAATGGAGTCTAACCCGTCTGAAGGGCCCTATATGTCCCAGGTTTGGGCTATATTGTATTAGCAATAGCAGTAGCATTTACATTTCTATACTGCTTTTCAGTAAACTCAGCCCTCTCTAAGCCATTTACAATCTGTAAGCCATTTGCCCCCAACAAGCTGCATACTCATTTTACCAACCTATAAAAGGATGGAAAGCAGAGTCAACCTTGGAGCCCTGCCTGGGATTGAACTCACAGCCTTGTGGCTCCTATTACCACTTCATACTGAGAAGTAGCTTTTAAATATTACAGGTTCTAACATTAAAGCAACCAGTAAAATAAATTAATTTTGGTTCTCATAAGATAAAGGTATGAGAAATGTAAAGGTCAGATGTTCCTGAATTCTAGTTTCTTGCTTTTTGGTTTTCACAAAAAATCTTCATCTTTGCTCATTCCCCTAATTGGAAGCCTTTTGATAGGTAATAGATGAGCTGAGCTACACTTCTCTACAGCAAGGAACACCCATGTTTTTCTTCAGGCGGATTCACTTTGATTTGCAATTCAGGCTGTAAAACAAACTATCCTGCCACTGTTTAAATTGCCCTCCCAATAAATTCAGCATAATCCTCCTGGTATGACAAGTCACATTTTGCCATTCAAACAGTGCCATTAATTGCACCAAGACTTGCAAGCTGGGAGCACAGAGAGAGCCCTGTTCTTCATTATGCAGTGAAAATGATTGATGAATGTATATTTAGTGAATCTCCAGAATCAGAATGTGGTTTTTTTTTTTTAACTCTCCTTAACTCCTCCAGTCTTTCATACTGCCATTTTGGCAAGAAAAAATGTATTTAGTTGGCTAGCTTTTTGTAGGGAGGCACTGGCTGCCTGAAGGTAATAGTAAATAATAATCTTATTCACATTTTTCTTGATCCCATACCCTCCAACTGTCCCAATTGGGCAGGGACAGTCTCTATTAATTCTCAGCTGTGTCACTTTTTCAGCTGCTTATAAAAAATGTCCCTGTTTCTCTCTCCTCCTTCCCCTTTCCCACTTTCTCCTCAGTTTATTTCAACTGCTGCACAGTGAGTTCAAAGTGCAAAAGTAGTTTGCAATGCATTTACTGATCTGGGAGGAATGGAGAGGAGTGGAAGAATCTTGCCCTTCTCAGTAGGCTCAGGCAAAAGCAAACAGCTGCAACCTCACCTGGCTTGTGTTTTCTTCCTCATTAATAACATCTACTATCTTATCCACATTCTGAGGTTGCTTGGCCTCATGCATCCCAGTTTTCAGCTGTGAAATGTTGAAGGGTATGTGATCCACACTCTATTGATACTGGAGCATGCCAAATGGGGTGGGGAAGAAAACCCATTTTAAAATTTGCCACACAAAGATACTGTAAATGTGCCATTTCCTCCTGCACTATTAGAACATTGACTTGTAGGAGATACAAAGCTTTGAATTGGGAATAACGTTATCCTCTGGAATTCAGACCCAGTTCTCCTGGAGGCCAGCACTCAAATCACTACACCATGCTGGCTCTCTAAGAGTGCCTCTCAGGGTGCTCAAAAAAGCTGCTAGATGAAGAGGGTAACTCTCTACTGGGGTGCACACTTGCTTTCTCTGAATGTGTGGGCTTGTTTAGACAGGGTAGGAGAAGAGAGAATTACAAACAACATGCATTTTGACATAGGCTCCCTGTTCTACAGCAGTGACACATCCCTCCTTATGCAGAAAACATTATGGATCTGGGCCAGGGCAATCCTGGTAACAATTGTGGATTCTCTGCACTGATACCTATGTCTTTGCTGTTGGATACCATATAGGGCAACCACCCCCTTCCTCTCTCCCTCAGAGGTCCTGTGCCATTAATAGTTGCATAGAAGTTAGATGTTCAGCAAATACACCTTCTCTTGTCATGCACTTAGTGCCAGGGAAAACTGACTATTTGATGAACCATTATGCAGCTAGTAAGAGATTCAGAAATGCTGCTGTGAAAAAAGGTGGCAAACTTAATAGTCCTATATTCTGTTTTCTTTTTAAAGAAATGTTGTATTAGTTTAAAGTTCTGTGGTTGAAAAAATAATCGGAAGAAACATACTTATCTCTGTGTTTTTCAGTCTAAGCTTGCAAACTAAAAAGTATTAGCAATCTCTCTCTCACACACACACACGCATACACAAACTGAGATGCCTCCTCAATGGTACAGATGTGGTAAAGGGCAGCCTGGGGGCAATTCTATCACATTTTCTGGGTTGAGCCAGTTCAGGCTGATGGTAACATGTAGTTATGCTTCATGACGCTATATGCCATTCATGCAAGAACCATGCTAGAAATTAATTGTCTTACACACTGTCAAATTAAAACTCCTAGGCTTCACCTCAAGTGAATAAGGCAATGCACTGTCTGTGGTGGTGTGCATACAGAGATAGCACAGACCAATCTCAATGTGCCTCTGCTTCTCAGTTTGACAAAGACACACACTGGTTTCTTTTTTTAATACACTCCTAAAGTGAATGAAAGGCAGGTTGTGGGTTTTAAAGTGTTTTCCTGTAAAAAGATGTGCCAAACATAAGTGTAAGTGAGCATGGGACTGTTCACAAGGCCTTCCTCCAAACACATACCTGTGCCAGCATGCCCTTGTGTGCAACCATGAACACCGCCCCAAAATGTGATAATTTTTCTTACCAAAGTTTTACTTTAACCACACAAAACTATGTAAATGCAAATACATGTAGGTTGTGCATATGGTATTGTAATTTAATTGTGTAATTTTAATTTTGCTAGTTATTTATGCCACTATTATTGCCATTACATTCAGCGATATGCAGGAATTACAATTTATGAGTAACATTAGTACAAAAGCATTACTAAATATTCTGTATGGTTTGGTACAGGAGGGGATCAGTGGGGTGTGAGTGTGTCACCATGAGTTATCACACCGGATGACACCAACCCTAGTGACGCCACTGCAGTGTCGGTGCACCACAAATTGAAGAAGAGCTGAGCTAGCGGATGATTGATCTTTGATTAATCACTTCCTCTTAATGGCACTGGTACAGGAGAGTCTATAAACCTCAAATTTAATCAAACGGAAAGCTTTTAGTGAACCAAGGACTCCATTTCCCTGCGTTTTGTGGCTAAAGCCTTTCACATAAGTTGATATCAGTTACTGAAATTCTCCCAGAAGGAGTCAAAGACTATCCTGTTTTATACAGCAACATGGAAGCCAAGTTTCTTCAACTCTGCCAATGACAACAGAGCTCCCTGACTGTAGCTAAAGGGGGAGCTCAAAAGAATCAATTTAGAATTTTTCAGAAAATGGAACATATTTCAGAAAACTGATCATAATTCAATCTCAGCTGTATTTATAGTTGCTAATAACGGAAGCATTTGCATCTCAGGAACAATCTGGCCCAATTATTGTCTACATTGTTATCTGCCTGGAAATGGAGTTAGGTGGTCATCACTTTGGTTCCTTACCAAATATTTTCAGATGCCTTTTTGAGTTGATCATTAGAGTGCTGGAATCTTTCTAAGTCAGCTTCAGAACAACAGGCAGTTGACCAACTCAGTAATGTCAATTGGTTGTATACATATTGTCAAATGATTGCTTATGAATGTAAGAGATATCTAATTGTTTTACTATATTCATATCTATTTGGAAAAGAGATGAAAGTGTGCGGGTGGGGTTCCCTCATGGAAAAATAACCACTTTTCATCCATACAATCTTCATGGGATATAGGGTTTTTTAAAAGCTGGATTCTTTTTGCGCTAGTCTTAGGACACCAGTGACGTGACCAGAAAAAGAAAATCAGTTAATATCCCAAATACAGTCAGACCTTCATCTCCATGGCTGAGCATCTGAGGATTCCACCAACCAGGGGTTGAAAATATTTGGAAAAAATACAGGACATCTAATAAAGCAAGTGCCCTTATATACGGAGGGAGAAGGAAGGAACCAAAATCACCCTTTTCCAGTGACTCTTCTTCTCACTTCCACAGACTGGCTGAGCTCCAGATCAAAGCCCACATGCAGTGCAACCAGACCAAAAAGTGGTCCAAGGGCAGCAGCAGAGGCAGCGGAAAGCCCCAGTCATCAGAGATGCATTTGTTGAGCTTCCCGGCCTCCAGTGAGCCTGCCAGCCACCTACTTCTCCAGGGACATGGTGACTAAGGCAGTGCTCCTGTTTGGTTGTTTGCAAGGTGGAAGCAGGTGCCTGGCAGGCTCTACAAAGGCACCTGCTTCCACCTTGCAAACTGTAAGCCACCTTGAGGCCCATTCCAGGAGAAAAGTGGCATATAAAATAAATAAATAAATTCCTGCCAAATTAGAACAGTTGGAGGGTATATTGTAGATAAAGTTCAGAAAAAGGAGTACTGGGGGAAATCAAATTCATTCTCTCCGTTCCCCAGCCCCCACATTCCAGAAACTTGAAAAACTGTTTCCTTTCCCAGTTTCTCATAGGAAAGCCTGTGAACCCATGTGCTTTATATTCTTGCTGCTGCCTGGATCTACCAGCTTACTTCACCCTTCAGATATAGTGCATTGAAACCACAAGCCTGTGCTCCAGGGAATCTTAAGCCCTCTCTAGGCTTATTTGACTGCTGTGGCACTTCCCGTTTGAGCTATGTAGTCATGTTCTGTGCATGCTGAAAACTCTCCAAGGGGTTATTCAGACAGTGAAAACAATCCTGTTAGAATGTGGGCTGAATCTTTGTTGTTCACATGCATTTCAAATGTGTTCAATTAAGTTGTTGGGAGATTGTCAAAAAACCCACTTAACCCAGGATAATAGATCTCAGGTTTTTTTCTGAGTTTTCCTAAAAGATTTGCATTGTCGGCTATGTGAATAACCAATGCAAATAGACCCGGAATAAACTGAGATAAAACTCTGCATGCCTTGAACGTGTTTCAAATACATCCATATCATCAACTTCATATTTGTTTATAGTGCTGACATGTGTGAATAACAGAACTTACAGAGATGTGCACAGATGTGATTCCGATTTTTAAAAAAGTGTGAAAAACAAACCTAGAATGTGTGAGTGAGATCATTCAGATAGTCGCACTAAAAAAAAAAAGTTTGAATAACCCCAAACACGCATACAGGCCACACTCACTACACCTGTATTGAAGGAAGATGCAGCACCCTGTCTAGTTGCCTTTTGTACATGGAATGGGAGGTATAACTGTATTGCATACATTTCCATATCTTGACCAATTTACACATCTTTTCTAGTAAATGAAGCAAAGTTTCACTTTCTTTTCTTCCCCTCCCTCCCTCCCTCCCTCCCTTCCTTCCTTCCTGTCTCGCTTTTAGCCTGTTTTGCGCTGCTCTATATTTTTTTAGGCTAGTTAAAATGATAATAGTATCACAAAAGGATTATGACTTTTATGAAAATTCTATATTCATACCTCATTGAAAATCTTTAATGAATGGTTTCTTTTAGTTAGTTTTATACATATTTTGCAACATGTACCTTCTTGTGTATGTATCACATTTCTTGGAAACACCCTTAGCCTCCACAGATGTGCTAATCCTTGAAACCAGATGTGATTTGTCTTCTTATGAATCTCAGGAGATGCAGAAAGGCTAGTTTCCTGATGACTGTTGGAATGGATGAAAGTCTGTTCTATCCCCATTGAAAATATGGTTGGGAGGTGGGAGGCACTGAATACCTCTGCAAATCCTATTCCCCTCTCTGCCCTCCTCACTTGCTTCCATAGTCTCATCCATTTTACAGGGTCTGGGGAAGCATAACAAGACCACCTCCTTCTGATGCTGGTCCCCCACTTGTGATGAACGAATGGGTTCTTGTTGAAAGTATGGCCCTGAACCAAAGGTAAAATGGCTGCACGCAAAGCATTGCTGGAGGAAGGACTTGGACAGTGAAAGCGAGAAATCAAATGATGACTTGGTCAGAGAAAGAACTTGCAAAACAAGAAGGAACTTGTAAAAACACAGCACGCTCCGAGCTGCCTATAATGTCAACAAGATACGCAATGGACATGAAGATCTAGGACAGGGGTAGGTAACCTTTTTGAGCGGGGGGCCAGTCCCCTGAAGTCGTCCCTTCCGCCGGGCCGAGGGGGGGGCATGTCGTGGCCACTATTTTGATTTCCAAAATGGTGATTGCGACACGTTTGCGCATGCGCAGGAATACTGCGCATGCACAAACATGTCACAGCCGCATGGCGATCAAAATGCACAGCGGCAGTGGCGCGCGGCGGCGGCGACAGGGGTCCGCCTGGGCCCATAAGTGCGGGGACCTGGGCCAGAACCAGCCTGTGGGCCATAGGTTGCCGGTCCCTGATCTAGGATGTTTAATATAAACAGATAAGACCTTGGTATGTTTTGGAACTATGGAAAGCATGTTCTTCCCAAGAGCTGGCAAGACATGAGTATAAAGAAAGGGGATTTTCAGCCTCTAGGTGGTTGGCATCGAACCTCAGCAAGATGTCATCCCAACTCTTCAGGGATGGGCTTGTGAGTATGTTGTATGAATGTGTGTGTGAGTGAGAGTTCTTGATACATGAAATGATTGTCTTATTTGTTATGTCTTAATAAATGTTACATGCATACTGTCTAACCCCAGATCTGGTTTCCCATGTGTCTATATTGAAAATCCTATAGTTTGGGGTGGCTAAATTTTTCTCTGGATCAAAAAGAACAGAAAACCTCAGTGCAAGACACACTCCCCCATCATATTCAACCTGAATTATTTTGTATGGGGGCTAGACAAAATGAAAAACAACAGTAACTCATAGACTCCAACCCTTGACAGCTTAAAAAAATGTGACCCACATGGCCAAACAACATGAAAGTGTGGCCCAAAGCTATATCCAGGGAAAAGATATTAATAAGTACAGACACAGAGAGCTACTTAGTTTAAGCAGAGAAACCCTGGAACATATTAAGTTTAGGAAAGCCTGAAAAAAGAAGAAAAACCCAAATCAATAAATACAATAATGTGTGTGTGCGTGTGCATGTGCGCACAGTATTATGACTAATAATACAATGTTATGTCATGCATGATCATAAAATCTAAATGCCTTTATCACACTCTGCTCAAAACTACAGCTTTCTCTCTGATCCATGGTCACTGCATAAATGTGTTAATATCCAGTCCTCCTGCTCAATGCACATTCTTGTTGTTGCTGTGTGCCTTCAAGTCATTTCTGATATATGGAGACCCTAAGGTGAACCTATCATAGGTTTTTTTTAGGGCTGAAAGTGTGTGACTTGCCCAAGGTCATCCAGTGAGCTTCCATGGCCAAGCAGAGAATCTAACCATTATTTCCAGAGTCATAGTCTAATCATGCTCATAAGATTAAATTCCAGGTTTCCTATAATATAAAAATCATGTGGTCATTCTCTGCCAATTGTAGTTTCTCAGGCTATCCTACTTCAGAGGGTTTTTTTAAAGGATAAAAATGGGGTGGATGGTGGTGGTGGGGGGGGGGACAGAATAAATGCTCCAGGGAGTGGGAATGAAAGTAGTTAAAAAAGATGCTGCATCAGATATTTATTGTTAATCATGTTGTATACACACATGTTCACATGCTGGGTATTGCATTTACTGATCTGAAGTTTTTTCCTCGGTTTTCAGGCTCTCCTAAATTCAGTACATAAATTCCAGTGTTTAAACGAGTAGTTTTGTGTGTTCTTCCTCATTAATAATTCTTCAGTTACATGTGTTCCAGTTTCCATCTGTAAAATATTGGAAGGTATTCTTTGGTTGGTTGATTTACTAATGAAGCCTTTCGTGCCCACAGCAATAAATGTCACAGCCTAAAGAAGTAATTCATTGTGTTACTTTTGCAAAGGATCCATTTCATTTGAGCCATGTCCCCAAATGAAGCTTCGAGAATAATTAACAATTACAGTCATAAAGTTTTTTCTGGTGGCTAATGCTCTCTCACACACATTTTGCAAAGGTTAATTGTCAGGAGCCAACTGCATGACAAGAAAGAGGCTTGGCAATAATGGCAACTCAAATAAAAACAGCCCTGAAAGCAATGTGCGCCAAAGACAATGGCATTTTTTTTAATAAAGGACATTGCAACAGCTCTTCAGAAAGGAGTAAAATGAAACAGTATTGATTTTTGTCAAGTGTAACTTCTCTATAATCTAACTAAATTGCATCTACAGTCTCTCACTTCCTTGGGAAAAAAACACACTAGGGTGGGAAAAAATGAATTGCCAGGACAGAGGGAAGAGGGGGGAAGGGAGTAGGAGGGAGAGGAAAAAAAGCTGGAGCAGCCCAAGATATTTTGCTGCCTGAGCCAAAAGACAGGCTTTGACCTGCATCTGTAGCCTGAGGTGCCTGGACAAATTTTCAGTACTATTGCCATGATTGGAACTCTTCTCTAAACTATTTTATTGTGCATGAGCTGCTTGAGGAGAAGGAGTTTCATTTTGCCAGCAAACAGAGCACAAGTGAGTGATGCTTCTGTCAGGATTTGAGCGACAGGGACAGGCCAGAAGAGGTTACTTAGGCCCTAAGCAGACGACTAATAAAGTCGTCTTCTGGGCAGAGAAGAGGAGGGGCAGCCGCACGAACGGCGCCCCTTCCTCTCTCCGAGGTCGCCCCCAGATGCGCCGGCCGTCCGCACGACCGGCGCATTGGGGATGACCTCACGCCGCGGCGACCACATGCGCCGCGGCGGAAAAGACAGCGAAAGTGCGCCCGCCGCTTTTAGTGCGCACTTTCGCTGTCTTGAGGAAGGAGCGCTGATTTAGCGCTCCTTCCAGGGTCGCCGACGGTGCGCCGCGGTACGGCTGCCGCGGTCCAGCGGCGCTCCGTCTCGCGGCGCACGGGAAGCTCCCGTCTGCTTCCCCCCTCAGTTAAGTATACATAATTAAGTAGTTGATGCAGAATATCAACCATAAATGTCATCGTCATCATCATCGTCCATCCATCCTTTCATTTTTAAACTGATGGGGAAAACATATGGCTTTTAATTATCTATAATGAACAGGTGCTATCTATAGTATTTATTGACCATGGCCAGGATCCTGCATCAGAGCTATGTTGTGTAACTTTATGAAGACAGAGCTACATCACTGAAATGATAACCATGCTAAGGAATTGTAATGATGCCCAACAGAGCACCAAGAAAGATACCCTGTTGTGCAATGGGACCTTCCAATATGCAATGTGTCCCGAGGCACACCATTTCCCAGTGTGCAGCATATCTGAAGCACAGCATGTCCCATTGTGCATCAGAAGAGGTGGTGTTCCACAGTGGCCATGCTGCAGGATCCTTTTGCACAAGGTTCCCAGAGACAAAGCCATGTCTCTACAGCCCTTCTGAGAATATGAGTGTTGTGCAACATCACAATTCACCTGTTACATGATTCTAAGTCAGTTTATGGTGATTTAAATACCTATCAGGATGCCAGCTCATGTGATTTGGGCAAAATGTTAGGAACAATAAATTGTTGCAATAAGTAATCTGTTTTGGGGTGAGCTGTTGACACATACTGGTGCTCCCACTGGCTAGTCTGTCAAAAGAAAGTCAAAGGATTGTGTCATTTTCCCAGTCATTTCCAAACTTTGATCATCAATAATGTTGAACAGGGACTCTATCTAGCAGTTTCCCTCTTGCTGCCTTTAATTGCTTCAAGAGTAAAGGCCATCTGATCAGGGAAAGCACTGACAGTACCAAAATGATCCCTGTGACGGGTCCAGAGATGGTGGCATCCCAGAGAATATTTGTTGATCAGTTGCCATACTACTTTCACTTCCTATGTAGAGTGGGCCCTTGGCATCTGCTGGGGATTGGTTCCAGGAACCCCCATGGATACCAAAATCTGTGGATACTCAAATCACATTATATACAATAGCCTGGTAAAATGGTGTCCCTTATATAAAATGGCAAAATCAAGGTTTGCTTTTGGGATGGGGGGGGACATTTTCAAGCTGTGGATGGCTGAATCCATGGATACAGAATCTGTGAATACAGAGGACTGACTATACAGATGTAAAAGCTGGACAGGGAAAAAAGCTGACAAGAAGGAAATTGGAGAAGAGTTCTACAAATACCATGAACAGCCAAAAAGATAAATGAATGGGTCCTAGAGCAAATCAAGCCTGAATTCTCACTACAAGTGAAGATGATTAAACTGGGTTGTTGTACTTTGGCCATATCATGAGATGATGTGACTCATTGGAAAAGACGAAAAGCATATTACAGGTGAATTGATTTAATCAACCCTGAGTTTGCAAGACCTGAGCAGGGCTGTTGATGGAGATATCATTCATACAGTCAGCATAAGCTTAAGTTGACTTGATGGCAAATAACAACAAACCCCTTTTTAAGTCGGGCAGAGCTAAACTAGGGCCAAGAAATCAGCACAACTAATCTCTTGTCATTGTTCAGCAGCATCTCTTGTTCATTGCTCTCATTTACACAAAGTGCTTTGGAAAATTATTTTTCCATCCCTGTCTTTGCCTTTTGTAGCAATGTGCAGAAACACAAAAGGAATAATAACCCATTTTTATCTTTGCTGGAGTGTGATTGCTATAATGCAGGCAGGGAGATCTCTGCTCTAGGAACAAACAAATGGGGTTGCAAGTCACACACATACAGAGCCCAAAATTAGCATTATGGGGAAAAGGAGAAAATTGAGCTTTTCCAAATGGTTAAAAGTTTATGTTTGTGTTCATCATACTGTTAGCCTAAAGCAGGGAAAGGCAACCTTTTTGAGACTTGGGCTGGTCTCCCGTTGCCCAGGTCTTGGCTAGGCCGAGGGGGGGGGAATGGCAGCGCGTGCGCGCACCCTCCTCCGCCACGCGCCCCCGCGCACGTTGCTGCGCATGCGCAAAGGCGTCGCAACCGCCATTTTGACTTCCAAAATGGTGATTGCAGTGAGCGTGGTCGCAAAGCAGCAAAAACGCTCCCCGACAGCGGCGCACGGCGGCGGCGTGCGGTGGAGGCGGCAACCTTCGGCCTGGGCCAGTAAGTCCGGGCCCCGGGGCCTTAACCGGCTCCCGGGCTGTAGGTTGCCGGTCCCTGGCCTAAAGGGTACAAATGCTGCAGTTATTCTAGTAGAGGTGGATAATGATCATTTGGTGTGAGGGCCACATTCTCTATGGGTACAGAAATCTGTGGAAGCTGCTGCATGCTCATGGTGCAGAGGGCTGAAATCAATGGCAGGCAAGACATATACCACTTTCTGGGGCCCTGTCTGCATGGGCCAAATAAAACTTCCTCCCTCTTCCTCTCTCCCTGGAAAACTGCAGTGGTGATAGGAAGCAGTCTCTTCTGCTCATTTACTTCCCACTGTTCCCTCTGCCTTCCCTGTCTATTTAATGTCTAGAGCAGCAGACCATAGGGAGAAGTTCTATGGAGCACATTTGGACCAGCCCCCTATCCAAAACAAGACATGCATGTGCATAATCTCAAGTTGTGTGTGTATATGTCATTAGCAGGATTCCAGATGGAATGCAGTCAACTCTCTGTATCCATAGATTCAACCATCCTCAGACTGAACATATTCAAAAAGAAAATGCAAATTCCAAAAACGAAACCTTGATTTTTGCCATTTTATATAAGGACACCATTTTAATATGCCAATGTATTTAATGGGACTTGAGCATCCATGGATTTTGGTATCCATGGGAAGTCCTGGTACCAAACCCCAATGGATGGATACCAAGGGCCCACTGTATTTTTCAAACTTTCTTACTCAGTTTTATGGAGAAGAAATTACTTGCTTTATTTATTTATTTTTTAAAAAGGCATGAAGGCAATCATCCTATCCTATGATTCCCCCCCTCCAATTGTACTTCAGATGCCTATGTTATCATCCATTTAAGATGACAGAAGTTGATGGTCAGAGCTGTCATCCATGGATTTCTCTAATCCCCTCTACTTCTTTAATATTACTTCTTTAACAGAAATAGGGATAGGTTGACATGTTTCAGAAAACTTTTCATACAAAAATAACAATTGTTGTTGTTAACTGAAGTCGACCCTAACTCATGGTGACCCTATGGATGAGACATCTCCAAGCCCCTTGTCCTCCACTGCTTTGCCTAGTTCCTGTAAATTCATATTTGTCACCTCCTTAATTGAGTCTATCCATCTAGCTTGCCATCTTCTTCTCTTTCTACTTCCCTCCACTTTTCCTAACATTATTATCTTTTCTAATGAGTTATGCCTTCTCATCATGTAGCCAAAGAATGACAGCCTCAGTTTGATCATCTTGGCTTCCAGGGGGATTTCTGTTCATGAACCCATTTGCTTGTCTTTTTGGCTGCCCACAGTATCCTCAAAAGCCATCTCCAGCACTACATCACAAATGAGTTAATTTCCCTCCTATCCACCTTCTTCACTGTCCAGCTCTTACACCTGTACATGATGATGGGGGATACCATGGCTGGGATGATCCTAACTTTACTGACACTATGCACATGTAAAATGAATGAAGCATGTCAGGTAAGCCTTGAATAAGAAAAGAACACATTTGAACTATTTGAAAGCTTCTTCCAAAATGCCTTCAGGAATTGGAGCTGGTGCAGAAGCAAGCTTATTTGCTCTCCCCTTTTTGTTTTGCTGGTTCATGCAAGCCCAGTAAGGGATTCTGGAGGCAGCCAATATTTACTTTGCCAATTGTAGAGAGGCACACACAGATACTGTAGGATTGGCAAGAGTGGAATCCCATTCTTTCTCAGCTGAACCTTTATTTCATTGTTTACTGCAGACATATTGCTTCAGTCCAGCAACAAAAATATTTGTGTGTCCAGCAACAAAAATCTCTGTTATCATCCTCATAATGCCCATGCTGCTAAACAAACAAACAAACAAACAAACAAAAACATGTTCCAGATGGATAGAGGACAAAGCAGAATGGGGGCACCTGGTAGGTATAAAAAGACTTTATAAAATGGAGTTTCTTTATCAGAGGCTTTGGTAACTGAGGTATGCAACCACTGAGAGTAGTGTTAGGGGATAAAAGAAAGAACATTTGATTTGCAGAGATTGGAAAAAAGTTATTTGATGGGTGTAACTGGGCTTTTTATTATTATTATTACAACTCTCGTGATTCTGTGGCCATATCAGCTGTGAGATTCTGGGAATGGTTCAAAAAGTCTGGTTTTAGTACAGTTTCTGCAACAACTAACCACCCTTTCACACTACTCAACTACAGTACTATGATTTCATTTTAACTGACAAGATCCAAGGGAATTGTAGGGTTTATAGTTTGTTGCAACACTAGAACTCCCTAGCTAAGAATTCTAAGTACCTCTCCCTAAACTCCCTATCCCAGAATTCCATGAAATGTTGCCATAGTCATTAACAAGGAATCATAAACTCTATGACTGTGTAATGTGAAAGGCCCCTGAGAGACAGATGACTGATTAGACACCCCATTTCCAGAGCACGAAAAACCTACTGTTTGGACTATAACGTCCAGAATCTCTCAATGGCCATGCTGGCTGAGATGTGGGCAGTCTGAGTTTTTTACAACAACAAAAAATTCCCAATCCTGCTTATTTTTCTTTTACTATTTGGGATAATATGTGTCTTATGTTTTTCTCTCTGAATTTAAAGATTGTGGCATATTTTCTTATCTTTTTTTTTTTAAAAAGTGCTCATTATCTTCAAAGAGTAAGAATTTTAAAGGCTACAAACAAAGATCTACACCATGATTCTTCTCTTTAAATGCCAGAAAGCTCTCCTGTGCTGCAAAACTGTCATCCTGTCTAACTTAAGGTGGGAAAACTTATTTGTTAAAAGTCTTATTCTTCCCCTTTGGGAGGTTTGGCTGCTCATAATTCTTTCACATCGAGAAGGACATGGAAGAGGAACTGAACGTCATACAACCACTAAACTGTAGAATTGGAAAGTTCCCTTGAGGCAATCTAGTCCAACACTTGCCAATGGAGAAAATCCCCAGCAAAATTATCCCTGATAGACGGCCATCCAAACTCTACTTCAAAACCTCAAACAAAGCAGAGGCCAGCCTCTTCCAAGGTACTCAATTCCACCTTTGAACAGCTTTTGCCATCAATAAGTTCTTCCTGATGTCTACTCAAAATCTTGCCATTTGAATATATGGATGTGGTCCCTTTCTTCTAGTGCAGTAGAAAACAGGTTTGCTCCATCTGCTACATGACAGCCCTTCACATATTCAAAGTGCTGTCATATCACCTCTCAATCTTCTCCAGGCTAAAAATACCTGACTCCTTCAACTATTCTTCCTTTCTAGACTCTTTGCCATCTCTGTCACCTTATTCTGGAAACATTCCCGCTTGTCAATATCCTCCATCATCTGTGTCTCCAGATTTGGACACAGAAGATACTGAGACCTAGGCAGAATTTGGGAAAGTTACTATTTTGGACAAGTCCCAGAAAGCCCTCACCAGCATAGGTGGCCATGTTGGGTGTAGCATTCGGGAACATGTCTGAAAAGTATTTGTTTTGCAGTTCCTAGTCTAAGAAGAAACTATCAGTACAACGTTTCATGATGCCAGAACATGCAACACATCTACTTCCTTAACTGATGCATCATAATAATAATAATAATAATAATAATAATAATAATAATAATAATAATAATTTTTATTTATAGCCCGCCGCCCCTCTGCCCAACAATCGAGGCGGGTTACAGCATTAAAAAAACAGAGTTAAAAACATCCCCCAATCCCCAAGTCCCAAACCTCCCAGCCCCTAAAACAGGATTAAACAAGCAAGAGTTAAAATACAAAGTGATAAAAGGCTATAAAATAATAAAGCCAAAGCAGATGAACACAAGCGATGGGGAAGAAAGTTAACTGAAAAGTTCATCTCCCAGGGCAGATATATTATGGAGATAATATTCTGGGAAGGCCTGCCGAAAGAGATCCGTCTTTACTGCCTTCTTAAAGGCAGTAAGCAAGGTGATAAGACGGATCTCGTCCGGCAGGCCATTCCATAGCCTGGGAGCGGTT
>CM034701.1:11452342-11467276 GCA_020142125.1 Phrynosoma platyrhinos
GTAGTTGTTAAACGCGTCACAGCAGGCCGTTGTCGGGTTAAGTAAGGGGTTCTGCACAGGTGGAACTTGCATCAGCTCCCACACCATCATAACCAGTTCTGCTGGATGGGACTCTGCAGACGCAATACGTGCAGAGGAGAAATATTGCCTCTTGATAGGACCAAAGAAAGTTCTTATGACAAGTCTTGTCGGATAAGAGTCGAGTCTTCTGCCAGGTATGCTCTAGTCATTGTCCAGCCTGCTTCATCTTTCTAAGCTCCTCCGTATACCACAGTTTACGGTTAGGAGTGGGCTAGAAAGGATTCTTGGGAGTGATTGTGTCGATAGCCTTGGTAAGATTGATGTTCCAGGTATTAACCAAAGCTATCTTTCATCATTAAAGAGTCACACAAATAGGCAGCATCTCCACTGCAGAAATAATCCTGTTTGACATCACTTCAACTGCCATGGCTGATGCTATGGAATTCAGTAAACTGTAGTTTGTTGTGACACCTCCTCTGACAGAGAGATCTAAATATCTCACAAAATTATGATTCCCAGAATTCTATAGCATTGAGCCAGGGCAGTTTAATTGGTGCCACATGGAATTATTTCTGCAATGTGGATCTCCTTAAAGATCCATAATTCCAAAGAATATGAGGAAACAATTGGGGAAATGCTTCAAAGACTTCATGCATTACAGTGGCGCCTGGTGATGCCAGTATAAAGGAGACCAGGGAAATGTGTAAATGAACTGTCCATGGTGCTGAATCTGTTTGGGGGACAGGGTTCAGCACTTTCATTAGCAGCAGGTTGTTGTACTTACGTCACGTCATAAGAAGGAATGATTCACTGGAAAAAAATCAGTAAAGTTGGAGGGATAGAGAAAGGGAGGAAGACTGCTTGCCAGATGAATAGATTATATTAAGGAGAATATTAAGGGTATGAATTTACAGGATCAAAGTAGAGCAGTGGAAGATGAGAATCCTGGAGATGTCTCATCCACAGGGTAACCATGAGTCAGGATCGACTCAAGGGTGGTTAACAACAACAAAAGGAGTCCCTTTGAGTACACCAAGACTTATTCTCCAGTGAGCCTAAGATTAAAAGGGTGGTGAAAGGAAGCCCACAAGCATAGTTTCAGCTTATTTGTTGGGAACTGTTGAGCAAATAATAGTCTGTTGAACAAACAATAGTATGAGACAGTATTACAAATGCATTGCATTGCACAACTGATTACCCAAGGAAAATGATACTGGATGTCTCTTTTGTATTAATTCTAGAAATTCATTTCTACTATTGCATTAAAAACTAGTGCAAGGGTCAGCAATTTCCAGATATCTAGGACCAAATCAATTTCCTTCCCACACCAGGACTTTAAAGGGGCACACTTCCTTTCTGAACCTCCACTGAGAACCTTTGTCTCCACCCTGCAAGCATCCAATTGAACTCTTTAGGAAATGTCAATGGCTATTTCATGCCAGATCCAGCTCCCCCAATGATTTTAGGACTTTATCACACCAGTCTGTTGTTCCTCCACAATTGCAGTAGTTTAAGAATGGAAGCAAATGGTTTGGCATAATTTCTTATCACACGTTCCCCCAAGATGGTGCTTTGGTGATCCAGTCAGGTTTTGTTTTCTGTTTTCCTTGCTGCTAAACACTGCTTTCCAGAAGGACAGGTGGGAACAAGCAATTGCTGGCTCCTGTGTGTAAATATATACACAGCAGCCAGCTTTGGGAAGATGTTGGCAGCCACAATTACTCCTCCTCCTCCTTCTTAAAGTGAAAAACTTCTGTGTTCACAGCAGCCTCATGCAAACATTTGAATAAGTGCATTTCACAAATTTGAACAGCTTCTTTTCCACAAATGGGATTTGTTCAACAATCTGACAATTAAGTAATGAGTTTTCTGTTTGTGCCCATTGTTCAATTTGCTTTTTGTATATAAATGGTCCAACTGATAAGCTTTGTAATGTTTTTTTTAAAAAAAGAGAAGCATCTTCTATCCACCTGTTAGATATGGCTAATATATATCCAAGAGCTTTAGCCGTTCTAGGTTTGTAGTATTAAAAATCAAGGGTTCTAATTTTTACTACCAAGTTTTGAGCATTCTATCTGAAATCTCAAGAGGATTAACTCTCAGTCTAGATAATTTTATGAAGTCCTCACTTTTGGATTTTAGTTATTGAAGAACTTCCGTCAGTTTGCTGACCATCAGAATCATATAATCAGCATAAAGACTAGTATCATGGTTTGATTTCTGGACCTCAATCCCTTTAATATGTGGGGCAGACCTGATACAAATAGCCAGAAACTAAATAAAGTCAGCAAAATAAGGGAAAATGGATATCCTTGTTTACTACAGGCTGAGTCTCCCTTATCCAAAATGCTTGGGTCTGGAGATATTTTGAATTTTGGATTCTTCTAGATTTTGGAATACATGTATTTGCATATATGTACAAAATAAGATATCTTGGAGATGGGACCCAAGTCTAAACACTAAATTTATTTATGTTTCATGTATACATGTAGCCTGAAGGTAATTTTATACAATATTTTTAATAATTTTGTGCATGAAACAAAGTTTACATTCACTGAGCCATCAGAAAGTAAAGGTGTCACTGTCTCAGCAATCCATGAAAAATATTTTGGTGTTTTTTTTTTAATATTTTGGATTTTTAGATAAGGGAGACTCAACCTGAACCAGTTGTTATTCCAGAGGAATAGAGTCCAATTTGTTAATCAGTACCTTAGCAACTGACAGAGAATGAAGTGCAGAAAGAACTGTTTAAATCTGGCACCAAATTGATAAAATGACAATAAGCCTAATAGGAACTGCCAATCAAAAGCTTTTTTTTTAAAAAAAAATCTAAATCTATTAGAGCCAGTGGGGATCCCTCATATTTACAGTAATGATACCGAACAGTGTATTAGGTCAGCAATATGCTGATAGATTAAAAATCCAAAGTCAACAGGCTGTATGATGTTGTTTATATGTACAGTCGCCCCTCTGTTCTCACAGACTTGAAGTCTGAAGTTTTGCATATTCACAGAGGGGAGACCTCTGTTAAAATCAATGGGGCATTCCCCACTCAAGCCTCTGGGGCTTGAATATTTGTGATTCTCTGTTTTCGTGGGGGGATCCAGAACTGATCCCCCGCGAAAACAGAGGGCCAACTGTACTTTTAGCTGGACAGTCATGACAGACGCAAAGATCTATAACCATTATTTAATACAGAGACTGGGCAACAGGAGTCCATTTTAGTGTATTTTTACAAGAATTCTGACGCTCAGTTATGATCTCCTAAGGCAAGAGTCAGAATTAAGAAAACATGTCTACAAACCTTGTGATTCTGCCAGATATTAGATCTGACATGTACATGCTTTTTTCCCAAAGGCACAGAGAATAATACACAGCGCTGAGGAAATAAATATTTATGGGATTTTCGCACAGAAACGGGAATAGGTTTCACCTCATTTGATTTGCCAAATGTTGCATTAAAAATAGCCACAGTTCCAACCTGCTGCTTAATGACAAACTGCAGAATAGGCATCTATTGCTTTTTTAAAAGTGTGCCTAAATGAAATGATGCCTCGTTATTTGTATGCTCCCAAAAATCATTGGAACAAAAAAGACTGTTATGCTGTAACAGTGAGTTTTGATGCTTTTAAAAAAAAATCACTCCATTAACCAAAATGTGAGAGATGCTGAGTTGCAAAAAAAAAAAGACATTTCACTCCTTGGGCATTTTTTGGAAGAATTTTGGTTCAAGCACAAACTACAGTTTCCAGAATTCTCTAGCACTGAGCCAGGGCAGTCAAAGCAATCTCAAGAGGAGAGAAGGAGTATCCACTCCAGTCTTACACTTCCCAGGAGGCTCAGGCAAAACCAAACTGCTTCAGCTTTTTCCAGCTTGTGTATTCTTCCTCATTGGCTGCATCCGCAATGCAGAAATAATCCAGTTTGACACTGTATTAACCGTCATGACTCAGTGCTATGGAATTCCGGGAACTGTAGTTTGGTGAGATAATTTAGCCTTCTGTCAGAGAGCTCTGGTGCCACAACAAACTACAAATCCCTGGATTCCACAGGATGGTGCCAAGGCAGTTAAAGCGGTCTCAAACTGGATTATTTCTGCAGCGTGGATGCAGCAACGAATAACTGTTGCAACCTTGTCTGCACACTGATATTGCTTGGCCCCACATGTCCCAATTTTTATCTGTGAATATTGGAAGGTATGGTAACTGGCTTCAGTTTGCCAACTGCATGTTTTGAAAATAAAAGGGTTTTAGTGTTTTGTTTTTAAAAAATTAAGCAACACTGAAACTCTTCCCAGCGGAAGAGTGAGTAAGGTACCTGCATTCTGTTACCAGAGGGCTGGTTCAAACATCCAGATATCTAACAAGGAGTATTTGAAAGGAGACTAAATGGGTCCCGGTGGTAGAATTTTTTGTTGTTTATCTCCAGCCATGTGATACAGCGGGTTATGAATTTCAATCAATCTGTTGATATTTGTTTGGACTTTTTATTTGCAGGCCTTGAAGCTACCTCTCCTAACACAATTTATAGGAACATTCTAAATGGAGCTCTTTCCCTCTCTCTTTCGAAAGGATTTAATAGCTTTAAAAGAAGGACATGGGGAATTGGGAATAACATAATCCCACTAATGATTTTTAGACAACAACATGGCAGAACGTCAATGTTTGTCTTGCTGAGTTTGCTGCTAATGGATGGCTTGCATTATGTATTGCTTTAAAAAAATGTATTTATTTTTGGTAGTTAATTTTGTTTTTTCAGTGGTAAAGTGCTCTTCTTGTTCATAACCAGAGCAGAACATCACAGGCTAAAACATTTCTGCTTACAGACTGCATTGTTTCAAGATGTTCTTGCTCGGTAGTTAAAAGAGTCTTCTTTATACCTGCAGGAATATAGAGCTTGATAAAATATATTTACTCACACTGTTAAGATTGCATCAGTTCCAGGGGCATCATTAGGGGAGTGCAGGAGGTACGGCCTGCACCTGGTGACTCCCATAGGGGGTGACACTACTGCTCCCCAAGCATCTACCATTTGGCACAAATGAACTATGACATTTGCCTTGAATCCCTTTAAAAGATGGTGTGAGTGGGGCAAGGCTCAGTGGGTGGAGAAAGGAGAAACTTTGGATTGTTTGTTTTTTTTAAAAAAAAATATTTTCAAATTTTCAGTACAAACATCACATCTTAACAAATTTTCACTTTAACCACATTCAGCTATGAATATGTAAATAAATTTAGGCTGGGTGTATGCTATTTAAAGGTATAATTTTGATTTATTTTTTTAAATTAAAAATTAATTAATTAATTTTAAATTTTAATTTTAATTTTATTAATTTCAATTAGGAATTTCATTTTAATTTTGCAGGTTGTTTATGTCACAACTATTGCCATTGCATTCAGCGATACATGGGAATTACAATTTTTGAGCAACATGAGTACAAAAAAATTACTAAGGATTCTGTATGGTGTGATATAGAAGGAGGTCAACTGGGAGGTAAGGCCACGAGTTATCGCACTGGGTGACACCAACCCTAATGATGCCACTGATCAGTCTTGAAACTGGAGGTGTAAGTAAAATAAAATAAACTGAAACTGAAAATAAATGACACTCAAACTAATCATATGAAATTATGGTACTTGTCCACATCCCTGTGGCGAGCAAAAACAGGTGCCAGGTTATCAGAAAGGAAAGTTTCTAAAACTAAATAAATATCCCTCACCCACCTTCCCTCTCCAACTCTTGATTTGGCACCATTTTAGTCTGGTTTGGTTCACTAGCTGTACTAGCAACACATGTATCTACGAGACTTCATAAAGCCATATTATTAGTCCATTTAACTAGTACTAATGATTCCACATAATACCATCTTATCTAGGATTCAAACGAGAGGATCTTTCCCAGATCTATTATTCTTATTTTCGTCAACTGAGAAGCAAGGATTTGAACATGGACCATCTCTAGGTAAATCTATCTCTCCCCCTGATCTGCTTTCTAAAGTTTAATCACAGCTCTTTAATTCTGATAGTCTCCGTGGATTCATACAGGAGGAAATCAAGAGAAAAAACAGGAAAAAGTAGATAGCAGAAAACATCATTTACATTGTTTGCTTCTTTGCAGAAATATAAAGAAATGTACTACCATCCTTTGTGAAAGGAGTTGCATAGTGGCAGAATATCATTTTAATGGGCACAATAAGGGGTGGGTATATATATTAATCTTATTTATGGATATTTCCTTCTCTTCCCACCTCCAACCACTTCCATGCAGATGTGTGTGGCTTTCTAAATGGAACTATTCCACATGTGGTTGTCTGAGCATCTTTCAAAGGGATGTTAATGGAAGCATTAATGGGCATGTGATGTCTTTGACTACCTCATCTGTGCACATTTTAGAAATGTAGTCTTTACACATTTTTCATATGTGTGCACTGATACCTGGTGGCTCGTACATCAGTAAACCAAAGGAAAAGGTCAGAGGTTGACCATAAGTCCAAAGTATTCTAAACCAAAGAAAAATGCACTGCAGATTTATTAAGCTCTTAGGAAACTCAAGGGAAAGCGGACTAAGCTTTAAGCATTGACTAACTGGCTCTTTTGACAAATAGCAAGGGAGTCACTAGGGGAATGCAAGGAGTACAAACCACACCAAGCGAGACCCTAATGGGAGTGACCCTACTGCTCCCCAAACATCCACCTTTGGGCAGAACTGCTGGGGCTCAGTAAAAGAGATGGTGTGAATGGGGCAAGGTACAGTGGGAGAAGAAAGATGAGCCCTATTTTTGTTTTTTATTTTAAAAAATTAAATTTTAAAAGTTTTGGGAGGTTCTTGGAATTCCCTGCTATGCAGATTTTGAATTACAGCACTAGAATTCTCTAGCACAGAATTCTCAGTACTTTGTCAAACTACAAATGCCAGGATTCTGTAGAGTGGAGCCACAGTAATTGAAGTGATATGGAAATGTGATAATTGCATAGTGTAGATTTACTCACACCGTTACAAAATGTACAGGCCCCTTGGTGGCACAAAAGGAGCCCTGATGGTGCAGTGGTTAAATGTCTGTGCTGCAGCTACTCACTCACTGACCACAAGGTTGTGAGTTCAATACTAGCCAGGTGCTCCAAGGTCGACTCAGCCTGGCATCCTTCTGAGATTGCTAAAATGAGTACCCAGCTTGTTGAAGGCAATTAGCTTACACATTGTAAACTGCTTAGGGAGTGCTTGCGTGCACTGATAAGCGATATAAAAATGTACTTGCTACTGCTATTTTAGACAGGAAATCCCATGTGAGGCAAATTAATGGCTATCTTGCCACATCCTTTTTGTAGGTTGGGATGTAGGGGAAGGAGGTACTGTCATTGCCAGAAAGCATTCAAGACCATACAAGTATCTAGACAAATTTGTTTAGCAGAAGTGATATGGCTGTTTCATTTCAGGAATGGTCTGATATCTTTTAAGCAAAGCAGGATTAAAAAGCCAGGCTGATGTTTTAAAAATCTGCCTTCTCTCTACATATGTCAAAAGAACATCCTCGCCAAAGCATTGAGATCCAGTGGGATTGTCTGGTGGCATGGTACCATCTTGTGTTCAAGGAACATCTAAGTAAGCAGTTCAAAGCTCTTCTGAACTTGCCATCTTTCAAATTTGTTGGAAAAGGCACAGAGGTTCTGTACTACACTATAAAATTCTATGTGTATACTTGGCACTAAAAGGAAAGAAAGAAGGATATCTGCAGTTCTGCACAAAGGTAATCAAAAAATGAATCTTCAGAACTAACCCTATGAAGCTGTCTTACACACAAGTCATTTTTTCTAGCTCAAAGGTATCTGCTTCAGCTGGCTATGCCTCTCTAAGCACCAAGAAGTCACGTACTGAGTAAGGTTTGGAGAGGGCTGAATGAGATTCATTCATCTGATTTTGTGCAGGGCTTAACATGAGGACACAAGAAGAACAGTAAAATCCTGGCAGGTAAAATGCAAAAGCAGCACCTGACATCCAGCCCTCCAAAATATATATTCTCTCCTTACTCACAGTAAAAACAAGCATTATTTTATCATTATAGTTATAATACGCATGTAGTTACATAACAAAACATGTCATGGCCCTTTATAGACATTTCCATCTCTCATTCAGCTTGGACCAGGTTTCTCAGGGTAACATGCATTCATGTCATTTGCTATTAGTTGGGCTTAGCCACACTCTTACCCTTCCTGCACCAGTTAGTATGGAATTAGTCTGGGTTTGTTCATCCTCCATTTTGTAGTCTGCAGTACTCTCTTTCTCCTTCATGCCTGAAGAATACATGTTTCAGAGCCTCTCACCATGAGATTTATATATAGTAAGTAAAACTATGCTATATGTTTTTACAAAGAAGACTGAGCTTGCTTTATTTCTATGTTAGATCCTTTGAGTGGGGTATGGGACTGGCTGCTGCTCACTTCCTCACTCTGTTTCTCACTCACTCATTCACACATTCCCCAACACTGTTGCCTTTCCATTTTCTTTCCATCAAAAAACTCCAGCCTTTCCTGTCCTGGCCTTATCACATAAGAAAAAAAATCTATAATGAAGTGGGAGAATAATGGCTTTCTTTGTGCCTCCACTATATGCTGTCATATCACCTCCTTTCTCTTCATGAGGGAGATGGTAGTAAAAGTGTGCCTTTTGTTGGATGGATTTTTCCAGCATGACAAAAGGCACACTTTTACAACCATCTCCCTTGGTAAAAGAACAGAAATGCTACAACATCATATGGAAAGAAATGGAGAAAGCCACTACTCTCCCACTCCATTAGGGCTTTCTTTTCTCATGCAATAAGGCTCTTCTAGATGATACTCATCCTCTATCACAGGCTAACCTTCCTCTCTGTCTCTACTCACTAAAGTTTCAGTATTTCTTAACATTCTGCAAGTGATCACCAGTAGTAATGCCAGTAAGCATTCTGTAATATCAAAGGTATCGACTAGGAGGTTTTTTATGGACAACAGTCAACCATATGAGACTTGGGTCTAATCTGCACAGCAGAAATAATGCAGTTTGACACTGCTTTAACTACTATGGCTCAATGCTTTGGAGTCCAGGGATTTGTAGGTTGTTGTGGCACCAGAGTTCTCTGAAAGAGAAGGCTAAATATCTCACAAAACTACAAATCCCAGAATTCCATAACACTGAGCCATAACAGTTAATGTGATGTCAAACTGCATTATTTCTGCAGTGCAGATGCAGCCTCAGTTATATTTACAGCCAGTTCTGTTTCAAAGATAAGTGACCTGTCAAATGCAAAAGACACAAGCATGTTGTTGTAGAAAACACTGCCATTAATCTAATATCAAACTAAACTAATGTGAAGTCACTGGTGCCTTATATTTTTCCCCCTTTGCTTAATATATGACTATTGCCCTTTAATCAACACTGTAATATTATGTTATTTGTTTGCCATAGTCTTTATGGTAGTTATACTGTAATTGCTTTGGCTTGTTTTGCTGTAATCCTCTTCATAATTCTTAATGATATGTAACCTTCCTATTCAATGTGTTTTATGACTGACTCTTTAACAATCCTCTCCATACTATTTAAGAGAACTGAATGCACTACAATAGGTACATTATTGCCTTTGATACACCCAAACACACACATACTTCTGTGCTGCAGATGTCATTGATCAAACAGGTTTTCAGAGTCAAAGACAGTACAAATAGGGCTCTAGTGTAAACAGCAGAGGATTTTCAGGGATGCTTTTGTCAGCATTTAAAGATGCCCCATCCAGCTATTTTTAACAGACTTCTGCAAAACAAACAGTAATTACCTTCAGAGATTTTACCATCTTTACATCATGATTCCTGATTGGTTTGGACCAACCCTGTGGCTAGACCACACAGCATCACTTTCACTTGGGATTGACTTCCTTTTTTTTCCTCTGGCATTGGGGCCAAATGTAGCTGGCTACACACATATATTCTTCTGTGTCGCTTACAAAGGAAGGATCATGGTTCCAAGTCGTGTCATGTGGTACCAAAGAACAATTCTATAGATATCCTAGACTGCTAAAACAACAACAACAAATGAATGGGTCTTAGAACAAATCGGCACTGAACCTTTATTAGATGCAAAGATGACTAAACTGAAGCTGTTGCACTTTGGACATATCATGAGATGGTGTGACTCACTGGAAAAGATGGTTAATCCTCTGCAAATTGGAAGACAGTAGGAAAAGAGGAAGATTGCATTACAGGCAGATTGATTGAGTCAAAGAAGCCAAAGCCCTGAGTTTGCAAAACCTGAGCAGGGCAGATGATGACCAAAGTTCTTGAAGGTTTCTCATTCATTGGCTCATTCAAAGCCAACTAACTTGGTGGCTGATTATCTGGACCCATTTCAAACTGGCTTCAGGGCAGGATATGAAGTTGAGACTGCCATGGTCACTTTAGTTGATGATCTCCATTTGGGCATAGACAGGGGAACTGTGGCCCTGTTGGTGCTCTTGGACATCTCAGCAGCATTCGATACCATAGACCAGGCAAACTTTTTGAGCCGGGGGCCAGTTCAGGGTTCCTCGGAACATCGGAGGGCAGGAGTAAAAAAACCCCAAAAAACCACAACGGGCCCCCCAGGAGGGCTCTGGCAACCACACCGGGCCCCAGTGTGCAAGTGTATGCGACTCCGGGGTGCCATTTTGGAACACAAAATGGTGCCCTGGAGTTGCACGCACCCGAAAAAGGCAGCGGCGGCCGATCCCTGCCATAGACCATGGTATCCTTCTGAAACGCCTGAGGGAGTTAGGTTTTGGGGGCACTGCTCTTCAATGGTTCCGGTCCTACCTCTCGGGCAGATTCCAGATGGTGATGCTGGGGGATAGCGGCTCTTCAAAAAGAGAGCTTACATTTGGTGTCCCACGGGGCGCCTTTTATCCCCCATGCTTATTAACATTTACATGAAGCCGCTGGGAAAGATCATCTGGAAACATGGGGCACGATGTTATCAGTACGCTGATGACACCCAACTTTACTTCTCTATGTCTCCATCTGCTGCAGTGACTAAGGATAGTATTACTCCTCTTGATGCCTGTCTTGAATCGGTAATGGGCTGGATGAGGGAAAACAAACTCAAGCTGAATCCAGAGAAAACAGAGGTACTCACAATAGGTACCCCAAGTCCGGGAAAGGAGCTTTGCCATCCAGTCCTGGACGGAGTCACACTTCCCCTAAAGGACAAAGTACGCAGTTTGGGAGTACTCCTGGATTCATCTTTACAGTTGTCATCTCAAGTGGATGCGATGGCCAGGAGTGCTTGTTATCAACTTCGGTTGATCCGCCAACTGCGTCCCTATCTGGACCAAAAGGACCTTGCCCTGGTATTCTCTCATTTGGATTTCTGTAATGCACTCTACATGGGGCTACCTCTGTACCACGTTCGGAAGCTTCAATTGGTTCAAAATGCGGCAGCCAGATTGGTCACCGGAACATCTGGGTCGGACCATATAACACCTATATTAAAATCTCTTCACTGGCTGCCGATTAGCTTCCGGGCGCAGTACAAAGTGTTGGTTATTACCTTTAAAGCCCTACATGGCTTGGGCCTGAGTTACTTGAAGGAACGTCTCTCCCCACATAATCCGCCCCGCACTCTCAGAACATCTGGCAAGAAGTTATTAGAACACCATAAAACTAGACTTACCACGACTTCCCAAAAATCGTTTACGGTCGCAGCTCCCAAGTTGTGGAACAACCTGCCAGAGGAGATCCATCTTATTACTACTCTAAAAGCCTTCAAGAAGGCACTTAAGATGGAGCTCTTCCAGCGGGCCTATCCATCTGATCTTCCAGATTTTTAGACTCTGACAATGATCGGCTATTTTATTTTATCCTATTTTATTTTATTTTCATTTATTTTATTATATTGTATTCTATTCTCTTAACCTATTATTATTGTTCTGATTTTTATTACTTTATTGTTTATATTTTGTACATTGTATTGTTTATATTTTGTACATGTATTCATTTTATTGTGTAATCCTGCCTTGATCCATAGGGAGAGGTGGGAAATATGAATAAAACTATTATTATTATTATTATTATTATTATTATTATTATTATTATTATTATTATTAAATGACCACAACCTAACATGGTCCCATTGCATCTAGAGGATATTAGGTTTAATCTTTGGCCTCCCTGGTATTGGGGTGGAACCACCAGGGACCAGAGCCAGGAAAGTACTCTGCATAAGTTATTGGCAAGCCACATTGTCATTCATGACAGTGAGACACTATGGAGCTAGATGGAGTCAATGAAAAGCCAGGGGCATCATTAGTGTGGGGCATGCAGGCACACAAGGTGACACCCGGGGGTGGTGGGGTGACACCACTGTTCCCCAAAGATCTGCCTTTGGACAGAAATAGGCTGGGGAGTTCACCTGCATCTCTTTAAACTGCTGAAGAGATGGTGTGAGTTGGGCAAGGCTCAGTGGCAGGAAAAAGGAGAGGCCCCAGACTTTCTTTTTTGTTTTTAAAAAATAAATTTACAAATTATTTTTTAAAATTGTGTTTAAAAACATCTTACCAAAATTTCACTTCCACCACATGAACCTATGTCCATGTAAATACATTTAAGCTGTGCATATGATACTGTTATTTGAAGGTATAATTTTAATTTTGCTAGTTTTTTTATGCCACAACTATTACTATTACATTCAGTGATATATGGGAATTATGGTTTATGAATAACGTTAGTACAAAAAACATATTTTTTGCACCAAGTGACACCAACTATTGGTGTCTCTAGGGGGTGCGGTGGTACAGCCTGAACCAGGTGACACCACAGAAGGGGGTGACACCCGGTCAGGCTCTCCCCCACTCCCCCCATGCACTGTCCCTGCGAGCGCTCCCACCCTCCTCCACCATTTCCACACTCCTCGTGCATGCTCTCACCCCTGTGTGCTGTCCTATGTGCTTCTAACCTCCTGTGTTTCTCCACCACACCATCGCCATGTGCACTCCCACCTCCCGATTCCTCTGCGCATGCTCCCACTCCCCTGCACACTGTCCTGTCCTTTTCCTCGTCAGGAAAATAATGGGGCAACATGGGGGGGAGTGCATGCCGCTCCCAGAAACCCACCCCCCACAGCAGGTGACACCTGGTGCAGGGATGCCACTGACACCAAGTGATGTCACTGTGAAAGGCAGCTCCATGTCAGCACTTTGATATACCCTGTACAAAAATGTTTGTTTGGTTTTTTTGCACCAAGTGACATCTGACCCAACTTGACTTGACCTGCTCCTGTTACCTTGATCTCCATTTCTGTGCCGCCATGGATGTCTACATGGGCATCCCACTGGGCCACCTGATGCATCTGCCATCAATGTAAGTTGCTTGCTTCTAAGTTCGGGACAAGGTCCCAGCAATAGTCACATGCTGGATGCCTCATTCTGACCTCAAAAAAAGAGATCTACAGCAGCAGCAGATAATAATAATAATAATAATAATAATAATAATAATAATAATAATAAAATTTATTTATATACCGCCCAATGGTTGCCCAATCCAGGCGGTTTACAACATGCCAGGTAACCCAGTGAGATGCCTGTGCAGAAAGATATTGTGGCATGGAAATAGAGGGCTCCAATGTGCAGTCTGCTTGAATTGCTCTAGGTAGGGCAGATTCAGAAAGGGAGTCTCTCCTCTCATTTAGATCTTCACACATACTGTAGCTACAGGGCAAAAGACCTACGCATATTCATTTGGCACAGATTTCCAGCCAACCTTGCAACAACCTGCTACTCCAGCCACCATTTTTAGTGTGTTCTTTGGACGAGAAATCAGCACAATTAATCATGGCTGGCTTCAGCCAAAGAGTCTGCCAAAATACACAAGCAAAGGGCTTTAGTCAAACCTTTACCATTCAGTTCCCTCTGAACTAGATTTATATATCATCTCTCAGCTTTGACACTGCACAATAAATGTAACTAATTTGCAAAGTAGGAAGCCCAGGATGTTGAAGAGAATGAAAGGCACTTCCAGTAATTAAAGCTGCTTCCCTTGAACTCGAAACAGACTGAAATTCCCACCAGTCACCTGGTGCATGAGATGAATGCAGAATTTACAAAATACAGGGGAGGATAATAAAAAGGTTTCAACACCACTATATTCAAGTAATATTAATACGCAACAATAGTTAATAACAGTCAGCCCTCCATTTCCATGTATTCTACATGCATGGATTTAACCATCCACAACTTGAACATATATATTTTTAAAACATTCCAAAAAGCAAACCTTTATTTTTCCTTTTTATATAAGGGACACCATTTTACTACCCATGAGGGGTAGGTAATGGGATGGATTTTGGTATTTGGAGGGGGGATCCTAGAACCAAATCCCAGTGGATATCAAGGGCTCATGGTATGTCTTAATTGCATATATATCCCATACCCTCCAACTGTTCCAATTTGGCAGGGACAGTTCCAATTACTATTCTGTTGTCCCCTCTATTCAGATGCTTTCAAAATGTACCAGTGTCTGTCTCCTCTCCTCAGCTTCCCCCTTTGTCCTCAGCTTATTTCAATTGCTGCAAAGTGAGTTCAAAGTCAGAAATAGTTTGCACACCTTTAACTCAGTAGAAGGAAAGGAGAGGAGGGGTGGAATCTACCCCTTCCCAGAAGGCTCAGGCAAAAGCACACTGCTTCACCTTCTTGCTTGTGTTCTTCCTCACATGAGATCTCTCTCATGAACGTAAGTGTCTCATGCAGTGCTAAACACAAGTATCACAAATACTCTAAGGATAAATCACTGGCAACTGAAAAATCAAATCAACCATCCTATGGTCAAATTGTATCTGGATAGATTAAAGGATGTAAAAAAACAATAATACTTGCACATTTTTCTTATCCTCGACAACAAATAATAATAATAATAATAATAA
>CM034701.1:11530764-11542323 GCA_020142125.1 Phrynosoma platyrhinos
GCCTGCATCTCCAACCAAGATGACGTTGGATGGAGTGGAGGGAGGGCTAAATGAAAACTTTCTTTGCCTTCTCTTTACAGTTTTTGATACTGATTTCAATTGGTCAGCTTTCACATAAAGCTAACAAAGTGTAGTGAACCAAGGTGTTTTGTGGGGGTTTTTTGGTTAAAATTTAAATCTAGAAATCTGTAGACTTTATCACACCAGGCTCGTAAGGCACCACAATTTTGTTAGTTTAGGAAATGCAAACATGCCAGGTTGGGTACAATCATTATCGCACAGCTCTTCCAAATTGCCATGGTGCTGTTTTTGTCCTGGCCTCTGCACATTGGCCTCCATAGCCCTGCCTTCATGTCCTATATGCCCTTCCCAGTCCACTTTTTCCTGCCCATCTGCTCTGGCCTATTGCTGGGTGTTGCTTGTCAATGAGAAGAAGCACTCCAGAAATGTATGGACTACATACAGATCAGTTACTGGACAGATAGAATATCATGTGATAAGGTGCAATTACAGATGCTACAATCATGTTCTAATTCCTCTTTTCAACCTTTGTGTGATAAAATCCTGTATCTATTCTCCTGTGGCTCTACCCCGGCATACTTGCACTCTCAACCTTGGCAATTTCTGACATGCATTAACTGACAGCTTATCCGTTCGGAAGTGTTGTTACTCTTCAGCTGGAGAAGAGTCCCTGCTCCTGCTTTAGAGGATCAGCCTTTACCTGTCTTTTACAGGTCACTCCATGGGATGCCAAACATCCATACTGTATTTCTTGGATAAATCCTCCAATGATGAGACTGTTTCTTTTCTACAAGGATGAGTAAAGCTTCAGGTACCAAGCACCAAACAATTCAAAACCTTACAATCTTCAGCAGCCCTCAGCTTTATAATCTCAGGCGTCTTGTTTATCTGCGAGACTAACATTTTAAAATACTGTCAAGTCTGGAAATCTTGACAATATAATTTGCCTTTTAAAAAAAGGCAGCCTGAAATGAATAAAAGAAAGGTTTTGGAAAGATTATTGCACTGTTAGCTTTTGCACTGCTTTCTTTTATTCCCATTGTAAATAAGGAACATAAACTGCTGATGCACCATAGTTTCACTTGCAAGTGGGTAATCTTTCTGGAGAGATTTTGCTTAATCCGTTTAACAGAATATGCTTTTTACATCATTTCCTAAGCACCCAGCAGAACTGGGCTTATAAAAGAAGTCTCACAGCTTGTTGCCACTGTTGATATTAACAGTCCCTGAGAATTCTTCCAGAGCAGAGCTGCTGCAGAAAACTAGCCTGGTTCTCATTTGCGCTCTCTCTCTCTCTCTCTCTATTCTTGAAAGCTTTCTTCATCAAAGTGATATATTGGAGTGAAAGATATATTCATGGCAAATAAACCCACTTGCCTTCTCACTCATGTTCCTTCTGGCCCTCGATGGGTGCTAATCATAGCAGAATAAATATTCAGAGAAAGTTTGAGTTTTTAATATTTTAATAGTTGGGTATATAAGTGGCTGAGAGAACAGAAGTACTTCAATAGTAAATGAAGAAGCAAGGAGAAAGCTCCAGCTCCATTTCGGCTCTTTTTTCTCAGTTGATGAAAGGTAATGCTAAAATTTCTTTTACTCAGTCTCAAAGGTGCTATAAGATCCCTTTGAATATTGGTTAGTTTTTTAAAAGATGCCACAAAACTCCTCCCTGCTATGAAGTTGGTGCTTTGATTCATCTTCCAGTAAGTGGGGTTCATACTGATTGGATTGAATTGAAGCACCTGGAGTGGGCTTTACAGGCTAATGGTCACTCCAGGTCAGACCCGGGAAAAACCAGTGGAGTGAAGACAAACTACCACCCAAAGGGAAGGTATTTTTATCATACATCAAAGGAGTCACAGACAATAGGGGAAATGGTGAGGAAATACAATCTCCAAATGATAAACAAATCTACCAAGAAAATCCAGCAAATGCTGCACTCAGCAAAGGACAGGAGAGACCCTCTCACAGACACAGGAGTTTACCGCATACCGTGCAGCTGTGGACAAGTCTATATAGGGACCATCAGTGTTCAAACACAAATCAAAGAACACAAGAGACACTGCAGACTGAGAGGGGAAGCAGATGGGTGGCACAGGGCCGCCCTGGGAAGCTGCAGATCGGGGCCGAGGCATCCGCATTCCTCAGCCCCGCGGCGCAACTTCACAGCCCCAGGAAGGAGCACTAAAATAGCACTCCTTCCACAAATCACCAAAGGTGCGCCGCAAAAGGTTGCTGGCGCACCTTCGGCGGCTCTTCTGCTGCAGCGCATGCGGATGCTGCAGCGGGAAGGCATCGTCGGAGCCCCGGCCGTGCGGAGGGCCGGCTGCTCTAACGACGTCTTCGGGAAGGGGTTGGGGCGCCCAGCGTGTGGCTGCCCCTCCCCTTCCTTGCCCTGAAGACAGCGCTTTGTGCCATCTGCTTAGCCCTTGAGTCAGTTATAAAAATCAGCAGTAGCAGAACACCTTATAAACCATCCTGAGCATAAAATGCTATTCAATAACACTAAAAGTTTGGACCATACCAACAACTATTGGGTCAAAATGCACAGGGAAGCCATTGAAATCCACAAACACCTAGACAATTTAAAAAGGAAAGAAGAAACCCTTAAAGCAAACAAAGTCTGGCTGACAGTACTGAAAAACATTAAAATCAAGACCAAGAATCAGGGTTTTCCCCAGCAGACAATGGACCACTAATTAAATAGACACAAATCCTCCTTGCATATCCTCCCACCCTGAGGCCTTGCCATTCAACAACAGAACAACACACAGATTAACATGTAAATCACCTTCTCTCAACCAAGGGTCACACAGTGTACACACACACACACACACACACACACACACACATATATATATATATATATATATATATATATATATATATACACACACACCCCACTCACTTCCATGTCAGTATTCTCTGAAGATGCCAGCCACATCAGGAATAAAACCTTCTAGAACATGGACACATAGCCCAAAAAAACCCACTCCCACCCCTCTTTTATACTGAAACAGACTAAAACAGACTATGCCTTTAAAAACTGCACGTTTGAAAGAGAGCATTTCTCTTGATAACCCAGCATGATTTATTATTATTATTATTATTATTATTATTATTATTATTATTATTATTATTTCTTGCCCACCTATTTTCAAAGGGAATCAAAGTGGGTTACAATCTTTAAAATAAAAGAATACAATAAGAAAGAATAATATAGAAGTTGCAAAAAAAAAAAAAAAAAAAGCAAATACACGGGGGGGGGTGAGGGCTATTCTGGGAAGGCCTGTCGGAAGAGATCCATCTTAACTGCCTTTTTAAAGGCTGTTAAGATGGTGATGTGATGGATCTCCTCTGGCAGGTCATTCCATAACCTAGGGGTGGCAGTCAAGAAGGCCCTCTGGGTTACTGCAGCCAATCTAGATTTTTTAGGCTGCAGAAGATTTTTCCCAGAGGACCTTAGTATGCAGGGTGGATTGAGTGGAAAAAGGTGCTCCCGCAGGTAGTCAGAACACAAGCCATGTAGGGCTTTAAAGGTTATGACTAACACCTTGTACTGCACCCGGAAACTAATTGGCAGCCAATGTAGAGATTTTAAAACAGGAGTTATGTGGTCAGTTCTAGATGTCCCTATAACCACTCTGGCTGCCATATTCTGTACCAATTGACGTTTCTGAACTTGGCACAAGGGTAGCCCCATGTAGAGTGCATTGCAGAAGTCAAGTCGAGAGATTAGCAGTGCGTGTACCACAAGACTACAGGTGCATCTACACTGTAGAAATAATATCGTTTGACACTAGTTTAAGTGCTGTAGCTTTATCCTATGGAATTCTAGGATTTGTAGTTTTGCAAAGTCTTTAGCCTTCTCTTCCCAAGAGTGCAGGTGCCTCACAAAACTATAAATCTTACGATTCAGTAGGTTGGAGCCATAACTGCATTATTTCTACAGTGTAGATGCATTCTATGACTCTGGGGATCAGCATTCAATTCCTTGCTGGGCCATGGAAACCCACTGGGTGTCTTTGGGTGAGTCACATACTCTCAGCCCTAGAAAAACCCACAATAGGATCACTATAAATCAGAAGTTACTTGAAGGCACACAACACCACAACAACACAAAAACAAAGACAACCTCTGTATACTACACAGACTAGTAATATAAACATTCAACAGTTTCATCCTTGAAAGTGAGGATGACTAATTTCTAGTTTCCTCCCTGCTGCAGAAAAAATGAATATTTCTATTCAGTAACCTGGTATTTGCACCCCAAAGTACATTCTGTGTCAGCTATGAATGTGTAACTCAGTAATGTCTCCTGACCTGACCCCCTCCCAAAAAAAGCCCTTACACTTATACACATGAATGGTGGTGCATCAAGAATCCATGAAATTCACTGGGGGCCAGTTGCCAAATAAGAAGTATGGCACTGACATTCATGTCAATCCCAATCCAGTAAGAAATCTATGAACAGAAGCCTATTTCCACAACTGAGTTTCTCTTAGTAGATTAAGGTGCATTTCTCAGCATGTTGGATCAAGATGATGATGATGATGTGTGTGTGTGTGAGAGAGAGAGATTGAGTGATTAAGAATGCGTGCATGCAAATACATGGATCTACACAGAAGCATATTTCCTCCAACTGAACTAAAATAATTGTCTTGTAGGACATGATTTGGTAGTTTGTGGTTGGAATCCTATTGATTAGTCCCAGTTATACTGAATCAGTTATTGCCTAGTCCCTACTATACTGAATTGACTATTGAATGGTGAGTCAACAAGTAGATTAATCCAGTTGATTCAGTAGGCTTACTTTAGACAGGACTAAAAATGTGATTTAGGCCTACATATCATTGTTCTATGTGAGTATTTGGAAAAGACACCAGATCCCATCTGATCTTGGAAGGTAAGCAGGGGCAGCTCTGGTTAGGACATGGATAGGAGACCATCAATGAATGCCAGCTGCTGTAGGCTGTATTTCAGAGGAAGCCACTGGCAAAACCACTTCTTGAGTATTCCATGCCTACGAAAATCCTATGACATTTATGGGTTACCGTAAATCACCAGGTGACTTGAAGGCACATACATGCACACATGTGGAGAAAAAAAATGACATTAACTCACAGGCAGATTCTTTAAGCAGGGTAATATCTGAATATTTCTGAGTGAGAGCTGCTTCAACCTTTGACTCATATAAATACTACATGCACAGCTACTTCAGTGCACCTGATTACAGATGGATCAGGGCTACAGGATACACAAATAAAGATCTACTTAAGTCCACAACTGCCCGCAGTAAATAGCTATAAACATGATACACTTCTGTTAAATTATGTGTTACATAGTTATCCAATTAAACATTAGGAACTATAATCAAAAGCATTTTCAGACATTAACTGCATTTTCAGAAAGCATGAGTCACACACCGCAAGGGATATAAATCATTGTATATTTTGTTCTCACAGGCAAGAATATATATTTTTACAAATTTTATCTGGGCTGCAAGAAAGAGGTTGAAAACTCTGCAGTTTTTTAAAGACTATTTGCTGCTTGGGACAATTGCCAAAAAATTACATTGGTTTTTTGTTTGTTTGTTTGTTTGTTTGTTTGTTTGTTTTACATAGAAAACAGCATTTTCTGCACATTCAATAAGATTTCTGAGCAAAAAAACCTAGAATTTTCTGCAAAGAAAATAACAATCTAGAATAGGAAACGTGTTCCTGAATAGAAAATATCATTTGCATGTGAGTTTTTGGTGCAGTGAGATTTTGGTGCAGAAAATAGTATTTTCTGCATCGAAAATAAAATTTCTGTACAGAAAATGAGTTTCCTGTACAGAAAATACTGTTTTCTGCACCAAAAACTCACATGACTTTTCCTGTGCAAACTGCAAAGATTCTTACCCATCTAGGATTTGTTTCCATGAGGAGCAGAGCAAGTTAATTGGATACTGGACTATACAATGTAAAAGAAAAATCTGCTTGTAATAATAGGTATGTTTTAGAATAAGTGAGAGTTCCTCATATTAAAGCTTTGTTTACAACATTGCTATAATCCATGGCAGAACAATTGAATTAACTAGAGGAAAACATTACTTAGATAAGGAGGGAAAGGATCAAGGACATTATGTGTTTCCAAACAGAGATACATTTTACAACTTCAATTACAGTTGCCCCTCCTTTCTCTCAGATTTAAAGTCCGTGGATTTGCATATTCACAGAGGGGCAACCTTTGTGAAAATCAATGGGGCGTGCCCATGGGGCATGACCCATTCAAGTCTATGGGGCTTGAATATTCCCAAATCTCTGTTTTTGTGGGGTGTGTGTGTGCAGAATGGATCCCCCATGAAAACGGAGGGCCAATTGTATAGACAAGTCTAAGTAAAACTTAAAGAGATATAAGGTTTTTAAACAAAATGTGTTTGCCAGATATGTGAATAACAGATTATCACTTAGGTCAAACGAATAAATGTAATACAGAAAAAATTTTATCATCAACATTGTTTATAAAATTTTGTGAATAGTTGGTTTGAGCTTGACCATATTATTATTTAGTATTCATTAATAACATAGCCTACACATAGAACAAGAGGTTTCTTTTAGTATAAAGCATCAGATTTCATGAGACAAAGTACTCTAAAAAGGCAAATAAACAACAAGAGGTAGAACAGGGGGCCCCAAACTACGGCCGGCGGGCCGAACCCGGACCGTTGAGGCCTTTCAACCAGCCCATGGCCGGTCCCGCCGTGCAACACGCAACGTGGGATGCCATTTTGTGTTCCAAAATGGCAGCCGGTGTCGCGCATGCGCGCGCACAACTTCGGGCGCCATTTTGGAACACAAAATGGCACCGGAGTAGTGCGCATGCGCATGTGATGTGAGGCACCATTTTGTGTTCCAAAATGGCGCCCGAAGTCGTGCGCATGCGAGCGTGACACCGAACACATGCACACGACTCCGGTCGCCATTTTGGAACACAAAATAGCACCCGAGTAGTGCGCATGCATGTGCGCACACCTCCGGCTGTGATTTTTTTTCTTTGGCCTCCCAAAGATCTGGGGGACAGTGAACTGGTCCCCGGCTGAAAAAGTGTGGGGACCCCTGAGGTAGAAAGTGTATACTGATGGTTTGTTAAACATTTTGCATGTAAAACCTTTTCTGGAAAAAAAAATTAAAATTCTTTATTGGTATAAAAAAATTTAAAATGACAACATACAAACTAAACAATCATAACATGACAAGACAATAATGAAAACAAATAGAAAATACAAAAAGAAAAAAGAAAAAAATACATAAAATCGCAAACACTAACAATTAACACTTAACACTAACTTCCTAGCAAATGGCAAGAGGATCAAGAGAATACATTTCAAATAACCTATTTCCCATACTTAATTCTGTCCTTACATCACTGACGTTAACTTCTGTGTAATTAAAGTAGATAATTTAAACAGTAACACCAATACTAACTAATATATGTGTAATGCTTAAAAATTTATAATATATATCTTTAAACAATGTATCTACATGCGTATCTATAAACTTTGTATCAAAATAGCTTCTTAAATGTGTATGTTATATCTAAATGTATCATTATCTTCTCCCGAGATGAATATATTATTCTAAAAAGGCTATGTGACTGAATTCATTATTAATATCATTCCTTTTCAAATAATGATACCAAGGGACCCAAATTTTATGGAGCTCTGCAAGAGACCTGTCCCTGGATAAATATGTCAATTTTTCCATTTCGTAAATTTCGTAAAGTTTCAATTTCCAGTCCTCCACCAAAGAAGTTTCTTTCTTTCTCCAATACTTTGCGTACAGTATTCTCGCTGTAGTTGTTAAAAAAAATTAGTAATTTCCAATTTCTCCCCCCTATATCTATATTTGAAATATTTAAAAGATACAATTTTAGGTCAAGTGGTAATCGTATCTCCAAAATCTTTCGAGATTCTTTGTTGATTTTTTCCAATATTTCTGTGCTTTGCTGCATTTCCACCACATGTGAAAATAGGTACCCCTTTCTTCTCCACATTTCCAACAAGATGAATTATAACCCTTGTACATTTTGGATAATTTGGATGGAGTCAAGTACCACCTAAACATTGATTTTTACAAGTTCTCCCTTAAATCCATGCTGACAGTGTATTTTTTTACTTTCTTCCAAATTTTTTCCCAATCTTCCAAATTAATATTTTGATTTATATCTTGAGCCCATGTAATCATATAATTTTTAATTGTATTCTCCTCTTGTTCCCCATTTCTAATCAGATTATAATATTTTGATATTAATTTATTTGTGTCCCCGTTTACAATTTTTTCAAAGTTTTTATTAGCTGGGCCAAGCTGATTTGATTGACAATCTAATTTAAATCTTTCCACTAATTGTCTGTGGGAAAACCAATTAATATCATGACCTGCTCTTACTAGTTCTTCCTGAGATTTAAAAGTAATGTTAAATCCTTCAATTTTAATCAAATCTTTATAGCAAAGTCAGGATTCTTCATTATATAAATTGTTCATTAATACTGCTTCTGCTCGAGATGCCCAGTAGGGCGTTTTTACACACCATTTTTGTTTATATTTTAACCAAACTCGTTAACACTAACAATTAACACTTAGATTGTAAATTGTAAATCTACTCCTTCTAAGATTATAAGTCTTTTATCTTTTAATAAAAACCAATCATGGAGCCAATTTGGAACGGAGGCCTTGTCGTACCATTGTAAATTCGGAAGGGCTAATCCACCTCTATCTTGTGAGTCCTGTAAATTTAGCAATTTAGTTCTCGGCTTTTTATTTTCCCAAATAAATTTTGACATGTCCCTAGTCCAAATTTTAAAATATTTTTAATAGATACGTATAACATTTGTCAATAAATGTATAAATTTTGTAATTTTATAGCTCATGAAGAAGTGTCTTCCCAAAACATGCCAGCAGGATAAATAAAAGCCTCTTTAAACAATAGCATTGCTTAACATTTTGTTCCACAACACTGGAGTACCATCTAGGATTTGCTATATCAGTATTTCCCGACAGTCAAGAAATCCATGTTTGACCATTTAATTTTTTTTTAATATTCTTTGCTTCCCAAATGTTTGCACATATCATTTAATAGTTAAAGTGGGGCATTGCCCATCTTTCATTGTGGGTAAAACACATGCAGCTCCCCACAAACTCCCCAAATTAGATGCCCAATTCCAACTTTAAAATGTTGTTTACTTAAATGATGGAGGTACAATGCTAGCATAAAGAACTGTCAAGTCATATTAATAGGTAAGATCACCTTGTCACATTACTGAAATATTTTTTACACAAAAGTTTGGTAGGAGAATTTTCATCAACTCTGATAAAGAATAAACAGTATAATAAATGCCTTTGGTTTCTTTTAAGGGTAGATTCAAAATGCACACATGCACATATTAGTTCTGGTTTACCTTTAATATATGCATTAGCTGTGGCAGCTTGAGAGACACAAAAATTCATCTTCCTACGCAGTAAGTGAAAGCAAGGAAAAATAATATTGATTGTGGGTTTGCCTAGGGTGAATAAATATTAGCTGATAAAAGTGTGGCTGATTCAGGTTTTAATATTTGTAAATATTAAAAATACTATAGAAATAATGGCCTGGATCCTATTGGTAGTCCTGCCTAGAGCAGACCCATTGAAACAATGAGATTTACCTACATGTTTACTTGCCAATCAGCAATTAACACAGTGGGTCTACCAGTAGGATTCACGGCACTGACTCTTGGTATGTCTGATTTGCATTAAATAAAATACTGGATCTCGAAATTAATAAAGGCCGCTTATCCACACTCTCCTTCTTTGATGATTAAAAAAAGGCATTAAGATTGTGAATGTTCATGTTGGGTTATTAGCTGGAACTAGAGGCACCAAAGAGAATTAGAGAGCCAGCATGAAGTAATGGTTTGAGTACTGGATGAGAACTCTGGGACACCAAGGTTCAAATCTCTGCTCAGCCATGGAAACTCACTCTTGAGCAACTCACATTCTCTCGGCCTCAAAGGAAGGCAATGGCAGCCCCTCTCTGAGCAAATCTTGCCAGGAAAACCCTATGATAGCTTCCCTTCAGGGTCACCATAAGTTGGAAATGACTTGAAGGTACACAACATTCAGCAAGCTCTATCCAAGGTGGAAGAGATGGGAAGGCCTGAGGTTCTTCGATGCATGGATGGTGCTCCCAAGATTAATGGGAGCTGTACTAATGCCTAGTGCCTTGAACATGGTGATAGCAGGAAGCGTGAGGAATCCAATTTCAGTCCAAGGTTCAGTGGATTGTCTCAAATTGTAATCCGTATGCTTTCTGAGAGTCTGAAGCAATTTATGTTTTAAGGGGATGGGAGGGTTGGGTTAGGGGATGAGGGAATGTTTTTAACTTTATCTGTTTTAAATGTTGTAACCCGCCCTGATTGCCGTGCAGAGGGGCGGGCTATAAATAAAATTTATTATTATTATTATTATTATTATTATTATTATTATTATTATTATCATCATTATTTATGTTCAGCATTCCTCACACTGATTGGCAGCTATGGCTACAGCCCTTTAAAATGTGCACATCTGAAACAGTATATATGTACAAAACAAGTTATAGTACACTTTAGTGAATGGCTGAGAGAGCGCGTTCAAGCTAGGTACCCTGATATGTGCACTCAAAATAAGCACATGGGGCAGCAAAAAGGGAGATGGATTCTGTGTCAAAGAACAATAAGCAAGGAACTGAACATCAGTGTAGGATGGAAGGAAATCCACATCCAAACTACTGCTGGCTCTTGTTTGGTCCATTCTACCCCATTAGTAGACAGTGTCATGTCTAACACAAGGAAATTCATATTATCTTTCCATTTCATATTATATCTCAGTCATGTAGATCCTGTGGCTTCCAATCTTCCTTAGTACCATTATGGGGTGCTGAAAGTTTCTCACTATTTTAACTGTGAGAGTGAAATTTGATTGCATCCCACAATCAAATCTAAACCAGTTTCAATGTTCCACCAAATCTAGCATCCCATTTTTCCCCACAGTCACCAACAAGATGCTTCCCAAGTGCTAATTTTGGCCCCCATGAAAGGTGAAGGGCATAAACTGGCATTTAATAGGAGAATTATGTTTCTGGGGTTGTTATTACCTGTTTTTGAGCCAAAACATATTGGTTTCAATGAAGGGAAGCTCTGGGGGCATGCTGCATGCCTGCCATGGGGTACAGTATTCCCAACCTTGCCACGTAGCAACTGTGACAACCTAGCTCCTAGCCTTTCTTCCATTTTAAAGCCATCTAAACCATGTATAATCTCATAAACTCATTTTGTATTTAAGAGCATCTGTAAATTTAAGATGTTTGGGAACATCAACTCATCCCCTGGTTCAGGCATGGCAACATACAGCCCATGGCAAATATGCAAACCATTCTCCCCATTTTTTTACTGCCACTGAACCCATTCAGCTGCTGCCTGTGTATGCGCCTTCACTAAGGGCCTTTACAGACTGCCAGAAATAGTGCAGCTTGAGGCCA
>CM034701.1:11548701-11566562 GCA_020142125.1 Phrynosoma platyrhinos
TAACAATTACAAAGATTCACCATCCCACTGATATGGAAGCCAGTAACTGCTATTGATGGCCATTCTTCCCATTCCGGTTTGTTGTTACTTTTCTGTTAAACATCTGTAAGATTTGCCTTAGAAACCATCCCTAAGGTTTTTGATGATCATCAGCTCAGTCTCAGTCATTTCAGATTAATCCAAACCAGACCCAATCAAGATCATTCTGAACTGGCCCACTTCCATTCAGAATTCTGCTGATTCAGTTGTACAGTCATGCACACAACATGTTAAAGAAACCTAGTAGCACCTTAGCACCTGGAAAGAATATTTGAAAATATTCAAGAAATGAGTAGAAACCCTTTTGAGGAAAAACTTGGATTGATGGGAATCTTTGCAGAAGAATCTTGCACAAAATTCAAAAATAATTGTGTATGTGCAGAAAAACTATTTTCTGTGCCAGAAAGACTGCAGGAAATGCTATTTCATGTACAGGAAATGCTGTTTTATACTAAAACCCCACATGCCCATTTTGCATGGAACAGGATCCCAATTACAACATTTTCTGCACAGGCAGAAATACTACTTGCTCTGCAGAAAATGCTGTTTCCTCCACAGGGGAAAAAACTTTTCTGTGTAGTCGCCGCCACAGAAAATAAATTCTGAAATGAACTACTCATAGTGAAAGACAATTGCTACAATTGTTTGTTTCTTCCTCTGAAAATTAAATTAGCAAAGAATTGAATCCCTATTAGAGATAAACTGAGAATAAATTTCTGGCATAATTTTCACGGACTCTTTCTATTTCAGCAGAGGCAGGATTCCTTAATGTCTTTTTCTGCTGAAATAGACTAACATGGTTGTCTCTTTGAATATATAACATGTAGTCCATGATTAGTTAGCTGTGATTATATTTGAGCCCTGGGTGATGGTTGCTGTGGCTAAGAAACTCTGGGTGAAAGCTAGTTTATAAAGCTGCCTTCTTTAGTTGCTAAAAACCATACTCCTGGGCTCAGCTCTAACAAACTCATGCTTGTTGTTCACATTGGGATTTATTAAACCTGGATTCCTGGCTTAGCATTATGTGTGAACCATTCCATTTTTTACAGAAATAAGGAAAACTCTCAAAGTAGAAGTATTTGCAAATACCATGAGAGTCATGGCAATGACCTGCCGGAAGAGATTCAAGAGCTGAATATGCTGTCCGGATTTAAAAGACCAGTCTCTTCTGGCAGACTTATTGTGAATTTTAATGATAAATTTTAAATGTGGATTGTTTTAATATGTATGTGTCTTGTTTGTCATGTTAAAGTGATGTGTGTTTTTAACTGATATTATGCATTTGTTAATTTGTTGTTGTTCCCCACCTTGATCCATAGGGAGAGTCAGGTGAGAAATCTTCATCACATCATCACTATCACTATCATCACCATCCTTTTTCTTTTCTTTCTAAAATCTAATGAAGGAAAAACCACTCTGTTTCTGTTATTGAACACCGAACAGAGCCACTGGAAAATCTGATTTGGTCTACACTTTTAAACAAAATGAACTATATCACATTTTGAAGATTAAAGTATGGATTGAAACACAATCATTGTTCACACAGGGAACTTCTCTGAATTCTGTGATGCAATTCTTGGGGGGAAATTTCTGTACCAAATTATGGGAAAGATGGGTGCAAAATATATATGTTAGGGAAAGTCACACATGAAAAATGAGGAAGAATTGTTCTATTTTTTAAAAAAAATAGCACAATGATGTAACCATTAGATGGAATGGATTTATGATGGAATGCATGTAAGACATAGATCAGATAGAGAATGATTTGTACATTCCTAGCTCCAAAAATGTGTAAACACAAAAGAACAATAAACATGTTTCCCCCACCCACCAACTGAAATATAGAATTATAGAGTTTCCAGCCTCTGTTTAAAAACCTTCAAAGAATGAGACTCAACCACACTCCAAGGCAGAATATTCCATTGTCAAACAGCTCTTACCCTCAGGAAGTTTTTCCTAATGTTTAGGTGAAATCTCTTTTCCTGTAGTTTGAATTCATTACTCCATATCCTAGTCCGTGGATCAGCAGACAAGAAGCTTGGTTCAATATGACAACTTTTCAAATATTTAAACATAGCTATCATGTCACCTCTCAACCTTCACTTCTCCAGCTCCCTATGCTGCAAATTCAATGAATTTGAATCAATTCATTGGTGTGCTGGTCTCTGGAGGAGCAGAAAACAAGCTCACTCTATCTGAAGTGTCCCCCACAATTTTGCCTCTGTTGCTCTTAATAAGGAAAGAATACAGAGCAAAATTAATCTCAAGAGTGGGGAATGCCTATCAACAAGTACCAGTCTTCTTAATCTGATCTTAAAAAACTGGACCTCTTTCTCATTCAAAAGTACATCCTTTGTGTACAGCATGTTCTCCACTGGCATACATTCCAACATTTCACAGATGAAAACCAGGACATGTGTGGCCAAGCAGCAACAAACTGTGGTCAAGATGGTAAAAGTTATTAATGAGGAAGGATACACGAATTATGAGAGGCTGCAGCAGTTTACTTTTGCCTGAGCCTACTGGGGGGGTCAAGGTCTGTGCCTTTCTCTCTCCCTCTGCTGAGTTAACTGAGTGCAATTTACTTATGCATTTTTGAACTCAATCTGAATTTAGCTGAGGACAAAGGAAAAAAGTGGCAAGAGGAAGAGAGAAACCAGGACATCTTAAAGCAACTGAAAAAGTGGGACAGTAGAGCATTAACTGAGATGATCCTTGACAAATCAGGACAGTTGGTAGGTATGTACTTGCATGCTTAAGGGTAGTAGTCTAAGAGAAGTAACTATCACTTGTTATAGGGTTATAGAATTAGAGAATTTAAGAGGTGGCCCCCACATTGGCTTTCTTTCTTTTCTTTTCCTATATCATGCTATTCTTTCAGTGCAAAGGCCACCAGGCTGCTTACCTTTCACATAGCAAGCAAAGCTGTCTATAATATCAAGATAAGTACCGAGGACGTGGACAAACTGCTTGGTAAAGTGAGGAAGACGACTTGCCCTCTCGACCCTTGCCCATCATGGCTGGCCATCCGGCGGGGGGGATGCATTGATGAGACTCCTCACGGATATCATCAATGCATCCTTCAGGGAAGGACATGTTCCATCATGTTTAAAGGAAGCGGCGGTTAGCACAATCAACTTTGCTTTTTGGAATTTATATCTTTTTGGAATATTTTCAAACTGTGGATGGTTCAACCCATAGATAAAGAATCTGTGGGCTGACTGTATAACAACTCTTTTAGCAACAGTAAAAATCATGCAGGAGCTAAAATGATGTGGTTTTAAATCCCACATCACAAGAATAATATTGAAAAGCATGTGTGAACCTAGAAATGCAAATGCAAAAAAAAAAACCTAGTATAAAATTAATACATTGCAACATATTCAACCAGAAAGGACCACTAACTGAACATTCCCACAGATTCTGCCACAAGAAAGCACGATCTGTATAACACCACCAACATTTAGTTGCAGCAGTTAGGTTCTTTCTAAAAGGCATACATTTCTAAAAGCTACTACAATTGAAACATCTATTGCTGCTGCAAATATATTTTTAAATTTTAAAAGATTGTAGATATTAAATCTGGGACAGTTTCCCAATGGTTAATTTATACAGGATAATCTAATTCTGTATTCAACTCAACTCTAACATCATTAGCATCAGATTGTAGTTAGCCGAGTTCCAACTCACATTTATACCCTAGATTTTGGTTTCAGTTTCTCTGAGGATATGATTAATGTTTCCAACACAGCAGTGGTGGCTCAGGCATTCAGAGCTGATAATCTATAAATAGACACTAAAAAGTGTTGTGATTGTAAATATTGCCACAATGCACCCATGGGTAACTAATAAGTAGACTGCTGTAGGATGTATATTTTCATAAATTTCACTCTTGCAGGGAAGAATAAATAATTTTACCATGTATCTCCTTCCTCTGAGCCTGAGGGCAGATGCAGACAACCCATTTGGGGTGGCACAGTGGCGCCCTGGAGACCAGCAGATCGGGGCCATGGCAACCCCATGCCACAGCCCTGATCCTCCTTTTTGCCACCCCCAAGAGTGGCAAAATGCTACTCCTTTTGGGGGTGGCAAAAGGCCACCCTAAGAGCCACTGCTGCAGCTCTTTTGCACCCTTTTGGTGCAGCGTGTGCACATGCTGCACCAAGAGGTCGCCTTGACGCCACATGCCATGCGGACAAGTGCGCAGAGTAGGGGTGAAGTTGGGGCAGGTGGCGTGTAGTCACTCCACCCCAACTCCACCCCCGAGGCTGGCCCTATGGTGTGCATAGCCCCTGAGAGATGCATGACTTGACCATAATCACGCAGGGGGTTTCCATGGTGGAGTGAGGATTCAAACCCTGGTCTCAGACGTCCCAAATCATCACACTAAACTCAGAAATTGTTAGATTTCACCTACCTGCATGTGCCAGTGTCTCCAAACATACTGTGTATACTCATGTATGCGTCTGGAAATTTTAGTAAAAAATTTTAATCCAAAAAAACTATCCGCAGCTCAATGAAAGTACTGTACTTAAACTCTTGTAAAAGAAAAGAACCACGCCTGGTAAAAACCATGAGTGTAATCTATCCTGGAAGCACTGACTCCCCCTCTGCTCTCTCATCCATCCAGCCTTTAGTGTGAGCACAGTTATGCCTGCTGGAATTTTGTAAGTTCTTTGGCATTATTTTCCTTTGCCTCATCCTTTAGATGCTTTGTTACATGCTCCTAAGTTTTACCCTCAGCTTATCCACAGGGCATATCAAAATCCATAAATGGGCCCCAAAACCTGCCCTTGACTTATACATGAGGTCAACTTATAGTCGAGTATATACCATAAGTCAAATAGCAAAGAAGATAGAGGACATCTCTGTCATATGCCCTTCCATCCAAAAGGGTAAGTAACTTGGCTTAGATCACTAAAGTAGTAGCAATCATAATATCTTGTGGTAGAAAATTGCATATTTTAATTACATGGCATTAAAATGCCCCCTCCTTCATAAATCTCACTTCTGCTAATAATACATAATAGATGTTAACTGGGCATTTTATCTGGAAAAGTCTCACTGTTCAAATTATGTCCCTATTTGAGCAAGAGCATTCATATGCAACACAAGCTTTACTTTAAGCGCACAAATTGTCAAGAGGATCACAACAGCACTTAAATGATGCTATTAATCACTGAGTTGCTCCTGAGCCTCTAGCTCATCATTTCTGGTGGTGGCTTGCTAAGGATTCCCCTCCCCCCTTGTATTTCCTCCTGACTCATCGCAATCTCTATGATATGAAATGCAATCTCATTTCGGACAAGCACAGGGTAAAAAACAGACCACACTTGTGGTGAGTGTGGATGTGTAGAGAGAGCTGCCTTTGGGACGTCACATGCCCTGCAGAATTCTAATCCCCATAAGATACTCTTTTAATGCATCATGAACAACGCATTGCTGTCATGATCCCTGCTAAAAATGCTAAAGACTTTAATTTATTTTGGAAAGCCAGACTAATGCGTGTGGGGTGGGTGGGTTGAAATCCGCTCTAATTCAGCATTAGAAAAATCCAGCCTAGCACTAAGTGCAACTGTTCATCTTCCACAAGGGAGAGCCAAGTCTTACATCCAACTGTGCTATTTGGATCGAAAATGGAAAGAGAAACTTTTGCCCTTAACTACGGGTGAGCCTGCAGGAGACTAGAGTGTTAAGTGGCACCAGACAAAGCAAGATCCTGCAGCCTGCCACTAGCATGCTCCGTATTGCTTTTAATCATCATTGGCGTGTGACCCCAACTAGAGCTGAAGCATATGTACCAGTCAGCTTCAGGGCTTAATACACACACACACACACAGACTGCTGAGCCGACAACAGTTTTCTAAGGTCATGGAACACAGAATTACTGCTGAACTGAGTTGTCAGGAAGCTGGAAAATGCAATGTATTATGAGCATTCACAAGAAGCAAAAGCAACAGCCAAAGAGCTGAAATGCCTTTGAGGCTGAGAGAGTGTAACTTGCCTACACTCCCCAGTGGGTTTCCATGGCCGAGCCGGGATTTGATCTCTAGTCTCCAGAGTTGTAGTCCAATGCTCAAGCCAGTACACCACACTGGCTCATCATAATCCAATTTACAATGGCATAATGGGGTGCTTTGATTGTGTCTTCCTGCATGGCAGGGGATTGGTGGCCCTTGAGATCTCTTCCAACTCCAGGATTCTATGACTCCATAATGTTGAATTGTGCCATTCTACCATGTTCATATTCTCAGTAGGAGAGGGGAGAAGTGGTCCAAATGCTCAGGATTGGGACAACTGTAGTGCATGTATAGCCAGTAGTGTGATCAATGTGCAATGTGTTCCAGAGCACAATGAGTAATGATGCGTCCTGACACACAATCATTCCAATACACATGGAGTTTCAGTGTATAAAGGGAGCACCTGTTACATAACAGGACTTCTTACCCAGTGCCCCTTTGTGTATCATTGCATTTCACTAGCATGGCTGAGTATCGTGTAAGTGACGTAATTCCATAAAATTATGCATCATAGCCTCTGATGAAAGATCTCTTCCATCATCTGGAAACTGCAGGTAGGGGCTCACTTTGTGGTGGGGGAGCAAGAATCAGTTTCATAAAAATTGTCTACTGTAAGATGAATGTCTATAATAGGTACAATGGAATGTGAGAACCATAGATTCATAGAATTGGAAGAGACCATAAGAGCCATCCAATCAAACCCCCTGCCATGCAGGAATTCACAAACAAAACACTTCCCCAAATGACCATCCTGCCTCTGTTTAAAAACCTCCAAAAAAGGAGACAACACCACTCTCCAAGGGATGTGTTCCACTGTCTAACAGCTCTTGCTGTCAAGAAGTTCTTCTTAATGTTTAGATAAAATCTTCTTCCTATAGTTTGAATCCATTGCTCTGAGTCCTGTTCTCTGGAGCAGCAGAAAGCAAACTTATTCCATCTTCAGTATGAACTCCTTTCAAATATTTAAAAAGGGCTATCTTAACCTTCTCTTCAACAGGCTAAACATACCCAGCTCCCTTAGCTTCTCCTCATAGGGCATGGTTTCCAGACCTTTCACCATTTTGGTTGCTGTCCTCTCAACACACTTCAGCTTCTCAATATCCTTTTTGAATTGTGGAGCCCAGAACTGGTCACGGTATTCCAAGTGACCAGAGGAGAATAGAGGGATGCTATTACTTCCCTTAATCTAGACACTATACAGTACTTCTATTGGTACAGCCTAGAATTGCATTGGCTTTTTAAGCTGCCGCATCACACTGTTCAACTTGTGGTCTACTAATACCCCTAGATCCGTTTCACATGTACTGTTGTCAAGCCAGGTGTCCCCCATTCTACAGCCTCTGTGCCCCCTCAGTCTTTCCAAGCTGGACTCGGACCTCCCTCAGTCCTTCTGAATCCGGTGAGGCGGTTGCTGCACCAAACTCGGAAGCACCCACCCACACCGGATGTGCCACCTCACCAGATGACACCTTTCTCTGGGTTGTCACTCGGTGTAGTCCACAAACCCTACATCCTCTATTGACACCACTGGATAGCTTCACCTTAGGGTCACCATAACTCAGAAACAACTTGAAAGCACACAACAAGAACAAACACACAGCCTAAATGTATTTACATGTACATAATTTCATGTGGTTAAAGTGAAAAATTTGTAAGATGTGATGTTTTTAAATAAAATTCTAAAAGAATTAAAACAAAATTAAAAACTGAGGCCACTCCTTTCTCCTCCCAGTGAGATGGTGTGCCCCACTCACACCATCTTTTCTGCAGAGCTCCAGCATTTTAAGGGGATGCAGGTAAATACCACAGCCCATTTCTGCCAAAAGGCAGATATTTGGGGAGCAGTGGTCTCACCCCCATTTAGGGTTTCGTCTAGTGTGGCCTGCAGTCCTTACTCTCCCTAGTGATGCCCCTGCTGGCAAGGAATAGACTGGGTGATGGCATTTCACAGCAAGGGCATGCATTGGCATCCAAGTGCCCCTTGCTCCAGTTCATCCACAATGTGAGTTGACTACAATATCTACTCAGAGTTTTTCACTCTCCCAATGCCTTCTTGGTCTTCCTCTGTTTCTTTCAAATTTGTCATGACTTTGCTATTAAAAGAACAAACCCCACAAGCACGTTCGATGACTTCACACATGCTCCTCTGCCCAGAGCTTTTTTTGACATTGTTGTCAGTTCCTTTTTTTTGTTGTTGCAATGCAAATAGGAAAAAGATAGAGTCAGACTGAAAGTACAGCCATAGTGGTTTCAGGGCAAATGATGAGCTTTAAAGAGCTGGCAGGAACATGGTGCATTTGTTTAAATTCTGTTTTTTGTCACTGTTGATCACTTGCAGACTTGACTATAGCACAGGTAAAGAAGATATCACCATATTATATGCACCAGTACAATTTTTATATCACCTCTGGTGCAGTGGTTTTCAGTGGAGCTTGTTCATACATTTTGGCTTCATTGATAATTGAGCTGAGCTAGCATGGCATAGAGGTTTGAGCACTGGAGTATGACTCTGGAGACCAGGGTTTGATTCCTGTTTGGCCTTGAAACCTACTTGGGCAAATCACATGCTCTCAGCCTCAGGGCAAACTCCCTCTGAACAAATCTTGCCAAGAAAACCTCGTAATCGGTTCACCTTGCTGTTGTTGTTGCCATAAGTCGGAAACAATTTGAAGGCACACAACAACAACAAAAGGGATCAAAGGGTAAGATGCATTGCCTAAATATCAATACTTGGAGGAGTAACTCTCCCTATACTTGCCTGCCTGAGGATTGAGCTTCACTGGAGGAGCCCTCCTCTGAGTTCTGTCAGTCAGGGCAATATACTGTGGTTGGTTATGACAGTAGACCACAAGTTGAACATGAGTCAACAGTGTGATGTGGCAGCTAAAAAGGCCAATGTAATTTTAGGATGCATCAATAGAAGTATAGTGTCAAGATCAAGGGAAGTAATAGCGCTATTCTATTCTGCTCTGGTCAAGAATATTGTGTACAGTTCTGGGCACCACGATTCAAAAAGGATGTGGAGAAACTAGAGCATGTCTAGAGGAGGGAGTCTAAAATGGTGAAGGGTCTGGAAACCATGCCCTACAAGGAATGACTTAGGGAACTGGGTATGTTTAGCCTGGAAAAGAGATGATTAAGAGGTGATATGATAGCCTGTTTAAATATTTGAAGGGATGTCATATTGAGGAGGGCGCTAGCTTGTTTTCTGCTGCTCCAGAGAATAGGACTCAGAACAACGGATGCAAACTACAGGAAAAGAGATTCCACCTGAGCATTAGGAGGAACTTCCTGACAGTAAGGGCTGTTCAACAGTGGAACACACTCCCTAGGAGTGTGGTGGAGTCTCCTTTGGAGGTCTTTAAACAGAGGCTGGATGGCCATCTGTCGGGGATGCTTTGATTTTGAGTTCCTGCATGGCAGGGGGTTGGACTGGATGGCCCTTGTGGTCTCTTCCAACTCTATGATTCTATGATTCTAGGATCTTCACTACTATGGAACCCCCATTATGGAATACCCTCAAAGGCCAATTGATGTGAATACTGGTTTCATACTAGCAGCTGGTAAAAACATGACTTTTTAACTTAACATTTTGGGATCTAATTTATTTCAACCAAATCTGCATGTGTGCATGATTTCAAGTGATTTAAACTTTTTAATTGGTTTAAATGGTCTTTCTGTAACCAGTTGAATTGTTTTAAATTGTTTCAGTTCATTCAAATTTATTTTTTCTTGTTATTTGCTCTCAAGTCGCCTTGGATTTATCAGCTTACTGAAGAATCTCTGGTTATCAGCACAATAAAAGATCCCTGTCATCAGCTGCCTTGCTCAGATCTTAAAACTCAAGATTATGACCTTCTTGATTGAAACAATCGACATGTAGTGCAGCCTCTCTCTTTTCCTGCTACCTTCTACTTTAGTGGATATTACCATCCTTTCCAATGAGTTGTGCTGTTTCATTATATGTCCAACGTACAACCTGTCTTGCCATTTAGGCTTCTAGGAAAACTTTGCATTTAATGTGCTATTGGACCAATTTATTGGGGGGGGGGGTTGACAGTCCATGGTATCCACAGAACTCTCCTCCTGCACTGCATTTCAAATGAGTGGATTGTCTTCCTGACATCTTTCTTCACTGTCCAACTGCAACACATACAACCAAAACTTTTAACTTTTCAGAAATTGTGTTAATTGTTTATACTGATTCAGAGACATAGCCATGTTAGTCTGGGACATAATATGCAAAGGGATCTTGTAGCACCTTTGGGACTAACTGTGAGCAAAGAGGTTGTTATGTAAACTTTAATAGGTGTGGACTACTTCCTCAGATATGTGGCTAAAGCAAAAATACTGCTTTTTCCCAAGAATCCATAACATTGATTTGTGGCAGTTAAAGCAGTATCAAATTGCATTATTTATGCAGTGTAGATTCCTATCTTGAGGAAAAGCAGATTAAGCATTTCCAGAACATTTTGGCACAATCTACTAATAACAACATCAATATGCTGTGCCTTTATCAACAGGAGAACAGACCTCTGTCACTCACAGTGGCTGCTGCACAGAAAAGCAGAACTGGGGGACATTTACAATCATGGAATAGAGCCATGACTGTGAATATATAGGGACTGTGAATATGAATCTGTTATAGCTGCATAATCCTTGCCATGTTTTCCAAAACGCTAGATTGCTCAGATTGAACGCTAGACATCAGGACCAGCAACATATAATCAAATAAACTGTTGCCTTCCATTAACAAGGTCTCCATTTTTTAACCCAAAACTGAACAGGTTTTTCTGTTATTACTTACTCAGCTCAAGGTGCATAGTATCCAAGAACAGCCCCATCCGAAATAAAAAATCTTCCCCAACCTGATAGTAAAAAATATCCCGACAGTAAATTAACAAATTAAATTGCTAACAGTTTGCTATGCTTTCTAGATATCCTGGATTTGCCACCTGAGGCAGCTGCCTCTTTCTTCCTCAAGGCAGGGCCAGCCTTCCTCCTGAAGTTCAATTCCCATGTATATATTAGCCATACAAACATTTAGCACACAAGGAATGTCTGCCTCTCAAAATGTTGAGCCAGCCACTGGCTTCCACCCAGCTAAACCATTAATTGCCTATTTGAATTAGCAAAATACTAGGATTGCAAATTAAACATCTGCAGCAATTTTGTCTAATACCACCACTGTTGTTGTTTTTTTTTTTAAAAAAAAAACCAATTGGATTGCTTTATCCGCCTAATCTAACACACAGGGCATTAGGTTGTCCAGAAGGATTAATTAAAATCTAGGCTTACAACAAGATAATGGTACAGGTATACCAGGAATTGCCAGCTGCTATAAATATATTTCAGGTGCTTATCTGCATCAAATGCAAATAGCCAGCCATGCCGTCTCAAGGCCTCTCTCATATATTTGCTCACATTGATTTAAAATCTTTTCTTGAAACATCCAGAGAGGGTTCCTACTGCTCCCAAATCCCCCTCCCAATATTTTGGAATACCGTAGTCACAGCTGAATTGAGTTCTTTCCTTACCTTGTTTTCACCCAATTCTTCTGTCCCTTTCCTCCCCATAAATCCATTTTACTATGGAACCTCAGGAGAACAAACATAAAGCTTGTATAAAGACACGTCGAAACGTGACATACGTACCCTTCAACTGTCCCAATTTGGCAGGTGCAGTGCTCCTCTCTCTTTCCCCCTTTGTCCTCAGCTCACTTCAGTTGCTACAAAGTGAGTTCAAAGTTCAAAAGAAGTTTGTACTCACTTCCCTAGGAATTCTACTTCCTCAGGGGTGATTCTATGATGAACTTCTGCCAAAGGTTGGAGTTGCCCTGGAGAGCTCAGAAATCCCTAGAGAAGTATTCTCTCAAGTAAAAATTCACATTCACTACCTTTATTTATACTTATTTATATTCACATTTTTTCCATTTTTGTGGTGGGGAGTTGCCCTATCACCCATAAAAGGGGGGGGGGGGGTTCAAATGTATTTATTTTTGACAATAATAAAGCAAATTATATATTAAATTTGACACATGTACATTGTGTCCCAAAAGTTCCACGCCTCCAATGAGATGCCAGTTCAGGACTCTTCTGTGTGTGCAGCATTGCAACATCCCAATGCCATCTTACAGCCGTAAACAAAAGATATAGAACATTATGGACATTCCACTATAAGGCATTTTAATCCTTGTGGTCATCCTCAAGCCGTGCAGCAGCCACTGCTGCAGGCAAAGAGGCTTGTTGTCGGCTCCCATGATGGAGATCAGCATGCTGTGTGCTTGACCCATGGGTCCAAGCTGTGCTATGTGTAGGGTGTGGCGTGTGAGCCTATTAAAGCAATAGCAACAATAGCACTTTACATTTCCATACCACTTCATAGTGAACTCAGCACACTCTAAGCAGTTTACAATGTGTTATCCAATTGCTCCCAACAAGCTGGGTACTCATTTTACTGACCTACGAAAGGATGGATGGCTGAGTCGATCTGGAGCTCTGTGGGATCAAACTCACAATGTTGTGGCTGAAGTACGAGTACTGGCATTTAACCAGGGCTCCCTATTGAAAAGCTGGCTGCCTCCTCACATGTTCTTCCTGATTATTTTGGCAACTCGTCCACTTGTCCTCAGTTCAGTATGAGCTTTGCCAGTCACCTTGCCAAGTAGGAATCTCCCCCTTTTTAGGTGGGTTTTTTGTTCCTACCACACAGTGTATCTTTGACAACTGACATGTGGTGGTGTCGAAAAATAGATTTCCATTGGCAGGTATCAGGAGGAGAAGATATTAGATCTGTTTACACCTTGGCACTCCACTATGGTGGAGGTTTGGACTCTGGAGCTGCATCCTTGGGGCACGGGACCAGGGGATTTGTGAAGCAGTTGGTTCTTGGGGCTGACCTGGGGGTTTACTCTTGCTTATAAAGTCTCAGGGCTTTTGAAAGGTTGAAGGGTATGTAACTGGAGTGCCACAGCAGAGAAAACACTGTTCCCTGCCCTCCTAGAGCATATTTCTCTGACTGATGGGAGACAGAGGATGGCCTCTCTGGCAGATCTCAGTTCTCAGGCAAGTGTACATATGGAGAGATGCGCCTTCAAATATTGACATTGCATGTATTTCCCAATCCCTATGATGGACATGATTTTTTACATAGAATTAATTCCCTGAAACTATTAAGTTTTTTGTCACTGCTCTATCCTTGCTGCAGAGATCTCTCCAATGTCAAAAAATTCATTATCCTGCAGGAAAACAAATCGTGAAACATATGCTTTCTATCCCTGGTCTGTACATTGGGAGTGGACCAAAGCTTTATATACATTTTTCTTACATTTTTCAGAGACAAGTCTGTGCCTATTGAAGAGACAGATCTGCACCTCAGCTCAGGGCCAGGCATAGTGCAAGACAAGACTTTATCACAATTTTAGGCTTCCTCCTGACTTTGCTTTTCAAGTCATGGCTTGGAAATGAACTCTTGTTCCAGATCTGGGCCTCCCTTGGAAAGCAGCCAGTCAGATGGTCTTGTGCCAAATTGCTGAGTATTCTCAGATTCTCTGAAGGAATGAAATGTCCAGAGAAGCAATTCTGTATTAAACATTGCCAAGGGAGGTATGATGCAGCATGAGGAGGCAGTGCCTACTAGTTCACATAAAAATATAGTGCCTTCCTACAAGATTGGGAAAACCAGAAGAACATTCAAATGGGATTTAGGAACACCACTGTTAATAAAACTGGCTGCCAGTCCACTTCTCATACAAATTAAACGTGCTAGTAGTGATGACATTTAAATCTTTAAAGGGAGTGGGGGTGTAGCCACACTGCAGAATTAAAGCAATTTTACACACTTTTACATGCCAGGACTCCATCCTACACAATCCTGGGATTTGTAGTTTGGTGAGATATTCAGCCTGGTTTGTCAAAGAGCTCTGGTGCCTCACCAAACTACAAATCCAAGGATTCTGTCAAGTAGAGCCATGGCAGTTAAAGCGGTGCCATACCACTTCCTGTCACAATACACATATTATTTTGTTGGTGTGCTTTCAAGTCATTTCTAACTTATGGCAACCCTAAGGTGGGGTTTTCTTGGCAAGATCTGTTTGTAGGAGGTTTGCCATTGCCTTCCCCAAGGCTGAGAAATTGTGACTTGCCCAAGGTCACCCAGTGGGCTTCCATGGCAGAGGGGGGAATTTGAACCCTGGTCTCCAGAGTCATATCCCAATGCTCAAACCACTACACCACACATGAAGGCAATCTTATCCAGTTTATCATATTTCCTTTCTGCTTCCCAGCCCACATACACCACATTCCAAAAGTCCCTCCACCATTCATATGGCCATCTACCCACCCTGATCTAAGGAAACATCTTAACTCCTGCCTTTGTCCCTGAACAACTATAGTTAAAAGTGAACTTGTCACCTCATCACCATTTGCATTTCTGTGGCTATATATATAATCTGATTATAAAGGTCTTTCCTGGGCAACATCTCACTCTCATTACACATTCTGAAGACATCTCTGTAGCACAGCATGGAAAAGTTACTGTTTTGGACTATAATTCCCAGAATCCTCAGTGGGCAGGCTGGTTGGAGGATTCTGGAAACTGCCATCCAAAAAGCAACTTTTCCAGCTGTCCTTTCTGTATGCTTCATGTTAAATTGACCATCAGTTTTATTCTCCCCCCCCCTCCCCTCAAGCTTTTAGGAACATTTAATAGGATGTTCCATCTCACAGTGGATTTGGCTGTACTCCCTTATTATAGAGTAGCTGTGACTCAAATGCATTTGGCAACATTTACTATTTTGATAGGTAGTTATGGATGAGATAGGGAAAACATCAGGGCACCAGCTGCATCCATGTGCATGCTTGCCATGAGCCTTTATGGCTTTTGGCTATGCAGATCCTTCAGGCCCCAGATGAATTTTTTAAATAAATAAAAACTTGCGAGGATGTAATAGTGGATACTGATTTAAAGTGGACAACATTTCTTTAATTGGAACTACAGTTGTGCTAGCTTGGGAATTTGGCAATTTGTTGTCCAGAAAAAACTTTCCCAAGCTCGGCAGAACAATCCAGTAATATCCCTCATGAAGCTAAATCTATCTGAAGTGCAGCAATGCAAGAACTATTCCCCTGAAGTCAAACAATACAATTAGAGCATTCTTGCTGGAAAACATTGCCACCAGCTAGTCCAAAAGCTGCTTTCCCCATTTCTGTAATAGGTTTGGTGAGAGCTGTAGTCCAACACATCTGGAAGGCACAAGATTGAGGAAGGCTGCTTTAATCCTTCGTATGTTAAGTGCGTCAAAGTGGATCAAACAGCTCAAATCTCAAAGCAGCATGAGAAACACAGCAACACCAGACTTAGAAACTGCAGCTGGAAGGATGAAAATCCTGCAATGTTCAATGCGGTAATAACAAATATAACAGAGAAACAGCAAAGTCGCTGGCATGGCCAGTTACATTCTCCCACTGATGGCACTGCCTCCATTAGCAGAACTGGGAGGGAGCAGTTTTCTCTTTGCATCCCAAAAAGGCTCTCAAAATTTGCCCTCAAGATTGTGGGGAACTCACCAGATGAGATTATTTGGGGGGAGAAGAACTACACACCAGGGCAGAGAGGAGTGAGAGAAATTCCTATCAATTTGCTTGTAATCATTATGTATGGATGTGAAAACTGGACTGTGAAAAAAACAGACAAAAAGAAAATCAACTCAGTTGAGATGTGGTTTTGGAGAAGAGTGCTGAGGATACAGTGGACAGCCAGAAAGACAAACAAATGGGCCCTTGAACAAGTCAGGCCGGAAATACCCCTGGAGGCTAAGATGAGTAAATCGAGGCTGTCGTACTTTGGCCACATCATGAGAAGGCATGACCCATTGGAAAAGACAATAATGCTGGGAAAGGTTGAGGGGAGAAGAAGGAGAGGTAGACCACACACCAGATGTCTAGGCTCATTTAGGGAGGATACAGGCATGAGTTTGCAGGAAATGAGCAGAGCAGGGGAGGATAGGGAGACTTGGAGGTGTCTCATTCACAGGGTTGTCAACTCGAGGGCAGTAACAACAATAACAACAACAACAGTTGGTTTTCCTCCAGTGAGTGCAGAGGTGGCTTCCATCCCAGTGGGGTGGTGAATTTGCTTTGGACATGCTATCCAGGGTGCTGAACTTTATCCCAAGACTAAATTCAGCACCTTGGATAGCAACTTGGGGAGGGAAACCTGGAACTGGTTCACTGTCTCTGAAGCCACCAGCCTCAATGTCAATCAAGACAATCCCTGATCCAGCCCATGATAAAGTAACAACAACAGTGCAACTAACAGACCTAAGGATGGCATCAGAATTTAAAAGCACCAGTGCTTTTTTTGACTTTTAATTGTTGATTTGTGCCTTCAAGTTGTTCCCAGCTTATGGCTAACATATCAGAGGGATTTCTTGGCAAACTCTGTCTAGAGGGGGTTTGCCATTACCTTCCTCGGAGGCTGAGCGAGTGTGACTTGCCCAACCCTACCCAGTGGGGTTTCTGTGGTCAAGCAGGGATTCAAAGCCTGGTCTCCTGGAGTCCTTGCCCAATACTTAAACTGCCACACCATGCTGGCTCATTGATTTTAAAACATCTGTTTTGAAAATATGGTCGTGTAAACCCAAATGAGCATGTGCTTTCACGTATTGTACATTATCCTTTGATATACTGCCACTTAGCAAAATGGAAAGGCAATTTGTAGGGTATTTAAAAAGGAATAAAATGGAGAATAAAGTAAAGATTTGTCTTAACAAAAAAAATGCTTGTGTGTCCATTTGTGTGGTCAAATGACTGGAAAAGGAGGCAAGAAAGAGAGGGGAAAGGAGAGATGGACGGAAGAAGATGAAAGTGGAGAGAGAGAGAGAAAGTGGGAAGAGATCTTCATCAAAAGAAAGCATCCAGTAAAGCCTTTCATGACAGGAGAAATAACTGTTTGCTCCTACTAATGTCTGTAGTTTGAGGTGCTGATGAAGACACTGGAGCAGAGGTTGGCTAGAAAGGAAAAAAGGTAGCAGTACAAGTATATATATATCCTATGTCTTATCCTCTTCAAAGCAAGCAGCTCAAGGATGATTCACACCTTATATTTTTGAAGGCTTTCCCCCCAAAAAATCCTCTGCCACAGGCATCCCCTTATACCATTATTCTCATATTTTCCCAGGCACAGCGATGTTTGCAGCACTGCGGCAATTCCTAAATAAATGCAGGGGAAAACATTTCTGTGTTATTTAGGACACCTCAGGCTATAAGCATTGCACTTTTAATCAGGTCCTCTCGGGCTCTGAATATATAACCCCCCCGCCAAAAAAATGTTTTTTTCCCTTCCCACCACCCCTCCCATGCTTCTTCATTTGTAGGATCATAGCAAAGCCTTGAAGTTCTTTTCACTCTTTCATCTTTTCACTGGGCTGTTCACTTTTAAATATCTAGCACTTGCATCTATTTAGAATTTCTCAAGCTTTTTCAATTTTGACTGAGTATTAAAGTGAAAGAGACATGACAAAGTGGTGGCTTCCATATCAGTGAGGCCATCTATCCAACCTGGGCTTTAGTCTAAATGTCAAAGCAGGTGTGGGGAAAAGTTCACATGAAGACTCCCATAGTCCATTTGTGATCCCTAGGGGTAAAAAAGATATTTCACAGGATTTTTTCCTGGGGCAAGGGGAGCATTTCCAACATATTTTGGGCCCTTCCTAGGCTAATTTAGTTAGAGAGTCACCTTAGGACGGGGTAGGCAACCTTTTTGAACCGGGGACCAGGTTGCTGTCCCTCAGACAATTGGGGG
>CM034701.1:11566662-11580558 GCA_020142125.1 Phrynosoma platyrhinos
GAAGGAACATCAACAATCTAAGATATGCAGATGACACCATACTACCAGCTGAAAATATCAAAGACTTGGAACAATTACTAAGGAAAGTTAAAAAAGAAAGCGCAAAAGCAGGCTTACTGCTGAACATAAAGAAAACAAAAATGATACCACGGAGGATATACATAAATTCAACCTAAATAATGAGGAAAATTAAATGGGTCAAAGAATTCCCATACCTTGAATCAAATATTGATCAGAACGGAGACTACAATCAAAAAAAATCAGAAGATTAGGAATGGCACGGGCAGCTATGAAAGAACTAGACAGCTATGAAAGAACTAGACAAGATCCTAAAGAGTAAAGATATACTACTGAGCACTAACGTTAGAATTGTCTAAACCACTGTTTTCCCTGGTGGCGCAGTGGTTAAATGCCTGTACTGCAGCCACTCACTCATAAACCACAAGGTTGTGAGTTCAATACCAGACAGGGCTCAGGCTTGACTCAGGCCTGCATCCTTTACCCAGCTGTTGCGAAGCAATGAGCTTACAGTTGTAAGCCACTTAGACACCCCATAGCGCAGTATGAAGCGTTATATAAATGAAGCTGCTTTACTTTCCTTTGCTTCCCCATTACTGTGTACAAATATGAGAGCTGGACAGTGAAGAAAGCAGATAAGAAGAAAACAAACTCATTTGAAATGTGGGGGCTGGTAAAGAGTGCTGTCTGTGCATAATGTGAATGGCCCAAAAGACAAACAAATGGGTCCTAGAACAGATCAAGCCTGAATTCTCCCTGGAAGCCAAGATAACAAAACTGAGGCTGTCGTACTTCGGACACATCATGAGAAGAGAGGACTCTTTGGAAAAGACAATAATGCTGGGGAAGGTGGAGGGAAGTAGGAAGAGAGGAAGGCCACATGCCAAATGGATGGACTCTATGAAGAAGGTCTCCATGGGTATTAAAGGGTTGCAGGATTTAAGCAGAGCAGTGGAGAACAGGGGGTCTTGGAGATGTCTCATCCATAGGGACTCCATGAGTTGAGATTGACTTGAGGGCAGTTAACAATAACAGTACTATACTTTTGTTTGATTTTAAGTTGTCTCATCATAGGGTTTTCAAAGTAAAAGACATTTAGAAGTGGTTTACTGGTGCCTTCTTCTGGGAAATACTAACAAGTGATGCCACTGTCATTCTCTCCAACCCCTCACCCCTCACTACTGTTGCTGCCCAGTAGCTGTTTGGCACATTTATTCTGGCTCCCTAGCAAAAGCTTGCTGAACACAGGAAGCCCTACCAGCAGCATTGCTACCAGCAGCATAACCATGGAAAGATAATGCCGTAGAAAGATAAATCATGCCCATTGAGAGCGACTTATAGAGCTGGGTATGTTTAGCCTGGAGAAGAGAAGGTTAAGAGGTGATATGATAGCCCTGTTTAAATGTTTGAAGGGGTGTCATATTGAGGATGGAACAAGCTTGTTTTCTGCTGCTCCAGAGAATAGGACCCAGAGCAGTGGATTCAAACTACAGGAAAAGAGATTCCACCTAAACATTAGGAAGAACTTCCTGATGATAAGAATGGTTCAACAGTGGAAGGTGCTTCCTTGGACAATAGTGGAGTTCCTTTCTTTGGAGGTTTTTAAACAGAGGCTGTCAAAAGTGGTCTGATTGTGTATTCCTGCATGCCAAGAAGTTGCCCTGGGTGGCCCTTGAGGTTTCTTCCAACTCTGTCATTCTGTGACTCTATGGTAGGGTTTTAGAAGCCACTGTCCAGATTATTTTTTCCCTCCCAACCAGATTGATCTTCCTTCCTTCATTGCCTTTTCACTGCTGGGAAAGAATTCACCCTGTTTTAATGATGCCTTTAAAGTATTACTGTGGAATCAGGTTTTTCTCAGGGCAGAATCGTTTGCAAGCTTTATAAATGAAATGTTTTCCATGAGTATTTGTTGCCATTTATTACATTGCAAGAGATGTCTCTAACCGGGTCTATTGTGGTGTTATCAAAAGAAGCCCAAATACAAGATGCAACAAGGAATTAAATCCTTCATTTAATTAAGAACTCCATAGAGAAAAATAAAATATAAATGTTCATGTTACAATCAATACAATAAATCCAACCCTTGAATTACAGGATATTTGCAAAAAAGAACACACAGTTTATTAAAGCAGAGCTGGGGAATTCAAGGTCCTCCAGATGTTATTGGATCACAACTCCCATAAGTGTTGGAGGACAAAGGGAATTGTAGCACATTAGAGAAACATATCAACATCTACAGGGCTGTAAGTGTTCTACATCTGGATTAAGCCAGAACAGGGGGGAGGAACCACAACAGAACCAAATTTCAAAGATAGGAGTCCAAATCCTCATCCCAAGATTAAACCCCAAAATTGAGAGCAAAAGTAGAAGCCCTCAAACCAAACTGGCTGTAGAGATGGGGAATCGGTATGTTTTACTTTCTCCCATACTGGAATGTTTTAAACCAGGGGTCGGCAACCTACGGCCCGTGGGCCGGGCCCGCCCCCCTGAGGTCTTTGGATTGGCCCCCGCCAACCCCCGCTGACGCCAACCCCCACCGATGCGCGCGTCGCGACTGCCATTTTGTTTTCCAAAATAGCAGCCACAACTATTTTGTGCATGCGCAGTACTCCTGCACATGTGTGAATGAGCCGTGGCTGCCATTTTGGAAAACAAAATGGAGGCCACAACTTGTTTGCACATGTGCTGAGTACTGCGCATACGTAAAAGAGTCATGGCCGTCATTTTGTTTTCCAAAATGGTGGCCGCATCTCGCTCGCACATGCGCAGTACTACGGAAGTACTGCGAATGCACAAGCCAGCGCACGCGCGTATGCACAGTACTTCTGGTGTACTGCGCATGCGCACGCATGTGAGTGCGCGCACCATCATTTCCCACCACCACCATCGGCCCACAGAAAAACAGGGGATCCCCGGACTGGCCCCAGGTAAGGGGAACTTACCAACCCCTGTTTTAAACCTTAAAATTGTTTCATCCCAAATATAAAGAAATTTGCAAATATTGCCATATTTTTCAAAAACAGAGAAATTCATTCTCCCGCTTCACCAGCTGTCAAATTCAACAGAACAGCTATTCCCATTCTGTACTTCCCTCCCATATAGTTTGTAAGATATGGGGCATTTCAGAAAAAATAAAAGTGATGGAAATCTTCATTCACAGTTTTGTTAACTATGGCTGCATCTGCACTGCAGAAGTAATGCCATTTGACGTTGCTTTAACTGCCATGACTCAACACTATGGAATTCTGGAATTTGTAGTTTTCTGAGATATTCAGCATTCTTTGTCAGAGAGCTCTGGTGCTCCAATAAACTACAAATTAAAAATTATTTTTAAAGTTTTCTTTAAAAACATCACATTTTAACCAAATGTTCACTATGTATATGTAAATACATTTAGATTGTGCTGATGAGATCGTAATTTGAAGGTTTAACTTTAATTTTGCTATTTGTTTATGTCACAATTATTAGCACTGCATTCAGTGGTATATGGGAATTACAATTTACAAGCAACATTAGTGCAAAAAGCATTACTAAGGATTCTGTGTGGTGTGAAAAGGGAGGAGGTCAATGAGGGGGTGACAGACACCATGAGTTCCTGCACTGGGTGACAGCAGCCCAAGGGATGCCACTGAATTAAAGCAGAGTCAAACTGCATTATTTCTGCAGTGCAGATGCAGCCTATGAAATTACAGCATTCCTCCTATCCTGTGTCAAAGAACTGCAAGAATTTTTGGCATTTTGCAGCAAAAAAAAAAAAAAACCTTCACTTTGCAGCACCTCCAAAATGAGGCAAATTCATCACAACTATTCATGAAAATACAGGGATTCAAAGTCAGATTTTTAGAAATTAAGCAATTCAAAATCTTGAGCTTGGACAGTTGAACTTGGGTTTTTTTGTATTTTTCCCAGGTTCTCTGATGTGAGAAGGTATCAGTTAAGCTGCATACATTTCTATCAGAAACAAACTGGGGGTAGACTATCAACCATTCTTAGATGGCTGGCACCGGGTAGTTCTGGCCAGAACACCTCATGGTTCTGTATGTAATTTTTTGGGGGGGTCATTCCATAGGTTGGTGCTCCATTCCTTCAACATCCCAAGTGAGTCTTGGTGGTGGCAACAGAGGGGTCCTATTTGGGTTCCACATCCAGAACATTTACTCCATACTCAACAATGTAGGACTTCACCCACATTTTCATTTTTGCCCCACAGGCTACTTCATTTTATCCCATTATTACATCAGTTTCCAGGGTTGTTTTTTTAAAAAAAAAAAGTTGGCATACAAAAACCACACACATATCTGTACACTTTTCTTCTAACATATACGTTTTGTATGCACTTGCCCTAATATGCAGCCACTTTTCTTCCAGCCACTTCCCCTAATGCAGCGGTTCTCCATTATTTTCTGTCACGCCCCCCCTAGGCAAGAAGAAACATTTCGCGACCCCCCCCCGCGCGATCACATGGGCGGGTTTGGCCAATCAAAATAGAGCTACTGGGGCCGCGCTGGGACAATCTCCCTTTCTCCAGCCGTAACGCGCCCCCCTTTATGGAGCCTCGCACGCCCCTTGGGGGGCGCGCCCCACTATTTGAGAACTGCTGCCCTAATGAAAGGTGTTTTGCACATTATCACTAATGCATGCTTTTTGTGCATGTACACTCCTCTCCCTTATATTAATGCATGCATTTTATTTTTATTTTATTTATTTTTTTGGACAACTGTGCTGCAAAAGGCAAAGAACTGTTGTTCAGAATGCAGAGCTGTGGTTCAGTTCTAGTATTGCGGGGTGGGGGGGAAGAATGAGGTCAGTTTGCATTAAAATGCAAAACAAATTTCTCCATCCTACCTAGCATTTCCCTTGTGTTATCAGCCTGCCTTAACATTGCTCCATAACTTTCCAATAGCATTTTCTGCCCACTCAAACTATACTGCAGTTTCGAGATCCTCATCAGTCAGAAAGGCCGCTGCTTTGATAGCATAGAAAGACAGAAATTGTTTCGTTTGTATTGTAATTTTTAAGGATACTCCAGAGGAGTCACAGATCAGCAGGAAAACTAAATGGGGGGGGGGGGGAATGATCCAATATATTATATCTCAAAATCATCTCAGTTGCCTTCAACTCCCATGGTGACAAGGGATACCATTCTCAGGTGATAAAAGCAAAAGTTGTGCAACCTAGCCCAAGCTGCAAACCCTTCACACATTTTGAGAACAAACTAAAGCACCTTCAACACCACTGTGTTATTTCAACATTGTCACATGAATTCAGCTTGACCACTACGCGCCCAGCCTGAGTGCGCCAATTTAAAGGTTAAAATTTTAAGAGCAAACAAATGAATTGATAGAATTGATGCCCAGATGGCATGGTGACCAGGCATCCTCCTTTTCCAGGACATGTCCTACATTTCAGCCTTCTGTCCAGGAGGAATTTCAAAATGTCATCCATTTGGAGCATGACTAAGGAGCATGAATTGATATTGATATGAATGTTTTAAGCTTTTCTGGGATCATGACCTCCATTTTTCTTGAATGTCCTACATTTTATGGGGCCTTGTCCTCCTTTGCAGTTATGACATCTGGTCATCCTGTCAGATGGCTATGCAGCTATATTCACATATGGCCAGGAGTACCTATATGGGGTCCTGAAAGGTTTGAGAGACCCACACTCTTCCAGTTCATAGGAACATAAAATCATAAAAACTTAGATTTGGAAGAGACCACAAGGGCCACCGACCTCAACTATCTGACATACAGGAATAAATCACTCCTGAAAGATATCGATCAATCTCTGTTTAAAGACCTTCAAATATGAAGAAACCATCACCCTCTGAGGCAATCTATTCCATTGTCTAACTTCTCTTATGTTAAAAAAAAGTTTTTCCAAATTTTTTGCTTAAATCCCTTTTCTTGTAATTTGAATCCATTGGTTCATGTTCTAATCTCTGGAGCAAATGAAAACAGGCTTGCTCCATCTTGTACATGATATCCTTTCAGATATTTAAAGTTGGTTATCATGTAACCTCTCAGTCTTCTCTTTCCCAGGCTAAATTGTTCCCCTAAATTGTTCCTCGTAAGATTTGGTTTCTGAACCTTTGATCACTTTCGTTGCTCTTCTCCAGATACATCCTAGCTTCTCAACATCCTTCTTGACTATGGTGCCCAGAACTCCACACAATATTTCAGTTGAGGTCTAACCAGAGAAGAACAGAGTGACACTAATACTTCCTCAACCAGGACACTATATCCCTTCTCACACCATCATACATGTATCTCTGCCAGCATACCTGAAGACAGCTATATAAATATACACAGATTCAGAGCAATAGGGACTAAAATCTGCATCATAGAACCACTCCAGCCAGTAGACAACAGCAGTCTTGGATCTATTACTGAACATGGAAAGTCTTGGAACCCAATCCCAGTATTCTAAGCCTACTTTGAAGCACACCAGTCATACCATGTTTTTGTCTTATTCCTTTCTACACATTTATTTATTTCATTTATGCCCCACCCTTTTCCCAGTATAAGACCTAAGATATCTTACAATATAGAGAAAACCAGAATACAGCTGAAAAAAATCAATCATAGTCAAAAATAAATAATGAAATATACTATCTGATTAAAGCAGCACTGAATGGAAAGGAGTTTCAAATCATTTAAAACATAACAGATGAGAAACATGTACAGCACCCCTGCATTCAAAACCCTTCCAAAACCAGTTAATGGTAAAAAAACCATCTAAAGAAAAATGTCCTAGTGGGCATGAGAGGAACTTCCATGGCCTACAAGCAACCATCAAGCAGGTCCTCTCCAGAGGGGATGAGGGCATTATTCCCCCAAATAAGAATTCTGTCCCACTCAAATGAAATTTTCCTCCATTCCTCAAATTTCTAGCATTGTAGAGAGTGAGACACAGGAAATCATTTGCAACTAGAACTTTTGATGTGTTCACATTCTCTCGATAAAAGTTTGAAGTTTCTGTAATTCTAAAAATTTGGGGACTGAATGAAAATTTTATGTGGGAAGACAGAATTCTTCTTGGGAGTGATGTCTTTATTTTGCCTCCCCTCCATAGCTATACCTGGTATTTCAATTTTATTGTAATCTTAATAATTTGTAATTTTATTGTAATTTTAATAATTCAATTGTAGGAATTTTATTTTTATCATTTTTAATTTATTATGGTTTATTGCTATGTTTTAATGTTGTTGTATTGTTCCTCTTTTATCTTTGTACTCCCGCCTCGTTCTGCCAGGAGAGGCGGGATATATAAATAAATTATATTATTAATAAATTATATTATACCTTTAGCTATACCCTTGGCCCACTGGAACATTTATATTCCATAGCTATACCCTACATGTAACAGTAGTGAGACCAAGAGAAAGATTTTACCCAAGAATCCCAAAGCCTGGGCCAGCTCATGTGGATGATGTTTTTTCCCAATAATCTGGACCTAAGATTTATGGTGTTTAAACAAAAACCTAAGGTGTACCTCTAAAGAGCTGTAGTGCACTGCCTCTTCATGGAATAGAAGTCATACTGACTTCTCAAAAGCTCTCCCACCAAGGTATTACCTCTGAGCAGGTTCTGCCAGACTGGTATGGCTTTGAGTACAGTCCTAGAAGAAGACTGATCATTTATCTGAAAACCAGCTTAATCAAATATGCTGAAGCTCAGCACCAGAAGGAAGCCACCAGGTGACAACCTAGTCATGGCATCTATGAATAAATGAGTCACAATCTGCATTGAGGAAGAGACTACCTACCTCAATAAAATCACAGATTTAAATACATGTTTTAATCCTAAGCAGAGCAGAACTATTGAATCGATGAGAACTTGGAAGTCAATATGTATGTAAGTTCCATTGATTCAGTGGCTCTACTTTTGCTGGGGCTAACAAATGAATTAAGGTCACAGATACCTGACACAAATGTCCCACAAAAATGATCATGGCCACATCTAGGATATTATAAATACACAGTTTTTCTCTGGCACATGAGAATTTCAGAGCAACTATCCTACCCCACAATATGGGTAAAACCACGACAGAACAGACTCTCAACCATCCAGTCTCCATTGCATGACCATTTACAAACTTAAAATGAATGAGTGGGGATTAAAGCAGAACTTTTCAAAAGAGAGATGAAAATTATTGTACTTACAGCCAACCATCATCATGGCCACAGAAAAGATCTTCTCTCCATCAGTGGTTGGAGCTATGTTTCCAAATCCTATTGTCGTAAGGCTTGTCATGGTAAAGTAGAGTGACGTTATATAGAGCGAGTCTTTACTGGGTCCTCCTTCCCACTGTCCTTTTCCTGAAGAGTTGTACCGATACGGCGTTCCAATACTCTCTGCCAGCTGGCAGAGCCAGCTATCCTTTTTGAGAGTATTCGTGATTTCATCAATAACCTCATAGTCCCCAATGCTATACCATATACAAGCTAGCCAATGGGCCACTAATCCAAAGACACAGACAAGGAGTACCAACACAGCGGCTCCATATTCCAGATAATGGTCCAACTTCCTGGCAACACGGCCCAGTCGCAGAAGGCGCACCACTTTTAAGGAACTGAAGAGGCTGCTGATCCCCTAGAAAGAAAGAAAAACTTTTTACATCCTTGTGAAATGAGGAACACATTGTCCTGCTACTTGAACAATGTTGACCAAAATGAGAGGAGGTCCTTGGAGGGTTTCTTCTCAATGCATGCCAAAGGGATCATAGGAAGTTGCCTGATACCAAGTCAGGTTCTTAGTCCATCTAACCTGTTACTGTCTAATCTAACTGGTTGTGGTTGTCCAAAAGACTTCCTTATTGGCTAGTACCTGAGCCAACTTTTTAACTGAAGACATCAGGGTTGAACCTGGGACAGTTTGCATGTATAACATAAGAAGGACCTTTCAAAGATATAGCTGTGTCAGTCTGTAGAATCAGAATGTTGAGAGATCTTGTAGCACCTTTGAGACTAACTGAAAGAAAGAAGTTGGCAGCATGAGCTTTCATAGACTAAAGTCTCCTTCCTCAGATGTATCAGTTAATCTCAAAGGTGCTACAAGATCTCTCAACATAAGAAGTACCTTGTTATTTAGGGGCTTTGCAGACCAGTCTAAAGGACCAGCCTGGGGATGAAGTTGGGGCGGGACAGCCACATGCTGGCTGCCCCAACTCCACCCTAACCCCATCCTGATGCCACATGCCCGTTCGCACAGTGTGTAGCGTCAGGACACCCTCTTGCCACTCGTTGCGAGGGCAGCAAAAGAGAGGATTGGGGCCGCAGTGTGTGGTTGCCGCAGCCCCAATCCACCACTCCCAATCCACTGCTCTCAGGGCAAAGCCCTTTAATCTTGCTATGATATGCCTTGAGTTCCGGTTTTGGGAAAAGCTGGTGTGAAATGAGAAGCTTGGCAAGCCTGGGAATAGCCAGCCAGTCACTGCTCATGCAATGCTGGGATAGTGCTTTGGGGAAAAATAGGGAAAACCAAAGGCTTCTCTGTAAATAAGTAGGATCAGGTAGAAATAGGGACAGGACAGATAAAAATAGATTAAATCTTGAGAAAATTAGGAAGAGGGGAATGGAGGAGATCTGAATATGGTTTTGTAGGGGTTTTTTTGGCTGTATATGAAAAACCACAGGGTGACCTTGGGCAAGTCACAGTCTCTCAGCCTCAGAGGATGGCAATGGCAAACTCTCTCTGAAAAAAAGTGCAATGAAAACCCTGTGATAGGTTAGCCCTGTGAAACTTGCCAAGAAAATCCTATAATGGAGTCACCATAAGTCAGAAACAACTTGAAGGCACACAACAATAAACACACACACATTTCCATAATATGAAACACACATATAGGGTAACAACATTACAAATACTACATACATTACACATAAAGCAAAACCAAAGTTTTATCTACTTACACAACCATAAAAATCACATACTATTACTACAGTACTAACATAAAGATAGTGGTTAACAAATGACTTCCAACTTGCCAGTTCATGGTATCACACTAACTGTTAATTCTACTTCTCCAATACCTTTTAAATTAAAAAGATATTTAAAAAATTAAGCCATGTTATTAATAATATTGTTATTTAATTCTTTCTTAACTTTGTATATTTGTATGAGTCTTTTCTATTAAAGTCGTCCATTCCTTATTAAATTTATCATGGGATTTGTTTCTAAGCATATATGTTAATTTATCCATTTCAATGTAATCTAAAAGTCTCCAATACTATTCTATTATCTTTGGTGGTTTATTTTCTTTCCAAGTGGTAGCATATATTATTCTTGCCGCTGTCAGCATATTAAAGATGACTCTCCCATATTTCTTTTCTAATTCTTCTCCTATTATATCCAATAGGTATAATTTTGGATCTTTTTCAACTTTTATTTGAAGAATGTCTTGAATTTCATTGTGAATTTTCTCCCAATATCTTTTCACTACTGGGCATCACCACCACATATGGTAGAATGTACCTTTATATTTCTGACATTTCCAACATTTGTCATTATTGTCTTTTTTAAATTTTGCTAATTTCACTGGTGTAAGATACCATCTGAATTGTAGTTTATAAAAGTTTTCTTTCATATTGTAGTTTAATGTATGTTTTATTTTAGTTTTCCATATTTTTTCCCATTCATCCATATATATGGGTGTGCCCAGATCTTGTGCCCATCAAATAATACACTCCTTTACTTATTCATCCTCTGTTTCCCATTGGAGTAGAATCTTGTATATCTCCGATATCAGGTGATCATTTTCCTTTAATAATATCTTTTCAATTGGACTGTCTTTTGGTGTTATTTCATGGGTTTTCTGATTGGTTATAAATCTTTCTTTAAATTGCCTATGTAGAAACCAATTGTTTCTTAACTTTGTACTTGTTGTTTTATTTGTTATTATTTTTAAACCATTGCAATCTGCCCTGCATCCCATTTGGAGAGGAAGATGGGATATAAGTGTAATAAATAATTCATAAATATGAACAAATATTTTACGCACAAAAAAAAATAACATTCCTCTGCAGATCAAATCTGAACTTTCCTTGGAAGCCAAGATTATCAAATTGAAGCTGTCATACCTTGGCCACATCATAACAAGGGATGACTCACTAGAAAAAACAATAATGCTAGTTAAGGTAGAAGGCAGTAGAAAGAGAGGAGGACTGCATGCCGGATGGCTGGACTCAGTCAGAGAGGTCATGGGCCTAAATTTACAGAGCAATGGAGAACAGAAGTTCTTGGACATGTCTCATCCACAGAGATGGCATGAGTCAGAGTTGACTCAAGGCCAGTTAACAACAACAAGCAAAAAACAATTTTCCTGGTCAAATAATGCCTATATATATATATATATATATTGTGCATGATATATATATCGTGCATTTTTTAGTGCAGAATCAATTCCAAAACTGCGACTAGTTTTCTGTTGTTGTTTTTTTTTAAAAAAAAAAAACTGCACATTTTGGCAACTTTCTCATATCAAGGAGAAAAATGGTAAAATCATTTGTTCTTCTCCATGAGAACAAAACTGATGAAGATTTACACTGCAAGGCAAGGCGAGCTCTGGTCAATTTGCCACTAAACTTGTTTGCACTGATGTCATTCATTTTTAATCCACTCTGATTTGGGACATGGTTACCTCCAGTTTCTGCCAAGCTCAAAATGACCACGCCATGTTGTTTTGCTTACACAGTGCTTAAAGCAGGACATATGCCTAACCAGCACTTAATTAGCCATCCTGGGGAGTATCATCTGCTGCTAGTAAGCACTTGAGTTGTGAGTGATTCAAGGAAAAGAGTTTTTGCTTAGTTGTTTTTGTCCTCTTTCAATGACCATCTGCCTCATGTTGGAAATTGTACATACAGCAATTAGGAATCAGAAGCTCTTATTTATTACAGCCTGCCGCTCTCTTTCTGTACACACAAACACATGTGTATGGCCTGAGCAGTCACTTTTAAATTCAGAATCACTGCTGACTCAAGGCAGAAGCACCGCAACAAAAGAATTCCACAGCCCAAGACTTAGCAGCCAAAGATGTTGCGTTTAACAGATGGCAATGAAGAAAGCGTTCATTTGTTCTTTGCCAGGTTTAAATTGCCCTTTTCTGTGCATCGTTATCAAATCAGTCTAGTCAAAATATTGGGTAATTATATTATCAAGCCATAATACGTTGGAGTTTATTTCAGCATAGGGATAAAAGTGAAGTTATTTTCTCTGTCTGAAACACTTCTCTTTTTACAAACTCTTACGTCGACTCTAAATGACAACGTGCCCATTTTGAGGTTTCTCATCCCATTCCGTTAAATTAGAAACCAGCACTTATAGGCTACAGGGCTAAGTTCAGCCACACAAGAACTTAAGATCACATCCACCCCCAACTACCCAACCAAATTAAAAGAAATACAGATGGAAGGGAGAAGCCAGTGTGACAAGGGAGACTGCTGAAGGAGGAAATGTGTTATGAAATTAGAAGACAGAAATGAGGGTAACAGATCTATCCTCAAATTGCATATGCTAATTCATGCAGCAAGATTCACATTTAGAAAACTTTACAGGAATTTCAAAAGAAACACATCTCACCATAGTGGGGTGTGTGTGTGTGTGTGTGTATTGGGTTGAATCCATACTGCACAGTCTGATAGTACTTTAATTACATCCTATGGAAATCATGGGATTTGTAATTTGATGAGGTACTAAAATCATTCTAGGACAGAAAAGTCTAGTGCTGAACTATAGCATTAGAACTCCCTAGCAGAGATGTCCATAAGGCTGGAATCGTGTTAGTTAGTCCCAACTAGGATAGACTCAAAACAATTGTTAAATGGTGACTCAATTCATACATACATTTCAAGTGAGGAATAGGTTTTAGGCTGAAGTCCCTTATTTATTGTTGTTAATTACCACCAAGTCAGTTTCAACTTATGGCAACCATGTGAGAGATTTCCATATCACCTATCATCAACAGCCCTGCTCTGATCTTGCGAACTCAGGGCTGTGGCTTCTTTGATTGAGTTTATCCACCTGCATTGCAGTCTTGCTCTTTTCTGAAGGGGGTTGCAGACTGCCAGAAATAGTGCAAATTGAGTCCACTTTTAGGGTTAGGGTTAGTGCTAGGGAATCATGGGAATTGGTTTTTTTTCTGAGACATTGAGCCTTCTCTGTCAGAGAGCTCTGGTGCCACAATAAAATACAGTTCCCATGATTCCCTAACCCTAACCCAAAAAGTGGGCTCAATTTGCACTATTTCTGGCAGTCTGCAACCCCCCTTACTGCCTTCTATCTTGTGTGTGTATGAGCCTTCAGGTCACTTATGGCATCAAGTTAACCTATGACTTACCCCATGTATTTCATACTGTTTTCTTAGGCAAGGAATACTCAGAAGTGGCGTTGCCAGTTCCTTCCTCTGAAATATAGCTTACAGCACCTGGTATACATTGGCAGTCTCCCATGCAAGTACTAACCAGGGCTGACCATGCTTAGCTTAGCTTCCAAGATCAGATGGGATCTGGTGCTTTTAGGATACTTAGGCCACCTTCTACCCTATCAGGCTTGTCTTTTCTAATAAATCATGTCTTTTCATGATTTTGTCAAAAGTATGACAGTTTCAGTTTAGTCATCTTGGCTTCTAGGGAAAATTCAACCTTGATTTACTCTTGAATCCATTAATTTGTCTTTTTGGCAACCCAGAATATCCATAGAACTCTTCTCCAGAACTCTTCTTCCTATCCATTTTCTTCACTCTCCTTCAACAACCATGAAATGGGAAACACAATGACATGGACAATCCTAACATTAGGATTTTTTAGGATAGAACTATGACAGTTAAAAGTGCTATCAAACTATAGTTTTTGTGGGGTTTTCGGGCTGTGTGGCC
>CM034701.1:11587584-11603042 GCA_020142125.1 Phrynosoma platyrhinos
TCTCTCTACGTACTGATTCTACAGACTAACACAGCTATATCTTTGAATGATATTTTTGAGTGAAGCATGATGCAGGAATTTGGTCATCACTGGATTGGCCATCACTGAATAGACAATGGGGCAGGGATGATCTTTTCTTGGGGTCAGAAATTCTAAGAAGTGCAGATGAGACCCTGATCATAATGCTGACCCCAACCAGCAAAATTTCCAGTGGGATCAGAAAATACCCCACAACTCATTCAGTGCAATAGTTTTTACCCAAGCATATGAAGTTAAATCGCCTTCTGAAACTGTCCTCATTGTTTTCCAAAAGTGGGGGACATTCTGCATGGACAAAATCCAATGCCAATAAACAAAACTTTTTTCTTTTTAGCAAACTGTTTGTAGTTCTGCATTAAAAATGGAACAATCTTTGAATGAATGAATAGATGGATGCCTTTCTGTCAGGAGAACAATGTATCTTCATTTAGAAAGGAGAAGACTTCATTTGGCATATTTACTTTTTGTACTCCTCATGCATCAAGCTTAACATGTTTAGTGTTCCAAGGATTGATTAAACAATAGGCTCATTAAAAAGCCTTTTGTCTTACACTGTCACTGCATTGTCCTATAAAGCCTGAGACCCTATCTCAAGAAGAAGGAATGCAATTTTGTACTCATGAAATTATGTGATGATTGTGCATTAGAGGAATTACATGATGATTTTTCTGGGTGTGCACTTGAGTGAGAAATTCAATGTTTGAGACTTTTTCTTCTTAATTAATAGAAGTAACACCGCTTCAGCCATGCATTTTGTGTGGGTCTCAGTCAATGCAATTTGAATTACTCCATTCAGCTACAAGAACAGAGGGGGAGAGGGAGGAATTTAATTGTAAAGATAAACACAGGCCATCCTTCCTTATTCGACACTATGGAAGGAAAAAACAGGTGAGTGTTTTATGGTGCTCTGTAGTGACCACCATACATAATCCTTAGTAATGTTTTTAGTATTAATTTTACTCATAAATCATAATTCCCATACATCACTGAATGCAATGGCTCGCCACCTTGAGTCCCTAGATTGAGAAAAAGGAAGGATATAAGAAAATAATAATAATAATAATAATAATAATAATAATAATAATAATAATAATAATAACTAGCACAATTAAAACTATGCCTTTAAATTACAGTGTCATACACAGAGCCTAAATATACTTACATGTGCATACTTTCAGGTGGTTAAAGTGAAAACTTGGTAAGATGTATTTTTTAAAAAAAGAAAATCTTAAAAGATTTTTTAAAAATTAAAAAATTATCCTTAAAAATATTTTAAATTTAGTTTTTAAAACATGGAGCCTCTCCTTTCTCCTTCCACTGAGCCTTGCCCCACTCATACTATCTCTTCAGCAATTTAAAGGGATACAGACAAATGTCACAGCCTATTCTGCCAAAAGGGAGATGTTTGGGGAGGATTAGGGTGTCACCTGGCATGATCCACATCCCTCACCCACCCACCCCATATTGATGCCTCTGCTTTTTAATAGTTCAGGCTTAGATCCAGAGTGGATTCATTGCCTTGCTAGCATGGAAGTCATAATTTGCCATTGTTGTGTTGATTTCTGTAGTCGCCCCCAAACTATGGAACGGCCTGCCAGAGGAGATCCGTCAATTGACATCACTGGACAGCTTCAAGAAGGCTATCAAGACGGATCTCTTCCGGCAGGCCTTCCCGGAATAATCTACCGGCTCAGGCTCCAAAATTTTTTTGGAGATGTTCCCCCCTTCTATGACCAGGCCTTTTTTTGTGAGCCAGTATTTATACCTGCTGCCAGCACTTTTTTCTTCTTGTGTATTGATTTTATTCAGAGGTATTTACCTCTTTTGTATGCTGTTTTAACTTGTATCTGGTTTAATAACTTTTTAAGGGGGAGGGGGGTAAGTGTTCTTAACTGTTGTATGACGATTTTATGCTGTAAGCCGCCCCGATTGACCTCAGAGGGGCTGGATATCAAATAAAAAATATTATTATTATATTATTATTATTTTGGAAAGGCACATATAAGTTCATATTAACATTGTTCAGCCTAATTCAGTGTGGATTAACAGCAATGTTATTCATAAATTTTGGCTCTTCTTTATCTTTCGAGCTTTTCCTCTTTTCCTTTCCTTTGTTTTTTGATTATGCAGTATCAAATTTTCGATTGTAATACCCTCGAAGAGAGATCTCACATGTTTTGTTCTGCAAATGCCATGCATTTTTCTACATAAAAATGTCACCCCAAAAGTGTTGAAGTGAAAAAGTTCTTGCAGAGGTTAACAATTTCCAACACCAGGTATTTCAATGCATTAAGGCAGCCTATCTTTATGGGGGAACTAGAAAGCATTTGCAAATGTTCCTCATATCCTTATACAATGGCTGAGAAATAATATATTTAAAACTCTCTCTTGCTAAAGATTCCTGAGAAAACTTAGTAGGCATGAGATAAGAGTTCTTCTTTTTAAAAAAAAAAAAATTGGTAACTATTCAAAGAATAGGAACCCAAGAGTGGGAATAAATGGACAGTTCTCACTGTACAATGATATGAACAGTGGAGTGCCCAGGATCTGTATTAGAGCAGGGGGCTTTCATGCTACATAACTATAGCACTATGGTTCCACTTTAACTGTTGTGCCTGCATCCTATAAAATACTGGGATTAGCAGTTTAGGAAGGAGTATTCTGAATTCTCACCCAGAGAGTTCTGGTGCCTCAACAAAATATAAATTCCAGGATTCCGTAAGACGTTGCCATAGCAGTTAAAGTGGAATCATAGCACTATAAGTGTGTATTTTGAAGAGACTTCATAACTTGTTCACTATTGTCCTGGAATTATGGCTGAGCAATGGAGTGGCCAAGCTTGCTTAAAAAAAAAAAGTAACCTGTTTTAACTTTTTTTAAAAAAGGTTTACATTTATCTTTTTGTGGCTGAGCAATGGAATATCCAAGCTTGCTAATAACAGTGGCGGGTGCGTGATAGAAAAGAGTTGCAAAAGAAAATGGGCATTAAAAGAGGCATTTAATGTTAAGCAAATGAAATTAAATAGAGTTTAATGTAAACAAATGAGAAAGCTTGCACATCGTGGGCAGGGGGAAACAAGTCTGCTTCACATATTTGCTGATGGAGACTTTAGTATATGTGTTGTCAAACCAAGCACATTTGCTGATGCGGACTGAGTTGACAGTGACTGACAGGAAAGGGATCTTGGGTTGTGGTGGACAGCACATTGAAAATGTCCACCAAGTGTGCATTTGCTGGGAAAATGGTAAACTCCATGCTGGAAATGATCAGGAAAGGGATCAAGAGTAAAATTTCCAACATCACAGTGTATCGTATAATCAACACATGGAGTATTATGTACAGTTCTCCGCACCACACTTGAAAAAGAGTATTATTATAGAGCAGGAAAAAGTGTAGGAAACAGCCATCAACATGATTAAGGGGCAGGAACAACTTCCCTATGAGGACAGGTTATAGCATTTTGGTCTTTGTAGCTTAAGAAGCTACAAAGGGCAGTTGACAATAGCAAAGTTTAGGAAGGAGACATGGAAAGGGAAGATATGATGGTGATGTATGAAAATATACCTAATATGGAGAAAGAGAATAGGGAGAGATGTTTCTTCTTCTCTATAATATTATAAGATGAGTTCATCCAGTGAAGCTCATGGTGGGAGATTCAAGTCAAATGAAAGAAAGTACTTCTTGGCAAAGTGCATAGTTAAACACAGATTGGCATTGTGTTAGCTGTATGTGTTAGCTGTGCTGTGTTTGCAGAGCAAATTATTTGCCAAGTGCAATGGATTCTGCTGATAGCAGTGGAAGTGAAGTTGTGCATACAGCACTGTTGCACATTGTGCATTAAACATGGCATGAGCTCTTTGATATGTGCTATACAATACTGTCATTCTCCATGAGGAGTTGCATATTCCTGGCATAACCTATCTCTTCATGCAGATATTAAAGCTATGCTGAGGGATGTTGAATTGTGGACACCAACTGAGATCCTCCATCAGCTTTGTGTATCATAAACGTGTGAAGTTACACTTTGTTTTGAACAGCATCATTCTACAACTGAACACACAACCAAACATGTAACCAAATGCAAAACCAAATGTGTCTGTGAACCAAAAGTGTCTGTGAATACAGACATTCATGTACATCAGTGCACATCTGCATGTGCACTGTATCAACAACTCTACTTTGTCATCCTTGAATTGAATGTGGACATACTGCATCAGACGAAATGTCCAAATGGTTCAATAAGGGAACTTATGTATGAGATACAAATAGGATTCTATACTACGTCATTCATTGCCATGACATATAATTATAGCAGCAAATGTTTGGCTTCAAGAGGGGATTAGATGAACTCAAAGATGATTCTGCTTCATCCTTTTATTGAATGAGGACATTCTGCAAGGGACAAAAATGCCCAGTCGGTTCAATAAGGGAACTTATGCATGATTGAGATACCAATTGGACTCGACATTATGTCTGCTATTGCTATGATATATAATTATAGCCAGCAACACATTTGGCTTCAAAAGGGAATTAGATGAACTCATAGATGACAAATCTACCATTGTTTACTAGTTACAATGGCAATATTTCTCTAAGAGTCAATATGCCTCTCAAGACCAGTTGAGAAGTATGACATGGACTGTCAGTGTGATTACATGCATGACATGCTTCTGGATTTCCCATAGGGGAATCTGGTTGGTTACCATAGGATCACCATGGGATCACCATGGGATCGCATGGACTAGTTGACCCTTTGCCTGGTTCAGTGGAACTCTTCTTATGTTCCAATGTGCTACAACAATTAACTGTATCTTTCTGTAGAACTGTTATAAACTACAGCAATAGTCCAGGACAAAATCAGGTTGCAGTTGCTTACCTCATCCACATTCTCAAAGGCATTGATGATATCATAAGGTAAACATGACAAGAGGTCTATCACGAACCAGGTTTTCAGGTAATTCATCCTGATGAGTTTAGGATCAGATATGACCTCTCCACCGGGTCCAACAAAGGTTGTGTGAAAATTCAGTACTATGTCCACCAGGAAAATAACATCTACCACGCTGTCCAGGACTAGCCATGCAATGTTGTTCTGCTTTGTTTTGAAGGAGACATTGTAAGGAACCATAATGGCTGTGTAGAAGGTGAGAATCAAGATGACCCAGTCCCAGGTGGTCTTGAAAGCGCAGTAGTGTAAAATTATGTGTGGGGGAGTCTTTGGGGCTTCTTGCTTGTATTGTGGAAGAATATCAGAACCCAGCTGGAGAACCTTAAGCAAAAGACACACAGACATTATTGCTGCAGTTATTATTATGTAGTTTTCAAAGGACAGGCAATCTAATGCAGTGGTTTGAGCATGCAGTAGGACTCCAGGAGAACAGGCTCGGCCATGGAAATGCACTGAATGACTTGAGGAAGTCACACTTTCTCAGCTTCAGAGAGGAAAGCAATGGCAACCTGTCTCTGAACCCCCACCTTCCAATAAAACCTTGTGATTGGTTCACATTGTGGTTGTTATGTCAGAAATCACTTGAAGACAAGCAGCAACAACACATTTTCAAAGAGATAGCAATGTTAGTCTACTTCAGCATAACTTAGAAAAGGGGGTAGGGAAAATGAAGGAATCAAGATGCATATTTGAGAATACAGTAGCCCTTCCCAATTTGTGGGGGATCTATTCCAGACACACACTCTTGTGCAAATGGCAGCTCACAAATATTCGAGCTCCATTTAAAATAATGGCATGCGCATGGCCACGCATAGGCGAGCAGCCCATTCCCCCCACACACACACACTTAGTTTGCCGCCCATAAGCGGTCAAGAGATGCAGACTTCAAGTCCACAAAAATGGAGGGGTGACTGTAGCTGGTTTATTTTGGCATGAACTTTCATGGGTATGAATCCATTCCTTCAATGCATCTGAAGAAGTTTGACAACCACAAAAGTGCATGCTAAAATAAATCATTCCCAAAAGTGCTGCTTGATTCTTCCATACCCTCCTGCATTTCCACTTTATTCATTATATTGTAACAGGTAAAGAATTCAGAATGAAAAATAATCCCAAATTAAATTTAAAAGGAACACCTTTTCTGTATCCAAATAAGGGGAGGTGGATGACTCTGATGTTAGTGGAATATTGAGTTCATTCTGGTCTGAACTTTAAAGGAGTTATTCAAGGTGCTAGACCTATTCTGAGTTACCTGTTCTGACTGCACATTTAAAGTCTGGACTCAAACCCAAAGCGACTTTACTACCATACTGACACAAAGGCCATGCACTTCTCTTGATATAAAATTAACTGAGTCACTAGAAGAACAGGATCTCTAAGGCAATACCACACTCCACTTTTATAGCACTATTATTGCACTTGAACTTCTATGGCTGCCTCCTATGTTTCTGGAGTTAGTAGTTTGGTGGGGCCTAATAGCTCTCTGGCTGAGAATCTAAATGCAAATTTCAAGACTCCAAAGAAGGCAGCCATAGCAATTTAAGTGGAATAATGGTGCTATAACAGTGTAGTGTGATATTAGTCTAGGTCTTCCTAACCCAACATCACCCCCAGTGCTGCAGCCCCTGGGAATGCCAACCTTCTTTCCCTATAATCCCTTATTCTACACCTCCATTCCCATTCCCATTCCCTTTCCCTTTCCCTTTAAAGGGCAGCTAATTTCCACAGCAGTAAAGATTTCTTTTAGAGTCAGGATGGGCACTTACTTCAGCTAACCGTGAGTGTTTATGGACAACCTCTGCTTTGTTCATAGGAGTCAGCTGCTGCAGAACACTCCGGCTGTTGGTCAAAGCACGCGTCAATCGAGCAAATTTTGTCCAGCCTGTAAAAAAGGAAAGTGTGGTGAGCCATATTATGAATGACTGTCTTATTCTGGAATTGGGTATAGCTCTGGTCCTCTCCAAGAGTTCCTTTGGTGCCAGACACTGACATGCATTTAGCTTTATTGGCAATAACCTTTATTGGTGGTAAATGATGCAGCAAATAGTACACAGCAGAGAAGCATTCCAGCTTTCTTTCCTTTTACTGATATGGTCCAACATCCTCTTAAAGCCAATGGTAAAATTGGACCCTCAGCCTAATTCTAGTCAGACTATCACTGGCTGACAATCAAATTCCCCATCACTGGATCTATAGGGAGCCCTTGGCTAGGGTGCATTCCCCAAGGGGATGCAAAGAGAAAATGGCTCTCAAAATTTGTATAGTTCAGAAGCAAACAAAGACAACCAAAGTATGCAAGAGTGATCCATCTATTCCTCCCAATGAGCTATGAGAACAGTGCAAGCAGGTTAGCAACAGAGAAAATTCAGTCCCCCAGCCTATTCTCAGCCTTCATCTCTTTTCCCAACTTCAAATTGCCCGAATAATGGAAACAATATCCAACAAGGTCACTAGTTCAAAAGGACTCTTTCTCTACATTGGGAAGCTGTTAACATTTGATCACCATGCTAGCAAGGGCTCCAAAACCTCTCAACAAAGCCAAGGTGACAAAACTGAGAGTGTAGTACTTTGGACATATCATAAGTAATGTGATTCATTAGAAACTGCAGTGATGCTTGGCAAGGTAGAAGTCAATAGGAAAAGACGACAGTATTGCATGTGGCTAGACTGAATCAAATAAGCAACAGTCTTGTGTTTGCAAGACCTGAGCAGGGTTGGGGATAACAGAATCACCTGGAGGTTTCTCATTCATAGGGTCAACATAACTTGAAATTAACTTGACACCAACTGACAATAGAAACAACTGGTAGCAGAGCCCCAACACACTACAGTGACCATCTGGCATCTGTTATCTGTTATTTAGTAGTCCATCTTGTAATAATATCTTTAATGAGCCAATAAAAAGGGACAAAATACCGGGGATGGAAAGAATATTTACAATTATTCATTTCCAGGTCAAAAAACAAGTTTCCTGACAGTCATGAAACCCAATCATGAAGAATAATAGAGCAGCAATACTTCCCTTGTTTTTTCTTGGTGGTTGAATGTCTGTAAGTGTTGTAGAATTGGTCTATAATGAAATACCATAAGTATATATGGGGAAAGAGCCAGCATGGTGTAGTGGTTTGAGCATTGGACTATGACTCTGGAGACCTGGGTTTGAATTCCCACTCAGCCATAAAACCCACTGGGTGACCCTCGACATGTCACACTCTCTCAGCCTCAGAGGATGGCAACAGCAAACCCCCTCTGAAGAAACTTGCCAAGAAAACCCCATGATAGGGTCACCATAAGTCATAAACAGCTTGAAGGCACACAACAACAACAAATATATGGGGAAGAGATGCAAAAAAAATCTGCACAAGAAACATTTTCAGTACAGAAAACATGTTGGTTTTTTGTGGGGGGTTTTGCATAACCCCCCCCCCTCGGGTATTTCTCCAGAGAATAATTCCTCCTCAATATTTCAAGAGCATGAATGTGGGAAGAGTACAGTGGAGAATTATTCACTTTCTTCTGCAGCAGGGAGAAAATTATAATTAATTATTCATTCTTGTGTGCGAGGATGAAATAGCCAATGATTTGCACACCTATGAAACGTATCATGTTAGCTTTTGTAATTCAGAGGCTTTGTCCTCAGGCAAAGATGGTAAAAGAAAATCACATGGGGAAGGAAACTTGTGGTGTTGGAAACACAACATCTGTGTTTTGCTTTGAGGTGTTATAAAGGAAAGTTCTGCATGGATGAAAATATTAGGCCTCCTAAGTAACATCTCATGGCCCCAGCCACACTCCAGCTCATCTCAACAGCCAGCAGCTCCATTGAGCAATGGACATCTGTTCAACTGCCAATTGAGGACAAAGAGGAACATGTTTCCAACCCCCTCCTGCCAGCAAACACAGCTGTAATGATGAACTGCAACAGGGATCTTACTTCTGATTGTCATTGCTTTGCTCATGTGTGAGGGAGCTGGAATGTCATTCTCCTTGCAACCCAGTTGACTGCTGAACAGACCTCCTTTGCTTGATGGGGCTGCTGGCTCTCAAGGCAGGCTAGGGGTGGGCATTTACACTCATGGCAATAGTGCAACGATCATGACTATGTAGCGTTACTGAATATGAAGCAGTTATGGATCCATACCTCTAGGCTACAGATGATGACTGTAATACAGAATGCAAGTCAAAGACAATAAAGTTTTGCCTCTCCATTTGAAGGTACAAAGCACCCTTCTCTAAGAAGGCCATAGGGATAACTGTTTTACTCTAATGTTGATGGTATCCAGTCATTATTCATATATCCAGCATAGAATATTTTGGCCTGCAGTCTTTGGCCAATGAACATTAAGAAGAACTTTTCTGTCGCTGAAATTGTATCAGTAGCATCAGATGAGCATCCTTGGGGAGTTAATTTCACAGTCAAGGTCAGGGGTAGGCAACCTTTCGCCTTTAAGGGCCTAGGGACTTCAGCTCCCAGGAGCCTCAGCCATGTTGGCCAATAATCCCATGTTGGCCAAAAGCTCCTGGGATTCTGGGAGCTGAAGTCCTTCGGCCCTTAAAGGGGAAAGGTTGCCTACCCCTGGTCAAGGTGCTATTAGTGAGTAGATGCTTAATGAGACCCTGAACCAGCTTGATTCAATGCAATGCAGAACTACTGTACATACTCATATATAAGTCTAGAAATTTTAGTCAAAAAATTGACCCAAGAAACCCTGAGTTGACTTATCTCTTATATTTAAAAAATGAAACATCCCCTAGTGAAAAGAAAGAGTATAATCTGTCCTGGAAGCACTGATTCCTCAGCTACTCTCTCATCCATCCTGCCTTTAGGGTGAGCACACATGGTTATGCCTGCTGGAATTTTGTTAGTTAATAATAATAAAATTTGTTTATATACCACCCAATGGTTGCCCAATCCAGGCGGTTACATGCCCTAAGTTTCACCCTCGACTTATCCATGGGTCATATCAAAATCCATAATTTTGGCCCAAAACCTGCCCTCAAATTATACATGAGGTTGACTTATAGTCTAATTCAGGGGTAGGCAACCTTTCACCTTTAAGGGCTGAGGGACTTCAGCTCCCAGAAGCCTCAGCCATGTTGGCCAATAGTCCCATGTTGGCCAATAGCTCCTGGGATTCTGGGAGCTGAAGTCCCTTGGCCCTTAAAGGGGAAAGGTTGCCTACCCCTGGTCTAGTATATACAGCAGTTAAATATGTATATGCAATGACCCTAAAAAGCCTCCAGGTCTAGAAAGGGTTAACTCAAGGGAGTTACTTCATGATAGCCAGTGGCAAGTGTGGAAATGGAGAGACCTGATTGGCTCTGACATCCACAGGGTTTTGTTAGCCAGCCAATGGAAGATGAGAAGATGGGGAGTCTTGATTGGCCCTGATACTTCCTTGGGTTCATATGGCACTGAATTGTTTTCATATGGTCAACTGACTAATCAATAAACTTTAACTGACTTCACATGGGTTCTGTTAGCCAGGAGAGACGGATACCTGTAGTGTAAATGGGGACTAACTGCTCTGGTCTGAACAAGGGAAGAAATCCTGAAAAAGACCATAGGAAGCCAAGGATCATCTAAGCAGAACTTTCTTATTGTAACTACAGTTACCTTTTATCTATAAATTTAAAATATATAGTGTATATGTGTGTATAAAATTATTTGTGTGTATACACATGCACACACACATATATATATATATCAGATACTTTTTCTTTTTTTTTCTTTTTTCCTTTTTTTTATTAAAGAGTTTACTTTTAAAATATCTGATTGATTCCTTAAGGGAATGTGAAGGGAAAGCTCTGGTCAAATGTCTCCATGACCAGGACTACCAGGAACCCAACAGGCATAAGAGAGACTGGAAGGATTTTCCATTACACCTGAGAGGCATTAAATATTCAGAGAAAGGCTTGATGAAAGCACTACTGTGCAGCTGCACTGGGAAGAGGAACAAGTCTGGGTAAATTTCAGCTGCATCCCAAGGTCCCTTTGCACCACAGTATACATCTCCTAACATCTTCTAGTACTGCAGTTTCTATAAACCCTAGCAGCTCAGTTCTGCTCTCTTAAGTCTGTTGCAGCAAAATAATGAAGGCTGACAACCTGTTCAATATGTACAAGATCACAAGCCAGACTTATGATCTTGTAACTTTTCGATTTCATGGTTGCGGTCATAAAGGATAGAATTTGATTCCAGAAGCCTACCTCCTAAGCCAGGCAGTTCCCCAACAACACCAAAAAAGGTTTCCAAGGTGCAGAAGATTGGAGTTCTGGGAAATAAGGACTGCAGCACACTCCCAAACCAGTGTCACCTGGAGGGTGCGGGAGTGCCAGCCACACTGGGTGACACCTCAGATTTGGGGAGACACCCGGTTCGGCCCTCCTCCAACTTTGGAACAGGAGGGGGGAATGCAAGCCCTTCTCAGATGTTCCATCCCTGAGCTTCCTCCCAGGGCAGAAAACTTGGAGATGGAGGAGCAGGAGAGGCAAATGTTTGCCTTTCCTTGCTGCTCCATTCCTGAGTAGGGAAGAAAGCCCAGGAATGGAGGAGCAGGAGGGGTGGATGTGCACCCTTCCCTCATCTGGTGAAACCATTGTTAATGATGCCACTGAGACAAGCAGTTGCAACAGGATTCTGATCGCTCTCTCAAGCTGCTTGTTCTCGACATGCCTCGTGACTAGGAGAACACTGCAGCCAACATTTCCCAGCCCCCTGATCTGCAGTCCCTTCAAAATCCTTTAGTTGAGGCACTGCCCGGAGGTAGGTTTTCAGAGCATGGGATTGGCAAAAGTCACTATGAGAGCAGCACTCTGTTATCATAGCTATGTCTAATAATTCAGGATCTTGGCTGAAGAGTGTTATGATACCATAAAAATGAGCAAGTTTTGTTTGGCACAAGGGCTTCATGGATCGCAGCCCAGTTCATCACCAACAGTTAAGGCGGCAATGGAGAGGCCAATGTCCCAATCAAACACCAACACTCTGACCGTAACAGCATGCACATCTTTCCAAATCTCATTAGCACCTATGGCAATGGTAAATGCAATGGCTGGCATTCTGTTGGCGCACAACACCATCTTAGATGGTAACGTCAGGAAGAAAAATCCACAAACACAGTAGCCATGTAAGAAGTAAGGTACAAGGGAAACAGATTGCTTGGATCCAACAGATTTTGACTGTGCTCCTACATCAAGGAGATGGGCAGTAACACTCCACCTATGGAGTTGTGCGTTCACCCCTCAAATATGTACTTTTTTTTGGACAAGAAACTATTCTGTAGACCTCTGCACCCTGTCCAAAACCTCCCCTTCAGCTGTCAAGTCCCAAGGGGGCTGGTACCATTGCTGTTTACCAGTGGGGAGTAGACAGAATGGAGAGATGATTCAGACAATAAAGAACAGGTCCATCTCAGCTCAGAGGGAAAAGGAAATGGGAGCGTGCCTCTAACTTAAACAGCACAATTTTGATGGTGCAGTTTTAGCTAATGAGGGGCAACACCAGAGAACAAAACAATCTGGGCGGGAGAAGTATGTAGACAACAAGTGGAGGTAGTAGCTACTTTTTGAGCAAAATGAGGACACTGCCCCCCAATACAATTTTTGCCCCACCTCAAATGAATGTTTCCTTCAATGCCTATATTATTGCCATCTCAGTTATCTAAAGCGCCACTTGAATATTTAGAAATACATTTGAGGAATCCATTAAAAAAATGGGCAGATAAAGTTACCAATGGAATGCAAATGCAGAAAAGAGAAGGGTTCTAGGGGTGAAATATTTTCAAAATGTCTCACTGTTTGCAACACTAGAAAGTTGAGAACTGAAAGACAAATTTATGTGGGGGGACTGGGAGGCAATTCTTATTTTGGGCCTTGGATCCTGTACAACAGGGGTTGGCAACCTATGGCCCGTGGGCCGGTTCTGGCCCGTGGATCCCCGCTTAGCGGCCCCTGCTGCTGCTGCTGCTGCTGCTGCCTGCCACCGGTGCCGTGCGTTTTGGTAGCTGCGCGCCCACGCGCGTCATGGCCGCCATTTTGGAGAACAAAATGGCAGCCGCGACATGCACGGAGGCAGCTGTGGCAGTGGCGGCAGCAGCACGCACAGGGGGTCGCGCGTGCATGCGTGAGCACATGTGCCGCCATTCCCCCCCAGCCCGCCGGAAGGGATGACTTTGAGGGACCGGCCCCCGGCTCAAAAAGATTGCCCACCCCTGCTGTACAACATGAAAGGCAGGATTTAAATTAAATGTATAAATGCTTGCCCAGCCCTAGGTTAGATAAGTATGACTCTTACATTTGTCTGAATTATCTCAGCTTAGTCAGCTATTTTCAATTTTTGATGGCAGATGGTCAGTCAGTCAAGACTCATTCCCAGAAGTTTAGGTCATTAATCTGCATAGTGATCAGATTAAAGCTTTTAATATTTTATTTCCTCCTCTTTGTACTGGAAATGACAGGGCATGCTTTCAGCTGACTCTTTCTCTTTGGTTTTTCAATGTATTCAGTGCTTACTGGCTTAAAAAACCTAAGAACTCTTGAATGATGGTCCCTGTTTAACACCATGTACTCAGGGGCAATGAATTCTCTTTAGATTTGAGCATGTAAATTGTTCACTAAATCTGCAGCCTAAGGTCATAGAAGTGATTTGTCAACTCCAGTATGAAAAGGAAATAAAGTATGCCAGACAGGGAGTAAGGTTTGAGACTATTGTAAGCCCAGGGTGCCAGGATGAGGAAGAGGTTGATTGGAAGCATAAAGTGATGTGTGTTTAAACCAATTGGACATAATAACATGGACAAGAAGTTATTTAGATATGCACTACAAAAGTTAATACTCATATTTCCATATATGTATGTACAGTCAAAGACAAAAGTGAAAAGACTGGCTTGAAAACAAAACTAAAGATCACAGAGGAAATACATAAATTCTACCTATACAATGACGAAATTGAAATAGTAAAAGAGTTTCCATACCTAGGATCAAACATTGATCAGAATGGAGACTGCAGCCAAGAAATCAGAAGAAGACTAGAAATGGGAAGGGGCAGTAGTGTCACTAGACACCCCACAGACCTCCTCCTGTAGTAGACCATACCGAATCCTTAGTAATTTGACAAAATCAGTGACTATAAAACAAGCGCCCTAAAACAACATCATTGTAATTGGTTAATAATGACCACTCTGACTAGAATGCATGTGCATTAGAAGCTTCAAAAGGTTTATTAGCATAGGGTTTTAGTCTTGTAGGTGAATTGATGCAGTCTAAGTGGGTTTAAGAAAAATGACTAACTAACATTGTTGCTGTGGGCCTTCAAGTCCTTCCCAACTTATAGTGACCCTATCATGGGGTTTTCTTGGCAAGATTTGTTCAGAGAAGGGTTGCCATGGCCTTCCCCTGAAAATGAGAGAATGTGACTTCCCCAAGTTCACCCACTGGGTTCCATGGCCAAGCTGGGAATTGAACCCTGGGATTTGTAGTGCTTTCTCTCCCACATACACAAACAGATACACAGCAAAATGCCTACAGCCACTCATTTTGCTTGAGAATGAGTGGTTTTTGAAACTCTCCTGCTGTGGAGGGGTTAGTCCAGTTGCAATCTCTCTCTGTCTCCCTCCCTCTTTCTCATACACACACAAGAGAAAGCAAAATGGGTTTCGAAACTATCCTGTTCCTCCTTGTGTAGCCTGGATTCAAACACACACGTATCTTGTGTGCCCCCCCCTCTCCATACCTATGGGGGGATCAGAGGCAGGAGGGCTACAGGGAGCTGAGGAGGGAGGGGGAAAGAGGAAGGGGTGCCCCAGGCTGGGCTGCAATTGGTAGGGGCTCCTCCCCAGCCCTGCCTTCCCTCCTGCTGAATGGGAGCTCCAGCTTTTTAAAGGGACCCCCAGGGGGAAATAAATGCACAGCAGGAGACTGGAAGTTGTGGTTTCTTTGGGCAGGGGAACAAATCCCGCAAAGGCAGGCTGTGGGCTTCAAAGGCAATTGCAAGGAGGGGAAGGCAGGCAGGCAGATTTGTGGGGTGGAGAGGAACTTGTTTGAAACTGAAATTTTCAGTAACACCTCACAAGAGAAATGCAAAGGAAAGGGGGAGGGAGAGAGAGAGAGAAATAGGCTGAGTGGCTTGCTGATCTAGTTTTATTTTTTTAAAAAATAGTGCAAGAATACAGTTTTCCCTTTAGAATCCCAGGGGTGAACTTAATTGGCTTAGCAGCAAAACTAGAGGGAGAGCCAGTGTGTTGTGATTATGGGACTAGAGATTAGGATCTCCTCTCTCATGGGACTTAGACCTGGACCTCCCAAATTTTGTATTATATGCTTTCTTTTCATACTTAACTGATTCTGTATGTGCTCACTCTCATCTGATGGTAGGGCTCTGAGGCAGTGGTCCCCAACCCCCGGTCTGCGGCCCGGTACCTGTCCGCAGAACAAATGGTACCGGGCCGCCCTGCTACTGAGTCTTCTGT
>CM034701.1:11623804-11638072 GCA_020142125.1 Phrynosoma platyrhinos
ACCAACTTTTTAAATGCTGTAGCTGATATCCTCTTGCTGTCTTATACATCAGGTAGTCAGAGGTGGAAAGATCCTTTTGTGATGCAAAATATCTGCATTCGGTTCCAGATTGCAGAAGTGAAGTTGTGCATATGCATGTGCATATAGCTGCACATGCACATTCAGTTATTATTCAGTTGCACATTTCATGTCTTGCTTTTATTTTTGCATCACCATTCAGTACAAGAGTTGCACAACATAATCAATTTCACTTGTGCCATGCAACACTGATGCAAGATCTCAGTCTGTGACTGGGTAGCCAAACAATATGCTATCACAATGAGGCAGTTCAAAGCCACTAAGAGATCTCCCTACCCAACCCAAGCAAACGAAAACAGGGAGAAACTTACCTGCATGTGCTACTTTTCTGCATGACGTCAGCTCTGTGGTACCCAGATAATTTACAAAATCCGTCATTACTATAAACTACAGGCCAGTCCACAATTTGAGCATTGCCCAGCAAAAAACTTGACTCTAAATGGAAAGAGAAGGGAAGAAGAAAAGCAGAATTAATTACCCCCATCAAAGAAAAGCATCCACATTATTGAGATTAGTGCTACAGAAGAAACTTCAGCAATGGTCTTGCTTAGTTCTAGACAATATGTATTAAAAGTACTGACTAATGGAATCAGAAACACAATGTTTTCATAGGGAGTTCTCCTGATGAGAAATCAAGCCAGCCATGCCCTTCTCTGAGATACTTCATTCCATTTCCCCCTCCCCATTTTTCATTTTCTTTTTTCATGTAGACACTTAGCATAAAGGGATCACTGATCATATTCAATCTTCTTTGGACTGTTTCTGGGATTCCTCTTCCTTTCCTTTTTTGTTTAAATTAACACTTGCAAACTTTGTGTTCTCCCAAGCTTTCCTAACCTCCTTTTCTTGCAAAGATGGTATCATTTTGGCTGTATCAGGATCATCACAATCCTGAATACCCTGCAAGACTAGATCAGAATTCCAAATGACCTTGATAGTTTGAAGATCTGTCTTGATCAAAATCAAAGGTCAAAACTAACAAAATGAATTTCAGCAAGGATAAATGTAAGGTACTACATCTAGGCAGGAAAAATGAAATGCACAAATGTAGGATGGGTGAAACCTGGCTTGAAAGGAGTATATGCAAAAAGGATTTAGGGGTCTTAATTCACCACAAGCTAAACATCAGCCAACAATGTGATGCAGCAGGCAAAAAACCAATGCAATTTTAGGCTGCATCAATAGGAACATAGTGTCCAGATAGAAGGAGTAGTAGTGCTGCTTTATTTTGATTTGGTCAGACCCCACCTGGAATACTTTGTCCAGGTCTGGACACCACAGTTTAAGAAGGTATCTACAAGCTGTAACATGTCCAGAGAAAAATGACCAAGATGATCAAAGGTCTGGAAACAAAGCTTTGTGAAGGCTGAGACAGCTGTGTGCATTTAATTTGAAGAAGAGAAGACTGAGAGATAACATACTACCCATTTTTAAATATCTGAAGAGATGTCATGTAGAAGATGGAGCAAACTTGTCTTCCACACAAACCAATGGACTCAAATTACAAGAAAAGAGATTCTATCCAGTCATTGGGAAGAACTTCTTTACTGTAAAAGCTGTTAACATTGGAATAAGCTGCCTCCAAGGATGGTGGACTCTCCATCTTTGGAGATCTTTAAACAGAGGTTGGATAGGCATCTTTCAGAAGTGCCAGTGATATATTCAAGTCTTTTACTCCAAGTCTCAAGCAAGTCAAGTCTCAAGTCTCTACCTTCAAGTCTCAAGCTGAGTCTCAAATCCTTGCAAGAGACTTTCAAGTTGGTTCTTAATGGAGCCAACTTTAACAGGAAAAAAGAAGGAGGCGGGGGGTGGAGGTTCAATAACTAGACAATCAAAAAGAAGGGCACAAAGTTAGGGGGAAATTCACAGAAGGGAACAGCAAATGTGTTAGGTAAAGGACTTGAGGTGGAAGGATCTTTCTAAAGCTTTTCAAAAACTTTAAAAGTCTCCTCTGATGTGCAATAGGGACAGGCTGTTGAGTAGACCTTAACCCACTCCTCAAACCCACTGTGTAACACATTTGCTATTTCCAGATGAAGTTATATCAGCAAGTCAGCTGCTAAAAATGTACAAGTCTTGAGTCAAGTCAAGTCAGAGCAACATTTATTGTCAAGTCAAGTCCAAGCCAAGTCATTGAGGTGACTGAGTTCAACTTGAGTCCCAATCAGTCATCACTGAGAAGTGATTTAGTTGTGTACTCCTACATGGCTGCAATTTGAATGAGATGGTCCTTGCAGTTCCATCCAACTCTAAGATTCTATGGTTCTACCCTTTTAGTCCTTTTCATCTCTATATTGCTATAAGCATATGGGACTAAAACAGCAGCAGTGCACAAATATAGAGTATTTCTGAGGTTCTCTACTGCAATCTCTCAGTAGACTCAGTGCACCCAAGTCATAAACCACATTCTGATGTAACACCAGCGGAGTGAAAATCTCCAGTAATACAGTTTCCTGGATTACAACTTCGCACAAGCATTTGTGCAAAGCAGTCACCCATAAAGTTGTACCATTGGTTGTACCAAACCATTTGTGTAAGTGGTTGTTGTGCAATCTACTGCACCAGAGGCTGGGAAATATGTTATACAATTGGTTGTGCAATCAGGTGTGCAAGAAGTTGTAGATCACTTGTGCAAGATGTTTTACCACCTCTTACACTATCAATTGCTTTATGCAATCAAAACTGTATTGGATACCATCTTCATGTTGACTCTGAAAATGTGTGAGTGGTAGAATCACAAGCCTTGCAGTAACTTGGGGACAAAATTGTATTTAGGCCTGAGTTTATAATTTCCTTGTAGTTTCTCAATTAACCACAGTTTGTGGCCTGATCAAAGCACACAGAGACTTAGGCTGGAACATTAAGTGCTGTTAAGAGGCTTTTAACAGAAGAATGTTTTATTTACGGATGTTTTAAATTGCTCTCAGTTCAATGGTGTTTTATTATTATTATTTGTTTTATTATATTTTGTGTTTTTATCTGGAACATTTCTATCTAAACTTGTTGTGAGCTTCCTTAAATCTTGAATTTGGTAGAAAAGTGGGATATAAGTAAATATTTAGGTGATACGATGACCTATACAACTTCAGACTAGTTGTAGAAGGAGATCACATAATAAATTGCAAGAGAGAGGAAAAAAACAGGCACCAGAAAGATAAAAGTTCTGGTTCAGTCCATTCATTGCATGTTTCAATGCTACATTCACGGAGCTAAATGTGTTTTCTCTTTTGTTTTCCTGAAAGGAGCATCACAGTTTTATTGGCTTTCTTATTTATGAGAAAATTTACATGCAGCTTTTCTGCTATATGTGCAATCCAGCAAAGGTTCACTTTTAGACTGAAGATCCCATAATCCCTTATCAGCATGACAATGACCAAAAGAAGTACATTTGGCAAAGTATGGAGCAACCAACCTGGCTCAGAAAACGTAAAACAAAATGATGCAATACAGTGTCAGATAACATGATATCACAATGGCTTTTTTAAAAAAGAGAGAAAGGAAACAAGGCAGCAGGAAAAGAATTAAACAGGCTGCAGAAAATAATCAGCTAAGAGCATGAAAAACAAAACCACAAGACAAGTAGTGGTGAAAACAAAGTAGGATAGGGATAAGGAACTTTGGGAGTTCTGAATCTCTGGAAATAATGATTCCCACATTTTGCACTCTGTAATAGAACAGCCCACCAGCTCAGGTTTCCTCTGTTTCTTTCTGGTGCAGAAACTAAATGGTCATGAAGGAGAGCTGCCATGGATATGGGAAGATCCATCAGAATTCAATGTGAAGTACAGGACTCTTCCCACCATTGGGTGACTGGACTTCCTATTTTACCCCATAACTCCCAGAATCCCCCAGACAGCATAGTTGCCCATAGTTGAGAATTCTGGGAATTAGAGTCCCAAAAGTAATTTTTCCAAGTTGTGCGTCTAACTCCTAAATTTTCTAATATAATAAAAATGTCTGCCCTATCCTCTGGGAAGGCAGTGGCAAGATGGTATCTAATAAAGTTAAACTCAGAAGAAAACAAAAAAAAAGGAAAGAAGAGGAGAATAAGATTTTGAAAGAATTAAAAATGAAAGTACAAGAATGGAAGATGAATGGAGATAAAAAATTAAGATTAGAAATACAAAATCTAGAACTGCAACTGAAAACATTAACAATGAAAGATATGGAAAAGAAGTTGCAATATATAAAACAGAGACATTTTGAAATGGGAAATAAACTGAGTAAATTAATGGCTAATATGATAAGAACAGAAAAGAAATAAGAAGATAATTACAGAAATACAATCAGAAGGGAAGATTATCACCAGGCAGAAAGAAATTAAAAAGGTCTTTGAAAATTATTATCAAGCATTATATAAAACTGTTAAAGATAAGGAGAAGAATAGAGAGAAAATAGAGGAATATTTAAGAAGACAAAATATACCATACTTAACTGAAGACTAGAAAAAAGAATTAAATAGGGATATAACAGAAAAAGAAATATCAAACATGATGCATAAATTAGAATCAAACATAATAAGGAAACATTGGAGAATACTACTTTATAGGATTTCGGCAGCAAGAATACTAATAGCCTCCAAATGGAAAAATGAGACAATTCCATCTGTGGATGAATGGCTTTTGAAACTGTTAGAAATGAAGGAAATGGATAGACTAGCAAGAATACTGAACAATGAGAATGTGGATTTAATTGAGGAAGAGTGGGCTCCAGTGATAGAATATTTAAACAGAAAATGGGAATAAAGCAGCAAAGAATATTCAAAACTTGTTTAATAAAATGGTTTAAAGGTTTATAAACAATTAATTTATGAGATACAGAAATAATGAATGCTATTTGTTTAAGAAATGTACTTATTTTCAAAGAACTAAAGAGAACTTTGATTTATGTTTAAGTGTGTTGTGGAAAAAAAGACAAAATAACATATTTTAATTGTATTTTTTATTTTTAAAATTGAATAATTTTTTTAAAAAAAATAAAAAGAAATATCAAATGTAATTAGGCAAATGAAGATGGGAAAAGCACCAGGACCCGATTGTTTCCCAAGTATATATTACAAAAAAATGGAAGAAATCTTAATTAGACCTCTAAAGAATACATTAAATGACATTTAAAAGACAGCATCCCAGAATCATGGAAAAACGCGTATATTTCTTTAATCCCAAAAGATGATAGAGATAGCCATGAAACTAAAAATTACAGACCTATCTCTTTGACGAATGTGGACTACAAGATTTTTGCAACAATCAGCGTAAAAAGGTTAAAGAAAATTTTGAAAGACATAATTCATAATGATCAAAACGGGTTTCTTCCAGGAAGATTTGTGAAAAATAATGTAAGAACTGTATTAAATATCATTGAATTCTTTGAAAAACACAATAATACGAAACTGGCGATGATCTTTGTGGATGCAGAGAAGGCATTCGACAAGATGAGCTGGGTCTTTATGGAAGAAATGATAAGAACAATGAAGATGGGAGAAAACTTTGAAAAGTGGCTTAAAGCTGTATACAAAAAGCAAAAAGCACAGGTGATAGTTAACAAAGAGAAAACAAAATTTATTAAAATTGAAAAGGGCACCAGGCAAGGATGTCCACTATCACCATTACTGTTTATCTTGGTTCTAGAGGTAGTAAATATCAAAATTAGGGAAGATCAGTGCATACAAGAAATAAATATAAAAGGTCACAAATATAAAATGAAGGCATATGCAATGACCTTGTAATATTCCTTGAAGAACCCACCAAAAGTATAAAAAATCTTCTAAATATCCTATGAGAATTTGGAGAATTAGCAGGCTTCAAAATCAACCAAGATAAGATGGCAATAATAACAATGAATATGATGAGAGAAGAAGAATTGCAAAGATCATCAAAATTTAGAATAGAGAAAAAACTTAAATATCTAGGTATAACAATAGCAAAGAGAAATGCAGATCTCTTTGAAAATAATTATTCTAGGATTTGGAGAGAAATACAAAAGAATTTAAGGAAATGGTAAAAACTACAGGTCTCCCATTTAGGGAGAATTTCGTTAATTAAAATGAACGTCCTCCCAAAACTGATGTATTTATTTCAAAACATACCAATAATACATAATGAGAAATGTATAGAGAACTGGAAAAAAGAATCAATAAAATTTATAAGACAATGAAAAAAATCAAGGATCAAATGGTCTAGTGTCTAGTTTAATAAAGTCAAAGGAAAAAGGAAGCTTTGCCCTTCTAAACCTAGAACTATATTATTATGCCAACTGTATGGTATGGTTAAAAGATTGGATTAAACTTGAAAATGATAACCTGCTGAATATAGAAAGTGATAACACAGAATTTGGATAGCATGCCTTCTTATGGTATGGGAAATTAAAAAACAACAAAAATTTTGAAAATAACAAGATTAGAAAATCTTTATTGAGAGCATGGATTAAAATAAAGAAACAATTTTATAGAAAAATACTGTTATGGGTATCGCCACAGGAGGCCTTTCTATACAGAAGCAGACATAGCAATATGGGATGGATAAGGTACAGAGACTTCATAATATGTGAAGAACATAAAGAGCCTAAGAAATATAAAATGATATCAGAGGAACAGCTAGAGGAAGAAGGTAAAATTAGGTATGTGTATTTACAACTGAAAAATAGGTTTAATATTGACTGAAGGAACAAAGGATTCGAAGACAATAAGACAGAATTGGATAGAATAATAGAAAATAAAGAAGATCATCATGTGTCAAAATATTATAAATTATTTAAAGAAAGAAATTTGAGAAAGAAACAATAAAATGTAATGATCCAATGGGCTAAAGATCTAGGAGAAAATATTTAGTTGGAATACTGGGGAAAAACATGGAAATCAACTAATAACTTTACCCTATGCCAGAACTTGAAAGAAAAGTTCTTGAAAATGATGCACCATTGGTATTTGTACCCAACCAAAATGAACAAGATATATAAGACAGGAAGTGCAAATTGCTGGAAGTGCCAGAAGAGTGAAGGGACATTCCATCATATGTGGTGGAAATGTGAATATTGAAAAGAAATATTGGAGAGCAATCCATATGAATATAATGGAAATATTATATGTTCAAATACCATGGTGCCCAAAATGTTTCCTTTTGAATATAACTCATGAAATAGAAAAAACAACAGAGAAAGAATTTGGAAAGATATTATTATATATAGTGTCAATAGCAAGAATAGTATATGCAAAATATTGGGGAAAAAGGGAAGCACCAAGTGTAGAAGAATGGCTTATTCGATTGAAAGATGCAATGAATATGGATATCTTAACGGTTTTAATCCAAAATAGGTTTGTAGATAGGAGAGAAAAGCAATGGGAATTGGTTAAAAATTATGGGGGGGGGGAATATAAGCAAAGTAAATAATTTAGAATCAACTAAAAATAGATGCATTAAAATTATAAAAGGTATAGAGAAAGTGATACACTTATGAAGAGACAAAATAATAAATGAAAATAGAAGTATTAAATGATAGAGAACTTTTTGTTAAAGAATTTGGTTACTTTTATAAATCATGTATAGAAATGTGGTAATCTTAAAAAATTGGTGAATGGAAAGAAAAGAGGAATGCTTGAGGAGATAATATTGTTGAAAGATAATGGAGTCTTAGGAAAAATTTAGACAGAAAGAAACATTTCACTTATGTTTAGATAAGAAGAAGTCATCTGGGAAATAAGAAGACTGATAAATTGTTCATTTACCATAAGGATAGTTTAATGTTTAGTTGATTGTATTTATTTATCTGCTGTGTATGTAAATGTCTGTATGTATATATATGTAATTTGTCTGTATTTGTCTTTGAGTGTTATGTAAATTAAAAAAAGTCTGTCCTGTCACAAGAAGAGAGTCTCTGCTATGGCCCTTTGTCTCCAGGATTATTTGCAATGGGAAATTGCTAGGGGGAAGCAGCTTTCTGCTGAACTCTAGGAAGAAGATCTGGGGTGTATATTAACAAAAAAAATTATCCTGCATTTTAGAAGGGCACAGGTTGCCTAGAGGAAAAAGAACAATAAAAAGTTGTCTTCTGTAGGTCAGACCCTAGGACTATGTAGATCATAAAAACAAAATTCACAGGTTTAGGATGATAAATACTTGGTTACTTTCTCCTGACCTCTCCCCTTATTGTGTTAGTTGAGAGAAAACCACTTTAAAAAATTGATCTAAGTTTACAGAAATAGAACCTAGCTGAGGATGAAGGGGGACATGGGAAGAGGAGAAGAAACTGGGACATTTGAAAATCAGCTTTAAAAGTGGGACAGCAGAGGATTAATCAGGATTGTCTCTGCCAAATTGGGACAATTGGAAAGTATGTGGTGAAAGCTATCTGGTATTGATTTAGAAGCTGGTTGATGAACTGCTCCCAGAAATTCTTGTACCTGGGAGCACTTTTAAACTTTGATTTTCCACTATATTCTGCTTTTGCTCTTTTATGACGGCTCTGTGATTGTAATAAAGTTGTAATAAAGTTCATTCATCCATCCAGCTAACCATTTACATTCCAACTTTTTCCAATATTGGGGCTGAAAGCATTTTACAAAAGCTTTTTTAAAATACAAACAAAAATACATATATTGCATATACTCATGCATACTGTAGAAATTTTAGTCAAAAATTGACCCCCAAAAATTGAGCCAACTTATCACTCATGTAAATACTGTACTTTAACTCTTATTTAAAAAAGGGAAATATCCCCTGGTGCAGGGGTCCCCAAACTACAGCCCGCAGGCTGGATCCGGCCCGTCGAGGCCTTTGAACTGGCCCACGGCTGGTCCTGCTGCTGCTGCCGCCACCACTACCGCCACGCACGCGCAACGCAGGGCACCATTTTGTGTTCCAAAATGGCGCCCGGAATCATGTGCATGCACGTTCAACTTATCCATGGGTCATATCAGCATTCATAATTTTAGACCACAAACCTGCCCTTGATTTATATATGACGTTGATTTATAGTCGAGTATATACGGTAGTAAATACATATCAAAGTTATTTTAAAATGCAATTAAATAATCTATAGAATTAAAGGCCATTTTAAAAGGCCATTAAAGTAGAAGATAAAAACAAAGCAGCACACCATCAAAAACCAATTGCAGTCAATTCCTATAAGCCTGTAAAAAAAATTGTTTTCACTTGCTCACAAAGCTTTATGCATAAAAAATAGCCACTCCTGCTCTGTTGCATGATTACGTATGACTTTATACATTTCATATCTATGTTTTAATTATTAATCTCTATATATACTTTCCTGATAGCTTGCTGAAGGATGCTCTAACAATATTTTACAAAATAAATGCATTGTAGCCTTTATCGTACCATTATGCCAGACCAGCACTAACTTTTATAAGTTCATGTAAGGCCAACACAGTAATAGGGGTTTTTTTTGCTCTAAAAAGACATTATTCCTAGAGCAGTGTTGGAACTGGGGGACAGGTGTGCTGTATATTTTGTGTGTGCCATTTTAACAGTGGCAGTTACATAACAGTAGGCAGGCAGAAAAAGCTGAATCTTTCCACAAGAGGTGCTAAAATAACTGCATGGGATTGTTCCTTTCTTAGAAAGATTTGAGTGGGATTGGTTTAAAAGCAGGAGGGAGAAAAATCCCATAAATACTTTTCATTTGCCCCACCACAAATATTCATGCATTCTCTTTGCCCTTAAAGAAGTTCATTTGTTGGGGGGGGGGGGAATCTCAAGATGCTGAAGCGATAGTTGTTTTATTATTATTTTTTCAAAAAATTGGCACCTTTCAGACTATGTTTACACTTAAAGCTTTCTGAATCCGACATTCTGGTTCAGACATCTCTGGAGTCTGATTCAAAATAGCCCCTTGAAAAAGGCCTTAAGAGTATACGTTGGCTGAAACACATCATGCTTTTCTGCTAATATATAGTCGTGAGGCTCTTCTAGAGTTCTGTGCCTGCGAGTTCCAAATGCCCCTGCCTAAAATGCAAATTCCAACAGTGCATTATATGTTGCCATGATAGTTAAAGTGGAATCATAGTGCTACAATTGTGCAATGAGAATGAGAAAAGTGATCATCCCAGATTCTCCCAGCCAGCAGTGAGACAATACTAGCTGGAAAATTCCAGGAGTTGTCAACCTCCCAGCTCTGAACCTTGCCAGATCCTTCCTATGTTCCATCTAAACTGCAGAATTCATGCAGTTTGACACCACTTCAACTGCCATGGCTCAATGCTATAGAATTTTGGGACTTTTAGTTTTGTGAGATATTTCGCCTTCTCTGTCAGAGAGCTCTGGTGCCGAAACGAACTACGAATCATAGAATCATAGAATTATAGAGTTGGGAGAGACCACAAGGGCCATCCAGTCCAACACCCTGCCATGCAGGAGCTCCCAGTTAAAGCAAATCCCAAGATTCCATAAGATGGAGCCATGTCAATTAAAGTGGTGTGAAACTGCACTAATTCTGCATTGTTGCAGCAGCCTTGGTCAACAAGTAAGTGGAATGACCTGGCTAGAAACAGAGTATCTTGGCTGAGACAGTCTCCCCTGAGAGCAAGCTACAAAACCTAACTTTCCCTTTTGCCAGATGAGAGGGAAAGTATTGTACGTTCAAGGTGCTCCATCTACTACAGTAAATTCCAGGGAAACAGCATCCAATTTGGCTATGGATCCCAAATGCTTCTCTCTCCAAAGACGATCCACAGGACTCTTTCTTCTGATGTAGCTCTCATGCAGCCTTTGGACTGTCAAAATATTGTCAGCCATTCCCGCCAGCAACTCAGCACATGAAAACCAACTGCTATGCCTTCCTGTCAAAATAACTTTCCTGAGATGCTCTTGGAAACTCCTCAATTTGAAATCAAGTAAAAGAAAGCAAGTCTCACAATGCCTTCTTTTAAACCTACCCTTTCAAGTGGAAACAGAGGCTTCAGGATTGTAACAATTTTATAGTTGGAAGGGGCAAAAACCACTTCCATCCCTGAACTCAGGCTAACCGCCAAGCAGAACAGGAGTGAAGTAAGAGGTCAATCAGTTGTTCATCTAGTGTAGAGTTATCTTCCTTCTTCCATTCTTCACTGGTAATATTGTCCAGTAATTCTATTTCCCTGTTTTCTCATCTTTGCAAGATTGCAAGACACAACAGCACACAGTGTGACCCCTGGTGGCCAGCTGCAACATTGCTGACAGTCCTCTTCTAACAACTAACTTTTCATATCATCTCCCGCTCAGGATCCAAGCCATTTAAAACTATTTTAAAAATGTCCCTGCTGAAATCTTCTAAGTCATCCTGGCTACAATGTGTGCCTCTACAATAATGATATCATTTCTGACCAAAGAGAGGGTTGTTATGTAAAGAGATCTTGTAGCATCTTTAAGGCTAACTGAAAGAACGAGGTTGGCAGCATGAGCTTTCGTAGATCTAAGTCTAATTCCTCAGCAGGTCACGCGACACTCTTTCAAGAATGATGGGGGTTCTGTGGATCTCTAAACAGGCAATGCAACCTTGGTATTTTAAATGACATGTTGACTAGGTCTCAATCCAAACTCTGGGTGAGATCTGGGTTGAGGAAGACTATTCAAAGCTTGATACTCAACTGTACCAGTTCAATTCTACTTTCTGAGCATGTCAGCATGGTATAGTGGTTTGAGTATTGAAAGACTCTCAGAGACCGGGATTCAAATACTCACTGAGCCATGGAAATCCACTGGATTACCTTGGGCAAGTTGCATCCTCTCAGCCTCAGAAGAAAGCAATGGCAAACCACCTCTGAACAATTCCTTCCAAGATAATCTCATGATAGGTTTGACTTAGGGTTGCAATAAGTCAGAAATGGCTTGAAGGCACACCATCATCACTACCACCACAACTACCTGAGCAGTCGCCAAAACTCAGAATGTTAGTAAGTACTGTGTGCACCATTAAAAGTACCAATTAGTCCTGCACTGTTTCCATAAGCATTGAATCATAATGAAACTTACATCCCCCGAATAATTGCCACCATTGCTACCTCCTTTTCATTTTCAGAGTTCACTAATTGTGTCAATTGGAAAAAAGTACCCATTGTACACAATGCACTAATGGTTCCTAAATTTGAGTCACCAGGTGCTGTTGGACTGAAACTTCTAGAACAGTGGTTCCCAACTTTTGGTCCTTCAGATGGTTTGGACTTCAGCTCACATGATTCCTGATTTTTGGCCAGGTTTTCTGGAGCATCTGGGATCTGAGTTCTAAAACAAATGGAGAACCCAAGGTTGGAAATCATTGTTCTAGAATACTTGTTTTTTTCTCCCTTCCCAAGGAAGGGATCCAGGTGAGAAAGCATGGCTTGAACCCCATTGATAATCCCAACATGAGTGGACCTATTGAATCTATCTGATACATAAGTGTTGGTTCTCTGTTCAACTGCTATAGTTAGGACTTCAGGTTCATTGTCCTGTCCACAATACAATAAGGTAAACTACTTTACCAGATCACACTAAATGTCTCAGTAGCTTGTCTTTCTCTTTTTAGTGCAATAGTTTCCTATTTTATGTTCCTAAATATTTTTACATTACAGCTCCCAGAATTTCTAACCGCTGGACACAGTGGATGGAGCTTCTAGGAGAGGAAGCTCAACAACATCTGGAGAACCCAAGATGGGTAACTCTTGCTCTAGCAAAAATGTGTCTGAGTGTGTGTACTTTCCACTCAAAGTACTGGTTTTCAGAATGGCTTTCTTACAGTGTTTCATAAATACCACAAATCCTAACAGTATTTTACTGTGTTATAGGAAGCCTTCCAAAACCTGCTGGGAAGGGCTACTGTATCATTCTGATCATCACCCCCACAACCATGCCATTTTTATAGAGAAGCCAAATAGATTAGCAAGAGCTGCTGAATCCCCAAATCCAAGTAATGAAAGCTTAGATTGAGAGAACACATCTCTGTTGGTTATGGAGGCACAAATCACACAGAGATCCACAGCCATGATTACAGTTGCCAAAGTGAACACTCAAGAGGGCTCTTGTACCTTTAATGGCTGTGTAAAAGAGAAAATTTTAACAAATGATGCTTGTCACCTGTTTGTGTGACAAGCAAGTGGTGCTGAAATTCCTTTTTCTACATATTAAAGGTACAGAACCATCACCACCCCCAGTTTTCAGTATGGCAACCCTAGCAATGATGCTGAATCAATCTGAATTCTTTCTTCACATAGAATGCTTGAGTTACATAAAAACAACTAGGCCAAATGTGGGAAAGGTGGCCCATGGTGAGAGTCCCAGTCATGTTTATTGTTACTTATTATTATTATTTATGGCTGCAATTAACCTCCATGCCTTCTAGGAGATATGGGGGCTAGATTGCCATGATTAAAAAAGAGAAATAAACAATAAATTAAGAACATCACGAAACAGAAGACTAATACACACACACACAACAAAACATTGTAGAGACAGAAAAGTGACTTTACACCAAATCATGAGAAACAAAACTGGGCCAATCATGGAGGAGTCCTGCTGAGATAGCCTGAGATTCAAAAAATAATATTTTATCTGCTTTAATTTAAAGTATTAGTCTAGCATTTAATAAGAATGTCTCTCCAGAATTTTTATTGTAGCAATGGGATACAAAGGAGACCTCCAGAACTGTTTAAATATACAGTGAAAACAAACCAATTTGTTATTTTTAAAAAATATATCCATTTTTATCTCCCCTCTAATAAATCTCATTTTTGTAATAAGATTTTCATTAAAGGCTAATGCAATTACTTTTTCTTTCAACTAATTTGGGCACAGTTTCAGGTAAGTTTCAGAGGTAAGTTTCAGGTACGTTTCGGCCAGGACAGGGGAAGGAGGAGGAGGCTTTCCAGGCCAGTTTCTGAAAGAAAGGAGAAAGAGAAGGAGGCTTTCCAGGCAGTTTCTGCCAGGAAAGGAGAAGGTGAAGGAGGCTTTCTAGGCCAGTTCCTGCTAGGAAAGAGGAAGAAAGCAGTTTCCAGGCAGCCATTTTGAGTGGGTGAGTTTTTAAATTCTTTTTAAAAACACTTGGGGAGAGTGTGACTGTGCTGAGAGGGTGGAGCTTTGTTGAGTCTCATTTGTGAGTCAATAGGGGGTGGAGCTATCCAGTTAGCTTCATACAACTGCTTCCAGAGCAGCGCACTGCTACTAATTGTGAAAAGTTCCCGTCATCAGCAGACTTTAACACTGGTGTTAGTAAGGGATTTTCTTTGAG
>CM034701.1:11659287-11670728 GCA_020142125.1 Phrynosoma platyrhinos
TCTTTTCCTACTGTCTTCTACCTTGCCAAGCATTATTGTCTTTTCTGTTGAGTCATGTCTTCTCATTATATGGCCAAAGTACAACAGACTCAGTAGCTTTTAAGGAGAGTCCAGGCTTGAGTTGCTCTAGGACCCATACATTTGGCTTTTTAGCAATCTCCCTTATCCATATACCTCTTCTCCAGCACTACATTTCAAATGAGTAGGCTTTCTTCCTATCTGCTTTCTCCACTGTCTAGCATTCACAAGCATACACAGAAATGGGAAATACACTGGCATGGATAATCATAACTTTAATAGTAAATGACATATAGATGGTATATTGATAAACTAATATTAGGATATAATCTAGATATTAGGATTTGCTTATTTGGTCACTTTAAAAAAATAATTAGATCCAATATTTGCAGAAACTGTGCACTTATTTGGATTTGGAGTGGTATAAGGCAACCAAACTAAGCTCTTTGGTTTTGGGGTTTTGGGGTTTTAAGAGGCATGCTGCTATGCCATCTCGAGGGGGGGGGATTACTGACAAAATTTGATAGCCTTTCAAACAATAGTTTGGTAGAACTCCCCGAAAGCAATTCTTTTAACATGAAGGATCATTGGAGTGTTTTCTTAAGGGATGAACTTTATTCACAGTACACTGTTATATCAGTTTTGTGCCATTTTAATTGGCAAGGATTAAGGATTAAATCAGATGAACTCACCAGTGGAGATGGGCATTCAGCCTACTGTGAAAAATTTCGAGAGAAGAGACTAGGGGTGTCTCATAGAGAATTCTCCCTACAAGTCTCAGGATGAAGCTTTAGATCGCTGAACAACAGGATTCGTTTCATGTTTGAATTCTTGCTCAAGAAAATAAACTCTGCTACACTGTTTGCAGGACAGGACAAACATTCTTTCCTAAATTTTTCCCTGACACCAGCGGTGTTTCTAGAGGGTGTGGACCACACTAGGTGGCACCTCAGAGGGGGTGTCCTCTGTGGAGTGTACCACTGCACATCTCTGCAGGTAGACCAGGACTGCTGGAGACTGAAGGTCCTGGGAAGGACCTGATCCACCAGCCCAGAGGCAGTAAGCAGGACAGCCAGGATACTATCAGCCTGCCACAGTGAGCTCCTCGAGACCTCCCCCATCACTGGATGGTGCCTGGACCCCTTCAGGGCTTGCATACAAGGTGGATAGACCAGAACACCCTGAAACACAGTCCCTTCTGGTGTCCCCATCCACTGGCCATCAGCAACAAGTAGACTAGAGCCTTTCACTTCCACTGCAGCCTGATCTACTCCTGGGGGGCCATAAGCCTCGACACTCCAAACCTGAGGGGGGCTGCATAAGATACTAAGCTGGGGTGACACCAAACCTAGTGATGCCACTGCCTGGTACTCTAGGTTTCTATGACCAGATTAGCTTTATTTCCATGGGGGAACATTCAAACTAGTCACATCCCTTCCCCAGTTAGGATACTGAAGTCCAGAAAAAACATAGCCACTTGCTTCTCCTTCTTATCATCCATGCTTGATCTCCCATATACCTGAGTACCTAATGATAGAGACTCTCCCAAGGTGACCAACACAACTGAGCAAGGCATGTTACCAACCAACCCAACACATAGCTCTTCCTGGAAGCTTGCTTTCCACATTGAATTTTACTGCTTGGGAACTCCAGCAAACCAGCAAACCATTTCCATTTAAAAAAAAATCAGTTTTTGGTTCTCTGAATTTTGTCTCCAAGCTTCGGCTTCACTGCTTCGCTTTTCTGCTCGGCCTTCTTGAAAATAAGGCACTGTAGTTCAAAGTTCTATCCATCTGCTATGCTTCAACCATCCAACTTTGAGCTGTGGATGTGTATGTGAGAGAGGAAATTTTCAGTCCTTGGTTCCAGCAGGATTAATAACCTGATAAGCTAAGAAAACAGGCATGTTGCAGAGAAAATCATTTGCAATGTCACAGCTGTCAGAATGGACAGCAAGAGATGGGGATGGCATGCCAGACTTCTCTTTTCATACATATACAGAATTGCCAAATCAGAAGTGACTGTAAAAGTTATCAAGTCCAAGCCCCTGCCAATACAGGAAAGTCACACTTTGCATAGAAATACAAGAAAGGGTATAAAAAAATCATTGTAATTCTTCGTTACGCAGAAATAATTAGCTCACTCCTGGATCATTCCTATAATCCTGCCTGATTTTTAAGATCATCCAAGGCCCAACTGGTTCAAGGACAGTCAGGCTGATGGTAGAGGCTGGAAAAGGTACTTTATAAACTGCAGCTTCCAAAATCTCTCAGCCAGCAGGCGTCACCTACAAACCTAGCATGGCCAAATCCTACTATACCATGTTGGTTGGGCCATGCTGTCTGGGAATGAGAGAAGATGGAATCCTGCACAGTTAGAGGGTGCTAGGTTGAAGAAGGCTTCAAAGTCAAGACTTTAGGATTTATTCTTGTTATGTCCCTTCAAGTCAACTCTGAATTAAGACAAACCCAAATCGTAAGAGTTTCTTGGCAAGGTTTATTCAGAGGAAGTTTATCATTGCTTTCCTCTGAGAAAGTGGGTGCATCTACAATGTAGAAGTAATGCAGTTTGACACCACTTTAAGTGCTGTAACACCATCATATGGAATCCTGGGATTTGTAGTTTTACAGGTTCTTGAGCCTTCTCTGCCTAAACATGCTGGTGCTTCACAAAACTACAAGTCCCAGGATTTTGTAGGTTGAAGTCTTGGCAGTTAAAGTGGTGTCAAACTGCATTATTTCTACAATGCAAATGCACCCAGTGTGTGCTACTCAAGGTCACCTAGTGGGTTTCCATATCTGAGCAGGGATTTGAACCATGGTCTCCTGGAGTCCTAGCCCAACACTCAAATCAATAGGCCACACCAGCTCTTGCATGGATTTCTACCACCTCTAAATCTTGTCTAGCTGGATAAACAGAAAGGAGACAAGTTAGATTACATCAACAAAAGCAAAAGCTGTTCCAGATAGACTCTTAGAAATACTGAGTAAGTTCTAAGTTTTCGCATCAATAACAAAATAAATTGCATCCCAGCTCATAAGAATGAAATGTGCATCAAATATAAAATGAGTTTGTAATCCCACATCCCTCACCTATAGCTGCTAAAAGTACAAGACCAAGCAGAGCTGCAAGAGGACATTTCCTCCCATTTATCTCTCTGTCCCCATTTATCCCATAGTGTACATTATGCCATGCAGTACAAATATATTGTTGGATGAGTGGGACTTTGGACAGGAGGTTAGTGGTAACAGTAGGACTGCTCAAAGTATATTAAACTGTGTGGCCTTGTTATTAACTGCCCTCAAATTGTCCCTGACTCATGGAGACCCTGTGGATGAGACATTTCTAAGCCCTCTATTCTCCACTGGTCTGTTTAAGTTTTGTAGATTCATGCCCATGACCTCCCTAATTGAATCCAACCATCTGGCATACAGTATTTCTTCTACCCTCAACCTTTCCTAGCATTATTGCCTTTTCCAGTGAGGCATGCCTTCTCATGATGTGGCCAAAGTAGGACAACCTCCATTTGATCATCTTGGCTTCTAAAGAGAGTTCAGGCTTCACATACTCAAGGATCCACCTGTTTGTCTTTTTGGCTGTCCATGGTATACTAAGCATTCTTCTTCAACACCACATTTCAAATGAGTTGATTTTCTTCTTATCTGCTTTCTTCACTGTCCAGCTCTTCCATCCATACATGGTGATGGGAGGTACGCTTGGATGATTTTAATTTTAGTGTTCAGTTGTATATCTTTACTCTTTATGATCTTGTCTAGTTCCTTCATAGTTGCCCTTCCCATTCCCAGTCTTCTGATTTCCAGACTACAGTCTCCATTCACTTGGCTACATTTCCCCTCTTGGTAGGGAGAGACCTGATGGATTGCACTTACTAGCTGGTTCTTATGAATCAGGTAGGGGCATTGCTTTCTTCCTGTCCAGCTAAGGATGTTGGTGGGCCTTGGATGAGAGAAATGAAAAAAGGGAGTGGCACTGATGCTTGGGGACTTTGCAAACAAACAGTATATACAGATTAAAGTGCCTCCCCTGAGATATGATGTATGGCAATCGGCAGGGGTAGGCAAACTGTCTCCTTTAAGGGCCAAGGGACTTCATCTCCCAGAAGCCTCAGCCATGTTGGCCAATAGTCTGGGATGTTGGCTAATAGTCTGGGATTCTGGGAGCTGAATTCCCTAGGCCCTTAAAGGGGACAGTTTGACAGTTCCCCCAATGCTCAACTGAAACATTTAGAAATTCAGATATTGCAAAATACATTAAGGGCCTCTGCAGACCAGCCCAAAGGGCTGACCTGGAGGCAGAGTTGGGGTGGAGCAGCCACACGCCCCTGCCCCAACCCCACGCTGACACCTCCCTGACACCACGTGCCTTTATGCACAGCACGCAGCATCAGGACGCCCTTCCAGCACAGCGTTCAAACACACTGTGCTGGAAAGGGCACAGAAGTGCTGCACATCAGCTCTTAGGGAGGCCTTTTGCTGCCCCTAAAAGGAGCAGCATTTTGCTGCTCTTTTAGGAGCAGCAAAAGGAAAGATCGGGGCCGCAGTGTGGGGTTGTGGGACCCAAAGTTCTGAATGCCATAGTAGCTGGTGGCTTACATGTCGAGTGGTGAATCTATCCTAATTTTTGGCTGCATTTGCATGTAGAATCATAGAATCACAGAGTTGGAAGAGACCACAAGGGCCATCAGTCCAACACCCTGCCATGCAGGAAATCACAATCAAAGCATCCCTGACAGATGGCCATCTAGCCTCTGTTTAAAGATCTTCAAGAAAGGAGACTCTATCATACTCCAAGGGAGTGTGTTCCACTGTCAAACAGCTCTTACTGACAGGAAGTTCCTCCTTATGGTGAGGTGGAATCTCTTTTTCTGCAGCTTGCATCCAATGTTCCGTGTTTTAGTTTCTGGAGCAGCAGAAGACAAACTTGCTTCATCCTCCATATGACACCCCTTCAAATACTTAAACAGGGCTATCATATCACCTCTGAGCAGGTTGTGAGTGAGTGGCTGAAGTACAGGCATTTAACCACTATGACACCAGGGCTCCTCAAATTAAGCCTTAAAACAGGGGTAGGCAACCTTTCCCCTTTAAGGGCCGAGGGACTTCAGCTCCCAGAAGCCTCAGCCATGTTGGCCAATAGTCCCATGTTGGCTAATAGCTCCTGGGATTCTGGGAGCTGAAGTCCCTTGGCCCTTAAAGGGGAAAGGTTGCCTACCCCTGCCTTAAAATTTAGCTCAGTTGTCATCCATCCCGGTTTCTTGAGACATCTCCCATTTTTCCTCCTCATTGAAACAGTTTGAGATTGTGCCTTCAGTATCACCCTTTTGAGAAACTCCCATGCATCCTGAACGCCTTTCTCTTTTACTATTCCTGACCACAGGATCACCCCCAGTATCTCCCTATGTTTACTGAAATCAACTCTCCTAAAGTCTGGAATGCTTGTCTGACTGTGCCTGGCTTCTCTTTTCCACTGTATAACAAACTCCAAGAGAACATGATCTTCTGTCCAGAGTCATAGCCCAACACTCAAACCACTACACCAGGCTGTTTCCTCCAGGGTTCCTCTACATTTTATGATTGTACAAAAGAGGGGATGTCAGCAGGTGTTGCTTGTTGCCTGGTTGTGTGACATACAATTCCTGATGAAATCTCTTTTACACAGCCATTAAAGATATAGGAGCCATCTCCAGTTTTCAGTCTGGCAACCCTAGTGCATTCAGCAAAATGACTCCAAGCTAAATTCCTTCACATCCGTAATGCTGATCACTACCATGTGCAGAATTCAGGATGGTGCTCTTGGCATCTGCAGCCTAGAGAATCCGATGCAGGTCAAGAACAGCTGGAAGGGCATCTTGTATTTATCAGAGCATGCCTTTTTTATTTTTGTTTTTGGAAGCATTTAACAAGGAGGGGGGGAGGAAACCTAGACATTTCCAGACAAAGGTTTGGCTGGTTATTTCAAATCGATATGGAGCGGTTGGCCTTCCGTACCCCTGCACATCCCAGCCAGAAATGCCACTTCCTTCCTCCTGTTCTGTTCCTCTTGCCAGATTCTCAGTTTGGCACTGTCAACTCTTTTTGATTTTCTCTCAAAACTCAGGTGGGCAGGAGGGAGGAAGCAAAGCTTCCAAGTCTGAACTTGGGACAATGTTTGCAGTCTTCTATGATGCTTTATTGCACTCCCATGAACTCCAGGACTGTAGTTACCTGTGACGGTAATTCCTTTTTGCACTAAGACAAGGGTGGACATGCCAAGCATGGAAATACAAGTGGTGATATGTCTCTAGACTACACCACTTTAATATCCCTGGTTCCATCCTATGGAATCCTGAAATGTGGAATTTGGTCAGGTATGTAGAATTCTTTCTTCTAGAAATGTCTCTTCCACTCCTCCAAACTGCAGCTCTAGAACTCTCTAATGGAGAGAATTCTAATTCCCTCACCAAACAACAAAACCTAGGATTCCCTAGGATGGAGCCATGGTAATTAAAGTATTATCAAGCTGCTATAATTGTGCTTTATACAGTTGTAGTGTGTCAAGCAAAAGCTTCACTCATTTTACTGTGTGTCCATGGTGTAATGGTTTGAGGGTCAGACTATGACTCTGAAGACCAGGGTTCAAATCCTCACTGAGACATGGAAACCCACTAGATGACTATAGGCAAGTCACACTGTCTCACCCTTGGAGGAAGGCAAAGGCAAATCTCTTCTGAATAAACTTGCGAATAAACTAGGGTCTCCATAAGGTAGAAACAACTTGAAACCATACAACAACAAACATCTTTCAGTTATTGTCATAGTTGTACAGTGAGGGGATGGTCTATCCTTATCCCTTAAGTCTGTTGGGTATACTAGCTCTGTGGCTCAGAGTATTCTGGTGCTTCTGTTAAAAGTCAAACTCTTTCCTCACATATTGATGAATGGTTGCTGAAAATCAGTGATATGCAAGAAATGGACAGGCTGACACACATGATGAAAAGCAGATCAGGGAATAAAGTTGAGAAGGATTGGCAACCCATATCAGAGTAGTGGGAAAGAACCTGGGAAATAAAGAGGTCTCTCCTCCAACACTTGCGAACAATCCTGACATTTGTTAAACTCAAGACTTTACAAAATACAAAAAAAAAAATAAGGCAAAAGAAAGACAAACACTGATAGGAGAAAAAGAATGTAAACAAACTAGAGAAATGAAACCAGTAACAAGATGTCTTATGTAAGTAAAGGAGGCACAGAAATTAATTTAGATTTCTATTCTGTGTACTAGGTATAATAGGTATATATAGATATACAAGTATATATAGATATACAAGTAAATATGCATAAATATAGGTTAATGCAGAAAACAATATACAAGTCAAACATAGAGTGAAAGAAACACAGAATGCAAAACAGAATGTAAAACAGAGGATAAAGCAGCTATGACATTATATATTATGTAGCATGATGAATAGAATGGAAGTGGAGACCGAAATGTTGTAAACTGAATTATGTGATTACTTTGAGCATTCATACTTGTAATATATATTCCTTCTTTTTACTTACTGTAATAAAAATATTATTTTTTTAAAAAGTTAAACTCTTTTGTTTTCTTTTGAGTAACAAGATTATTGACCAACTATGAAATAATCAGACCATACACAGTATTTAGGGTTAAACAAGGACCATCATTATTGGCCTAAAACCTGGTTAAATGTTTGAGGCCTGGGGCTGAGCAAACAAAAGGGGAGGAACATGGTGCAGATTTAGCTAAGGCAAAGATGTTAACCTATGACACCTCCTCAGCCACCCTTGGGTGAAACACCAGACCCCCCAAGGGCAATGCAAAGAAATTGGTGGCTATCTCGAATGGTCATTTTATCAGGCCAACCTGGAGGATTGCCTCCCAAGTCCTGTGACTTTGTAAGAGAGGTTTAGTCCTCAGATCAGCCCAAGGGCAAACTATTTCCCATGTCTCCTGGCCTTGTGTCCTGTGGAGACAGTTCCAGAGCCCAACCATCCACTACAAAGGGTTGCCAAGGTGTACACCAACTACCTCCCACAGACAAAAGAAGACATCTGCTTAGTCCCTTTTTCCCACCAGGCCTGCCAAAGCAGTGCTCACCCCCTTTGCAATCCCCCACCCAAGATGGTTGAATTACTTTTTTCTGATAAATGGATACTGTATACTCTGTAGAGCTCGGTCCATTGGGAAAGTATGTCTGAATGTGAGAGAAACTGACCCAAACCCCTCCCCATGGAGTTCCGGATTTCCCTGTTCACCCATCTGCAGACTAGGTCCAACTGTCCAGGGTCCCCTTCACCCCGTTAAACTTGGCTTGGCAAAATGGCTGAGCAAATAATGGACACCCCAGGCCATGTGTCCTTTATGGGTCAGAAAGCATTCAGGACTTGACAGATTAGGAATGAATGGGACTGCAAGGGTCATTGAATATGTCCAGACTTGAACCTCCTCCCCTGCATGTATATTCTATATACCAAAACTAAATATCAGCAATTGTACCATTGTACCATCATACAAGACAGGCAGCATGGTGTAATGATTTCAGTGTTGGACTATGACTTTAGAGATCAGGATTCAATTCCCCATCAAACCATGGAAACCCACCTTGGGCAAATCAAACACTCTCAGCCCCAGATAACTCTGTGATAAGTTCACCTTGCCATACATTGGAAACAACTTGAAGGCAAACAACATATGGAGGATGGAGCAAGTTTATTTTCTGCTGCTCCTGAAACTAGGACATGGAGCAATGGATTGAAAATACAGGAAAAGAAATTCCACCTAAACATTAGGAACTGAAAGAACTTCCTGGTGATAAGAGCCATTCAACAGAGAAAGACAGTGCCTTGGATAGTGGTGGTGTCTCCTTCTTTGGAGATTTTTAAACAGAGGTTGGATAGCCATCTCTTGGAGGTGCTTTGATTGTGTATTCCTGTATGGCAGGAGTTTGGACTGGATGGCCCTTCTGATCTCTTCCAACTCTATGATTCTATGATACTAACAATAACAAACCATTATAGAAATCCACTTAAAAATGTAAGTCACGATAGCCAAATTACATCTCTAGGATGGAGACACACTGAGCTCATAGACTGGTGCCTATGCCTACCTCTAGAGTTTGGAAAAGTTCCTTTCTGTGAGTTGTAGTTCAAAAAGTTACTTTTCTGAGTTCTGCACTAAGCTCAGATGATCAGCTTTTGCACAGAAGTGTAAACATATTGCCTATGACAGAACCACATAGTCATTGCTAATTCTTCCAAATGCTGAAGGTCTCCATCAGATCAAAACCCCATCTTTTATCCTCTGGTGAGCTAACCTGACACCATTTTCTCCTCTTTTTTTTCAATGACTTCACACTCCAGATAAAATACACGATCGACACATGATCTCCTGCTATATGATCCCCTTGGCAGCAAAGCTGTGACCAGTGCTGCTGTTAATGTTTCTTTACACTACTGAGGAGTCCACCATGACTAATTAATTAACATGGAAAGTGTCCCTCAATTACTGTTCCACTGGATACTTAAATAAGATAACCATTTATAATGGAAAGCAAAGTGCAGAATAAGGATGGCTTTCGAGACATATACTTCTTTCCTCTTCCTACAAGCAACAAACAAATAAATAGCTTTTCAAAGGGAACACAATTCCATCTTGTAATTTTGGAATACTCAGATATAGTAATTCTTATTATCCTTTGTTTAAAGTGAATTCAATTGAAGCCAGATTAAGATGGATCTCTTCCTGCAGGCTTTTCCTGACTGACTTCCCAGCCTTAGAAACTCCCTCATTCTGCCTCCTTCCTCCTTGGATGTAGCTGCTTCTTTGCTTGCTTAATTCATAATTGTTTGGTAATTTGTTAGTAGATTTATAATTTATTTATATTGTTTAATTACGATGTTTTAAGATATGCTTAGTTTAATTATTTTTTTAAGGAGAGGGTGGGACAAGGGTTGTATTTTACATATTGTATGGAATTTTAACTGTTGTTAGCTGCCCCAATTGTTGACAGAGGGGTGGGGTATAAATAATTTTTTTATTATTATCATTATTATTATTATTATTTGAATGGTTTGAAAGTTAGGTGGAATTTTGTCAATTAATTTTATTTGTATGCTGCTCTAAGAGCCTATGATAAAATATTTTAATCAATCATTTAAATTATAGAATCGTAGAGTTGGAAAAGGCCACAAGGATCATCCAGTCCAACCCTTACCATGCAGCTCACAATGAAAGCTCCCCCAACAGATGGCATCCATCCTCTGTTTCAAAACCTTCAAAGAAGGAGACTTCACCATACCATGAGGCAGCATATTCTACTGTCAAATAATAATAATAATAATTTTTATTTATATCCCGCCCCTCTGCTAGGCAATCGGAGTGGCGTACATCATTTCAAAACATCAGAACAAATAAGTCAATTCAAATCTCATCAAACAGCTCTTACTGTCAGGAAGTTCTTCCTATTGTTGAGGTGGAATCTCTTTCCCTGACACTTGAATCCATTCTTTTGTGTCCTAGTCTCTGGAGCAGCAAAAAAACAAGCTTGCTCCATCCCCAATATGACATCTCTTCAAATATTTAAACATGGCTATCATATCAATTCTTAACCTTCTCTTCTCCAGGTTAAACATGCCCAGCTCCCTAAGCTGCTCCTCATAGAACATGGTTTCCAGACTTTTCACCATTTTGATTGCCCTCCTCTGGACATGCTCCAGCTTCTCAATATCCTTTTTGAATTGTGGTGTCCAGAACTGGATGCAGTATTCCAGGTGAGGTCTAACTGAAGCAGTATAAAATAGCACTATTACTTCCCTTAATCTAGACATTATACTTCTATTGATGCAGCCTAGAATTGCATTGACTGTTTTAGTTGCTGCATCACACTACTGACTCACATTCAACTTCTGGTCTACTAAGACTTCTAGATTCCTTTTGTATAAATAGTAATAAATCATTGTTATTTATAATATCTCATGTACATCTGAAATATTATTTATTTTGATTGGAATTGAGCATGGAGCTTACATATTTGGACTTAGATGTGCAGGAAATATAACTGTCATTTTGCAACTCCTGTATTCAGCTAGAGGCTGCTGAGATATCATAATGTTCATTGCACAATGGTAGCCAGTAAAATGACTGGTGTATCTGAATGCTCTTGCCAGTGTTTGGATGTGCATATTCTCAATTCACTAGCAGGGTTGTGTTGCATTTCTGCAACATAGCTATGGATTCAAAATAACATGGAAAGAGCAGGGATAGGATCATGCAGTTCAGCATGTTTCAATAAAAAAATTTTTTTCAAAACTAACAACATGTATACATGAAATGAAACAACCAGATCAGGTAATCTTTGCATATGTATGGACGTTATCACACAGGGGAAATCTGCTGGTTAATCC
>CM034701.1:11689893-11730135 GCA_020142125.1 Phrynosoma platyrhinos
GGACTCAATTTGTACTATTTCTGGCAGTCTGCAACCCCCCTAAAACTCCTCTTCCCCTTGCTTTTGCACTTTGACCTTAGTTTGCATCAATTGAGGTAAGAGGACAAAGGAGGAAGGTGAGAGTTGGAGAGAGAAACCGGGACATTTTTAAAACAGCTGAAAAAATGGGATGACAGAGGATTAATCAGGACTATTCATGCCAAATGAGGACAGCTGGAAGGTATCTGTTATGTTCTTGTGTGCCTTTAAGTCTTTTCTGGTTTTCTGAGGCTGAGAGGGTGTGACTTGCCCAAGCTCACCCAGTGGGTTTCCATGGCCAAACGGGGAATTGAACCCTGATCTCCAGAGTACTAATCCTATGCTCTAACCACTACGCCACACTGGCAAGAACCCCCCTCCCCCCAAAAAAATCTGGAACCATCATTGAAGCTGATCACAGGAGCTGAATCTTGGATGTTGAATCTCTCTATAGTAATTAGATAGGAGACCTGCATTTCAAAGGCCAAAAGGCATTGGAAAGAAAGCATTTGCTAGAACACAGAGAGAAAATTCTGACTCATTTGAAGAATGTTTCTCACATCATGAGTGGGCGAGCTACCCAAGAATGAGCTCAGTGATCCCAAACACAGAGAAATTCCTGATTTCTGAAAGTGCATTGTTTCCAATGAATGGAGTTGAAGGTCCCCCTCCCCATTCCTTTGTAAAAATGATTGAGGCCTTGATAAAATAAATAATCAGACTATTTGTCACAGTGTAATATTGTTCTCAAAATTCTGGAGACTGCTCCAACTTTACAAATATATCTTAGAATCCAGCTCCCTCTCTTCATCATTAAACAACACCTATATTACCCTGATATCTAAATCTGGTCTTACTTGCTGTGCTAACTACCACTTATATCATTACTTAATGTTGATATCAAAATATTGTTTTAGTGAACAGATGACCAAAAAAATCATTTTATTTTTGGTAAATCTTAAGCAGGTGGGATTTATCAAAAACAGTCAGGGAGATGATAATTTTCAATTAGTTGTGGACTTGATTGCTATAAACTTATGTGGAACCGACCAGCGAGCCATTATTTCTTTAGATGCTGAAAAGGCCTTTGATAAAATTCACTGACTTTTATTTTCAAAGTATTGGCTAATTTTGTGTTTCTTAAAATATATTTGAAATGGATAAAAAAATTATCCATTTTTATCGAAGAGTACTGGTTATGACCAATGTTTTTTTCTTGTCCTTTGGGGTACAAGGCAGGGATGTCCATTGTCTCCTTTAATATTCAATTTGTGCTTAGCACTCTTAACATGTACTTTTAGATAAAATTCCAGGATCAGTGGATTGCAGACATTGTTTAATAATGGTGGTAAAATATCAGGATATTCAGTGAATTGCTCAAAGTCAGAAGCACTGCCAGTAGGGGACAAAACAGATTCTATCATATTTAAAATATGGCAGTTTGAATATTGCTCAAATTCTATTACTTATTTAGGTATAATTATCCCTAAGAATGATTAATCAATATAATTAAGATGATAAAAGATATTGCACAAGATTTAGAGAGTTGGGTGGGCTTAAAGATGAGTCTGTGGTGTAAGATAAACACTATTAAAATGAATGTTGTACCTAGAATTGTTTATGTTATTCATGGAAATCCTCTACTTATATCTTGCAACTATTTCCAAAAACTAAGTGCATTGTTCAGGAGTTGTTGTGTTTTTTTGGGGGGGGGGATCCTCTCCTAGAATTTCCATGAGATGGATGCAAGCTCCTATCAAAGAAAAAGTGTCAGCCTTCCAAATCTTCTTACACACCATTGAGCATATCTGTTATCTTGTATTCATTTTTGGACATATCCACTTGAACTAAGGCGCCCTCTTTGACCTACAGGAGGAGGAGAACAAGACGGCGGCTGCTTCAGGGCTGGTTGGGAAGGTACACCACTTCAGTACCTCTCTGGTTAGGCCAGCATCAAAGCTGGTTCAGCCCCCAATTCAAGTATATGGACTGGAAGGTCGATATGCCACCACACTTTACTCAGCTGCTTCTAAGCAGAAGTTGGAAAATGTAGAAAAAGAGCTGGCTCGAGTGTTGACACTGATCAAGGAGCCAAAATTGTCTGCTGTTGTTATGAATCCTCATGTAAAGGGTACAGTAAAGCAAAAAACTGTGAATGATGTTCTGCTTAAAGAGAAGCTATCTCCCATCACTGTCAATTTTTTCAATGTGCTTGCTGAAAATGGTCACCTGAGTTACACTCCAGGTGTAATTTCTGCATTTGGTAAGATTATGAGTGCACATCGAGGAGAAGTGTTATGCTCTATAACTACTGCTCAGGCCTTGGATGAAGCCAGTCTTACTGAGTTGAAGTAATTCACAATGGACAGCCTTGGTGTCTTCATTTCTGGCATCTCTATTCAAATGGACAGTACAGTACTTGGTTCTCATTTTATTTTATTTTATTTAAGGGGGGCTGCAGTGTATTACCAATCCTTTCAGCAGTTAGAACTGTGCGGCAAATATTATTTCGTCAATTGCAATTATGGTAGGTCTGGGCCACCAACGGGATTGTTATCTTAAATCAGATGCTTGATGCTGATGATGAGTTTTTGCCCTTTTCAGTATTGCAGGAGCAGTTTAAACTATCTCTATCAGCTATATGGCAATAATTACAACTGAAACATTTGTTACAATCCAGATTTGATGCTACTACAGTATCCAAATCAATAATTCATATATAAAATTCTGTTATCTATAAATATGTAGATCTTACTAATCAATAGCCATTGGTTTTAACACATATTACTAGTGTGGCTGTAGATCTCTGTCTATAGGGTCATCCACACTGGCCAAGTAAAGCAGCTTCTAGCCACCTTGAAGGCGGGGTGTTTAGATGACATACAAGGCAAAACCGGGTGGAAAGCAAAATGAAGCCGTGCTCCAGGGCTAAAAATTTGAGCAAAAGAAGCTGGGATACTCTGACTCAAGGCAGAAAATGTGCTTCATTGTACCGGCATATAAACTAGTATGGGACTTCAGTACGGGAGACTGAAAAACTCAGGGCCTTTGCAGACTGCCAGAAATAGTGCAAACTGAGTCCACTTTAACTGTCCTGACTTAGTGCTAGAGAATCATGGGAACTGTAGTTTATTGTGGCACCAGAGCTCTTTGACAGAGAAGGCTCAATATCTCGGGAAAAAAATACAGTTCCCATGATTCCCTAGCACTGAGCCAGGGCAGTTAAAGTGGACTCAATTTGCACTATTTCTAGCAGTCTGCAACGGCCCTCAATCGCCAATAATGCAATGAATGTAATTATACCATACACCAGACAGTCCAACAGGGGCGTGGGGTGAAGGGGGCATAGGGTGAAGCTTGTTTTCTTCTGCTCCAGAGAATAGGATCCAGGGCAATGGATCCAAACTACAGGAAAAGAGATTCCACCTCAACATTACAAAGAATTTCCTGACAGTAAGAGCTATTCAACAGTGAAATATGCTGCCTTGGAGTGTGGTGGAGTCTCCTTCTTTGGAGGTTATTAGAGGCTGCATGGCCATCTGTTGGGGATGCTTGGATTGTGAGTTTCTGCATGGCGGGGAGTTGGACTGGATGGCCCTTGGGGTCTTTTCCAACTCTAGGATTTTAAGATTCCATGATTCTATGCATGGGGGGGGGGCTCCATGATTGTGTTTTGCCAGTGTATCACTGGGCACACTGATGCACTGATGTGCTGTACAGGCGGTGCACTGCACATACGTAGCTGATCATAACAGTGGACGTCCAGTAGAATGGAATCTGGGCAGGAAGAGGGAGATAATTGGAGGTTTTAGGTGGTGTATTTGTGCAGTGGTGCAGAGGCAACCACAAAAACTGTGCAGCGCAGCTTGACGCCACATGGTGCAGACAGCCTGTGGGTGTTCAGCCTGCTTGGGACCAGGCCATTAATACAATGGGGTTTCAATCCACTTTCAAAAAACCCAGGATCAGGCCACTTTTTCCTGCCTCTCTGCTCCAGCCCTTTGTCTTGTACAACAGGAATTGCTCATTTGGTTATTTTGAATGTCACAACATCAAGAAGGTTCCTGTACATCAGTACACTGTTGGAGATGTAATACTGCTAATACTTCCTTAACACATACGTTTTGGAGTTGTCCCATAGTAGCTATATTTGGGGAGGAAATAATCCAACAAATAAATTTGGTTTTGGAAAGTTCCTTAAAATTCAGAGACACGTGTCTTCTTTTGAATTGTTTACTTGTTGTTGTTTTTCTTGGAAATCAACAAATGGCCTAAAGAAGTGGATTTTTCATGTCCTTTTGTTTGCTAAAAGATTGATACTTCATTACTAGAAAGATTTTTTTCTCTGCCTGTGATAAAATGGACAGAAGATCTAACAAGGCTTGCAACATTTGAAAGAATTATGTATAGATGAAATTTACAAATGGACTTATATTTGGTCATTTGGTCCGCTTTATAGAAACTTATGACTAATGTGGTCATTTCCTCCCTTCCCTTTGTGTTTTATTTTCCTGCTTTTGTTAAATTGGAACATTAATGTTTGTAACTGAGATCCATTTTGAATGTAAATGACATTTAAAAAAAAAAACACCTGGAGATGGAGTAACCCTAATTCAGGACTTTGGATGGAATGACACTTTGTACCTGTAATTTTGAAGGGGGGGAAGGAAGCTGAGATGGGGCCAGCCTACCTTCCAGTCTGGGTTCAAGGTTTGGTTATGAAACAGAAACAGCATTGGTCACCTTGGTGGGTGGGGGGCTGAGTCCTTTCCCTGGACTACCTGGCATAATCCCTGGACAACTGGATGTATGTGAATGGTGGTTAATCTCTAGGTGCATTTTAATCTCTTCCCTTGACTTTATCTACTTTATTCATTGCTGCTTTCCATCAGGGGTATGACTAGGGAGCTTATTGCATCATGATTTAAACCAGCTTTCCTGAGCTGGCTTAAAATTAGAAGCAGGTGGCATCCTGATATTATCGGATGCATTTAGCTGCCAAAATCGCCACCCGGGGGTGCTCCGACGGCCATTTTTTCAAGCCAGAAAACTCCTGGCTTTGAAAAGAGGCGTGAGGAGCATCCATTCGAACAGCAATGAAGCCAGGCTGCACCTGGGCAGCAATTTCGGTGGCTAAATTCATCTGATAATATCAGGATGCCACCCACTTCTAATTTTAAGATGGCTCAGGTAAGCCAGTTTTAATCATGATGCCGTAATCTTCTAGATTGGAATAATGAGATGGCACTGTGGTAGTTTCTCCCTAATCGCAAACCAGCAGCCTAATATAATAAAGCACATTGACCCAAGGACCGCTGCAGGCTTCCATGTTGCTAATTCTGCTCTGGGTTTTTACTCCAAGTTTTCGATCCACAGCTTGGAGGAGCTATCTACAGTGCTGAACATATTTGGAAGCTGGAGTTCGGCCTTCTAAAAAGTACCTTTAAAACTCTGGCAAACATTCAGAGCAGATTCACCATCCAAATGCCATAGAAACCACCAGCCACCACTATATTTTTCCTCTGAATCTCAGCTAAGGGAAGGAGTAATAGCAAGCAATATGATTCCAGACAGCTGATGGCAATTCAGCACAAAAGTCTCTGAGCAGCAGTAGTCTGGCTGAACCAAAGAGATGTGAAATTTCAGGAGCAGTGCCCTTTAAAGCACAATCACCATGTTTAGCTTGTCCCAGATGTTTCTAAGCACTCAGTTCAAGTCTAGCGTCTCTGACATTTGGTGTGCAAGTGTCCCTGATTATTCTTTTCCTTTTGCATACTTTCAGCTCCCCAAGATGTGAAGGGGAGAGCTCAGAGAGTAGAAAGCCTGCCCCATGATACAGAAATGGCTTGCTACAGCTCTGCTTTCCAGCAGTTCCAAAGAAACAGCATTCAGGACTGTCTTGTGGAGCAGGAAACCTATGAACTTCAGCCTGCAGTGAGACCTCTAGTGTTTTTCTTCCTCTCCATCCTGGCAGAGTTCCTGTAAAGTACAAACACACACAGAGCTCCTATTGTTTCCAGCCCTTCACGAGCCCCACTGATCTTAATATGGAATTCGGCAGGAAACCCATGATTTCCTGACATAAAGCAAGCTGGAGAACATAAAGAGTTTGCATGGGGGGGAGCCAAGAAGGGAAAAGGGTGGGGGAAAACCCACCCTCTTCCATTAGATCCTTCCAGCTTCTTCCTCTCTGTTTGGAAATGCAATGGAAAATAGGGTGGATTTAGCACAAATCCCTGATTTTTCAGGCCAAGCCAGGGAAGGGCAGCAGGCACTCTGTTTCTCGGACTGCTGCTATTTTTAAGCTGTGCGAAATACCAAAGTCTCTGCATCCAAGATGAAGATTTCCTGACTTGAGCTAACAACACGCGTGTCCCTTTTCTATTTATTCCCTCACATGTTTCTCTTTGCCTGGTATGAGGGAGACAGCCTGCAAATCAAAGTTATGATTTCATGAACTTCCATCGTCCGACCACAACACAACTCAGGGCAGAACAAAGCCGGTAAAGACCAGAATTGCACACCTTCTTGTGGATCCCCCCCCCTTGCTGGTTCCATGTGTGTTTGAAGAAGGGTAGAACAAAAAGAAAAAGAAACAACAAACAACAAGGATGAACAACAAGGAGGAAGAGCACGGTAACTCTGAGGGCAGCTTGAGGAAGATGCTGAAGTGCGTAGTGGTTGGCGATGGAGCCGTTGGCAAAACCTGTCTGCTGATGAGTTATGCCAATGATGCTTTTCCAGAAGAATATGTGCCTACTGTATTTGATCACTATGCAGGTAAGAACACTCTATTTTCAAAATATATCAGTTTAAGGGATGCACAGTGCTTTGACTTCTTTACCCAAAGTTTGGAAAAGTTATTTTTTTGGACTAAAACTCCCAGGATCTCCCAGGCAAGATGGTGACCAGCAGAGGTGGTGGAGAAATCCCGAGGTATGTAGTCCATGAAGTAACTTTCCCAAACTCAATCTTTATTTAGACATAAACACATATCAGGGTAAATCCATCAGAAATTAACCATCCATTACACAGAATGAGAAAGCTGAGGGAAGAGGAGGAATTGTGAACTGTGTCACTTGGTGCAGCAGGGTCAGAATTTTTGAATCTTCGTCTAAGCCATCCTTTGGTCCTCCATTTGTTTTGGACTTCAGCTCTCACAAGCCCCAGCCAACTTGACCAACAGACAGGATTTATGGGAGCTGAAGTCCAAATCATCTGGAGGACCAGAGGTTGGGAATCACCGGTTTAAGCCAAAGAGTCCTTCCACACTGCACAGTTATACTGCTATGATTCCCCTTGAAGGTCCATGGCTGCCTCCTATGGAATCCTGGGACTTGTGGTTTTGGGAGGCACTATAGAAGTGATCAGTGAGTTCCAGGATGTCATATGATGTTGCCATGGCAGTTAAAGAGGAATAAGAATGTTGTAATTGTGTGCTATGGAAGAGCCCCAGGTTTACCTCTCAAGGGTTCATTTTATTTCACATTGAGAGTTCTGTTTTATCTTTGTGAAGGGATTCCACACCTGAAGTCTGATGCCTCCATTGGTTGCTACATTATATGTAACACAGAGATCAGCTCCCAAATTTTACCTCATCTATGTCAGTGGGGTAGCAAATCCACTCCGAGGCAGCTGCCACACTGCAGAATTAATGCAGTTTGACACTGTTTTAACTATCTTTGCTTCATCCTATGGAATCTTGGCATTTGCAGTTTGTTGTGGCCCCAGAGCTTTCTGACAGAGGAGGCTAAATGGCGCACAAAGTACAATGTACAATCCCAGAATTCCATATCACTGAGCCATGGCAGTTAAAGTAGTATCAAACTGCATTCATTCAGCAGTGTATATGTAGCCTCAGTAGTTTGAGGAGGCATTCACACTCATTTTTTTCTCCTGAGGAGAAGTGGATTGCCACGCTGATGCCTATCGGGTTTGTTGTTCCCATTTTTTTGTGGGGTGGGTGGTTGTGAATCTCTTTGATTAACCCCGGTGTTATTCACACATGCCATAGTTTCAGGATAAAATGGAGCTGTCTCCCTTCCTTTGAACAATACAGAACAATCCGAATTGATTTGGTAGCTTATTCACACTGCCGATGATGTAGATCAATGTGGATCTTTCAGGAAAAGTTGGGGGGGGGGGACAATATCGAATCTCCTGGATTAAGTGGGTTTTTTGCCAGCCCCACCCCCAAAGTGTACCGATTGCATTCAGGATGTGTGTGAACAACAAGCATTCAACCCAGATTCATCCCAAGTAGTTTTCGTAGTGTGAATGGGGACTAAGATTTCAAGAAGCTATCCAAAGTTCCAAAGTCTGTCACCTAAAGTTTGAACTAACGCTCAGAAAATGGGCACTCCCTCCATGGATAAGGGAGCCACTGGCTACTTTGCTTCTGTTCTAGCACTCAGTGAAAATATTGGAGACTAGAAAGTGTGAGGCATTTCAGGCCTAGCTGTGGAGAATGGTTGACATGGGCATAGAAACTCTTCTACAACATAGCCTAAAAGCTGTTCTGATGGGACCCAGAGCTCTATGTGCCTTTTTATTGGTTATGGGCCAGGGCCTAAATCCTGTTGTTAGTTCCAACTGGAATGGACCCATTGAATCAATGGGAATTTGATCAGTTAGCGCTTATGTCATTTGTCTTGATTCATTGTGTCTACTCTATTTGGCATTAATGAATAAGCTTCAAGGTCAGTTTTTGCCTAGTATGAATATTGTGGCATTGTTTCATCTTTTCCATGGCTCAGGTTTTCCATCTCTCTCTGAAAATTAGGACTGTGTGCATGTTGTCCATATAGGTAGTGCTCAAAAAAGGGAGCAAAAAGAATGTGCTGATCTGCACAAAATTTGCATGTGAAAATTGACAAGGATTGACATATAAAATTCATCCCACTATAACGGGGAAGACCTACTATGGCTTGTATGCCTGTTGAACTAATGGTTGTGCAGCTACAAACTGATAAAGGAAAACTTCAAGATCAGTCACTTCTCCCCCTCCTTATGGTTCTTCAGCTTTTGAAGGTAGCCCTTCAAAAAAAAATGATGCCTTCAAAAAGAAGAGTGTTCTGTGATAGTCCTCCAAATGACTCACTCAGTCCTCTGATACATCTTCAGCTAGCATTAACTGGTTCTCAAGCTTTGGTCCTCCAAATGTTTCGGACTTCAAGTTCCCAAATTCTTCAGCAGCGATTAAGAAGGTTCTCTCTCATGTCCTCACCAAGCGAGCCTCTGATGGTGGCAGGATTGAGAGAAAGCCTTCCCTGAAGATCTATGGGGAGATGTGGTCTCTTAAATAGTCTGAACCTAAGCTTTATGGGGCTTTATAGGTCATAACCAGCACTTTGCATTGTGCCTGGAAATGAACTAGTAGCCAGGGAAGTTGTTTTAACATGGGAGTTATGTGCTGTCTCTAACTGGCACCAATCAGCATTCTGGCCACAGCATTCTGAACCTGCTGAAGTTTCTGAACAGTTTCCAAAGGCAGCCCTACATAGAATACGTTACAGTAATCCAAATGGGATGTAACCAAGTCATCATCTGCTAAGATCCCACTGCTTCTCCATAACAGATGCCAATGGTCTCTGGCTATCAATCATATCCAAACTCTGATCCCAACCACCACACTCTCCACTGGTCACAGGAATGGCCATTCAGCAGTACCTATTTTGGCAAAACCACCAGTCCTGGGATTCTGAGTGGGGAACCATAGCAGAGTCCTGCCTGTGGAACTCTTACACTTGGAAATATGGGATTTTGACCCTTAGCTACATCTCTTTGTTGTGTGTGTGTGTGTGTGTGTGTGTGCATAGCAGCCACAGATGTGATATCCCCTGCAGTCTGATACCCTATCCTTCTCCTTCCTGTATCAACAAAGAACAGTAATGGTCACATTTAAAAAATATTTTACAGTTATTATTATAATGTGGTTATCTTATTGACATTTTTGATTTTATTAGTGTGTTGGTGCTGAACTATTTTATTGTATTATTATAATCATTATTTTACTGTGGATATTTTGTATACTGTATACATTTTATTGATGTAATCCCGCTTCAATCTGCAGGGAGAGGCAGGAAATATAAATACAAATTATTATTATTATTATTATTATTATTATTATTATTGAATTTCTGTAGTACTTTTCAACTATTGTTGTCAATGTAATTTACCACATCCAAAATAGGCTGGGTTCCCTGGTTTGCATTAGGATGGCTCAGAAATAAGGGGAGCTACAGCTACTGATTTCTGTCATTTGCCTTTGTAATGGATTTGGCTGAAATGGTTTTAATTCCCTAGACAGTCTAAACTGTACTTTAACAATATCTTTTTGCAATGTTTTTACTTGTGTCTTTTTAAAAATTTTATCTGTATTTGTTAAAACACAAATAATTTGTGTTTTAAAACACACAAAAAATTAAACATTTCTAAAATAAAATTAAAAATGTTTTATTATTTTTAAGATGCTCTGAGTCCCTATTTCAGAGGGAAGACTGGATCTAAGTTAATCAATAATAATAATTTGAATTATAATAACAATAAAAATAATATTAGACCCAAAAACATTGTGAAGTAACTTAGCCTGTTTCCAAACCACTGTGAATATGTACTTTCGAGCTCCCAAGCCCAAAGCCTTCTATCCTGTTCATCTCTATCCCAACCCCCTCTTTTTTTTTTCTACAATATTGTGACTAACTAAATAAATAAAATTAAGGCATAATTTCTGTCTGTCTGTCTATTTATCCATCTATCCATTACTTTCTTCAAGCACTTTGTAATCATTTATATACTAGAATGTAGGAGTTTATCACACATCATTTAAATTGACTTACCCCAGAAACATTTCATTTTGAAACTGGATTCTAAACTGGAGCCAGACAAGTGCAACCTAGATCCCAGCCTCACTTAGCTGGCATCTTTTCGAAATCAGCAGACTCCCAGTTTTGAAAAGATGCCGGTTAAGCACTGCTGGATAAAATCTATTGCCCTTCCCATGCTATCCTGACAAGAACCTTATAAAGTAAGTGAGGCTAAACCAAAGGGTTTCATGGCTCAGTGGGTTTTTAAACCAGGGTCACCCTGCTCTTGTCTAACACTGCTGTCCAGAGGTAGGCAAACTGGTGATTGTTATGTACCTTTCAGTCATTTCTGAGATATGGCAACCCTAAGGTGAACCTATCACTGGGTTTTCTTAGCAAGCTATGTTCAGAGGGGATTTACCATTGCCTTCCTCTGAAAGTAACTTGCCCAAGGTCACCCAGTGAGCTTCCATGGATGAGGAGGGATTTGAACCCTGGTCTCCTGGAGTTTTAGTCCAACACTCAAACCATTATGCCATGCTAGCTCTCCAGGCAAATTGGTGCCCTCTAAGTATTTTTGACTATAATCTCCATCAGTCTCAAACAAGAAAGCCGATGGATATCATAGTCCAAAAAGTCAGAAACCTACCATAACTTAGTCTAGCCTAGCGTTAGCACACCCTTCACCCCTTAGCTGGATATAGTGTTTCATATTTTCATATTTGACATCCAGTGTCCAGCATGATTTGGAAGTCAAGATGACCTATGGGAACTAGGCAAAGGATCACGCTGACTTAGAGGCATATGTAACACCTAGACACCACTGTACGTGTGTCTTGTAATTCACTACTTTCTCCCACAGGCTCTATCCACATCTTGTCAATGGAGCCACATAACAGAACAATTAAAGATCATATCTTCCTCCTACCCCATGCTGTGATCCTTCCTACCTGCTCACCAGGGTTTGTTTCAAATCCTTTCAAAGTTTTGATACTCTGAACTTAGAGTCATCAGCCACCCTGGTTTCTATTCCATGGAAAAACTATCAAGCTTTTGTTACACAGCATGGAACAGCAGCAGGCATTCCTCAAGGGGGCAAAACAGAATATAAATATCTGCCCCACACATATCCAATTTGCTGATACAAACTGTTGCAGGATGATAGCCATTGCTTGCAGACTGGGGCTCTGTTCTGTAGACCTGAGCTCCACTTTCTGTATAGCCCTTAGACTCCATCTGATCCACTCTCCACTTTCCATACCCCTCTATTCCCCACTACTCACTATCCAACCTTTCACACCTTTCTTTTCTGTTAGGCTTGTATAATTGCTAAGGTTGTATCAGTTTGAATTTCAACAGGGAAAAATGTAAGGTACTGCACTTAAGCAGAAAAAATGAAATGCATAGATATAGCATGGGGGACACCTGGCTTGACAACAGTGCATGTGAAAGGGATCTAGGAGTTCTAGTAGACCACAAGTTGAACATGAGTCAACAGTGTAATGCGGCAGCCAAAAAGATCAGTGCAATTCTTGGCTGGTCAGGCCTCACCTAGAATACTGTGTCCAGTTCTGGGCACCACAATTCAAAAAGGATGTTGAAAAACTGGAGTGTGTCCAGAGGAGGGTGACTAAAATGGTGAAGGGTCTGGAAATCATGCCCTGTGAGGAACGACTTAGGGAACTGGGTATGTTTAGCCTGGAGAAGAGAAGTGATATAATAGCCCTGTATAAGCATTTGAAGGGGTGTCATATGGAGGATGGAGCAAGCTTGGTTTTTTGTTGTTGTTTTTTGTTTTTTGCAACTCGAAAGAATAGGACCTGGAACAATAGATGTAAGCTACAGGAAAAGAGATTCCACCTAAACATTAGGAGGAACTTCCTGACAATAAGAGCTGTTTGACAGTGGGATATGCTACCTCAGAGACTGGTGGAGTCTCCTTCTTTGGAGGTCTTTAATCAGAGGCTGGATTGCATTTGTCAGGGGTGCTTTGATTGTGAGTTCCTGCATGGCAGAATGGGGTGGACTGGATGGCCCTTGTGGTCTCTTCCTACTCTATGATTCTGTGAGTTTGTGTATTTGCATACAGCTTTGCACATTTCTATATGAAACTCTCTTAATCCATTGAAACAGGAGTCTCACTGCAGTTGGTACTGGTATAGGGGAGAAAGATCTCACAAGTTACCCAACCTCTCGCAGGCTAATCTAATTAATGCCCCCAAATATCAAGGAGACACCACCAAGTCCCCCACATCTTTGGGCTAACTCTAACAACTTCATCACATTGACTCTCTGCTTAACAGCACTTCTGTATATTAAGCAAATATCAAAATGTTGAACTTTGGAATGCTCCCATATCCAGTTCCAAGCCATTAATAAACATATTAGGAAAGGCCATTAAAACAGGGCTGACTGAAGCATCTCTGGTTTTCCCCTGCAAACTCAGTTCTGAGGAAAGATCTTACTGTTGCAACACATGAATGATTTACCACAAGGGAGAATGAGGGAGAAAGGATGAGTCTGGCCAAGTGTGTGTATGTGTGCATTTTAGATTTAAGATGCCTGAGGTGTACAAACTGAAATCATTTCGGAAAGCTTTAAAAAAAAACCTGGCTGGCATTGATCTTGAACCTAACTCTGCTTGTGTGCTCATTTCTGATCTCTTGCTGAAAGAAGGGGCACAGGTATGGGAATAAAGTGGGGAGAGGGAAAACTTCCAAAATATAGAAATGGTAAGTTATGACTACTGTAGTTTACCTGTAACAAGTAACAGGGAATAGAAAGGTCTTTTAGCTATATGCATCTGAGGAAGTAGACTGAAGTCTAAGAAAGCTCATGCTGCCAACTTCCTTCTTTCCGTTAATCTCAAAGGTGCTACAAGATCTTTCCACATACTGATTCTACAGACTAGCACAGCTATATCTTTGAAGTAACAGGGAGTCACATTTCAAAAATGAAAAAATAAGAGGGAACAGAATTCCTTTACTGGTGTAATAAATAATGGCCTATATTTTGCATCACCTCAGGAATAGGTAACTTAGAATCATAGAATCATAGAGTTGGAAGAGACCACAAGGGCCATCCAGTCCAACCCCCTGCCATGCAGGAACTCCCAATCAAAGCATCCCCGACAGATGGCTACCCAGTCTCTGTTTAAAAACCTCCAAGGAAGGAGACTCCACTACTCTCCGGGGGAGTGTGTTCCACTGTCGAACCGCCCTTACTGTCAGGAAGTTCCTCCTAATGTTGAGGTGGAATCTCTTTTCTTGCAGATTGCATCCACTGTTTCGGGTCCTAGTCTCTGGAGCATCAGAAAACAAGCTTGTTCCCTCCTCAATATGACATCCCTTCAAATATTTAAACAGGGCTATCATATCCCCTCTTAACCATCTCTTCTCTAGGCTAAACATACCCAGTTCCCTAAGTTGTTCTTCGAATTTCATAGAGTTTCTTAGGCAAGAAATATTCAGAGGTGATTTTGCCAGTTCCTTCCTCTACAGCACCTGGTATTCATTAGCAATTTCTCATCCAAGTGACCCTGTTTAGCTTCCAAGATCAGATAAGATCTAGTGACTAACCAGGTAGCATTAATGAATACAGAGCAGGTACAGATCCATAATTATAGGTTATGAATTTATAACTGCAATAAAGAATGACAGCCAATGTTTTCTAGTTATTTCCAAAGGTTACTAGAAAACATCACATTAAGAATGCATAATACGTTCATGGGCAATACATCAGATTCATTTTTCAAACCTGACAATGAGTAACTGTAACTAATTACTTTTCAAATGATATAATGAGTAACTAATGACATTATGAGCTGCAATATAATGATGCAACTAAGTGGCATTATGAGTTGTAATGTAATGGTGCAACTAATCACTTTCCAAACAATATAACACATTACTAATAGCAAATAATGAATTTACCGGTAGTTTTTTAAAAAATAAATTTCCAGGCTCTGAAATCTTCTGGATGTTGGGCTACAACTCCCATCCTCCCCAGCCATAGCTCAGGCTGGGCCAATGTTGATATGAGTTGGAATCCAACAACCTAGTAACATCTGGAGGGCCAGAGGTTCCCCACTCCTACAGTGAAGTCTCCATATCATATTCATTCCAAGATCCAATAATATTCAAAAATTCAATAATATATCTAATATCCACAATTCCCATAAAAATAAGTCAGGAGCAGACTAGTCATTTCAGCACTGGCTTAAATTGTGAATACATACAATGAACACAAAGATATAGCTGTGTTAATCTGTAGAATCAGAGATGTAGAGAGATCTTGCAGCACCTTTGAAACTAACTGAAAGAAAGAAGTTGGCAGCATGAGCTTTCATTGTCTTCTTATGCATCTGAGGAAGCAGACTTAAGACTGTGAAATTGTCAATTTTTTTCCCAGCTAATCTCAAAGGTACTACAAGATCTTTCTAAATCTACAATGAACACAGATCACTGGACTTATTTCAGACATGCTACAAATCTGAAGGATTGTGTTTTATTTTGATACAGGCTTTCCAAATTTTCCAAATATCTTCATAAATTTCTTAGAATTGTTTTTCTATAAAAATCAAATATGGGAGAAAATAAGACTGATACGAGTTGATCATCTGTTTATAGGGCTTTGATAACTTATGATTCTTGGCTGGAATCCTCTATCAGAGTCCATGTTGCATAACTTTGTGTCTACTTAGCTACATAGCAGAAGCACTAAGAAATCCTATTAGTAAATTTTAAAGATGTTTAAGGGGACACTGGCAAGAGTACCACTAGTGTGTAAGGGCACTTCCATTGTGCATCACTCCCAATGCACATTGGTCACTTCACTGGCTCCTCTATATGGTAATGTAATTGGATACAGACATTATGGAATTGGAACACAAACCAAGTCCACTTACCAAGGCTAAAATTAATCTGTACTGCAGAAATAATGCAGTTTGACGCCGCTTTAACTGCCATGGCTCAATGCTATGGAATCCAGGGATGTGTAGTTTGTTAAAGCATCAGAGCTCTCTGACAGAAAAGGCTAAATATCTCACAAAACTATACATCCCAGAATTCCATAGTACTGAGCAGTGGCATCACTAGGATGGCATCCCCCATTGCAGTAAGTCATGGTGTCATCCCCCCCCATACAGAATCCGTAGCAATGTTTTCTGTACTGTTGCTCATAAATTGTAATTCCCATTGGTCACTGAATGCAGTGTTAACAGTTGTGACATAAACAACTAGCAAAATTAAAATTATACCTTTAAATTACAATAGCATACACATAGCCTCAATGTATTTACATGTACATAGTCTCATGTGGTTAAAGTTTAAAATTTGGTAAGATGTGGTATTTTTAAATAAAGTTATAAAATAATTTTTTTTAAAAAATTAAATTTTGTTAAAACTTGGGGGTTCTCCTTTTCTGCCCACTGAGCCTTAGCCCTGTCACACCATCACTTCAACATTTTAAAGTGACACAGGTGAATGCCACAGCCTGCTTTTGCCCAAAGACAGATGTTTGAGAAGCAATGGTGTCACCACACCTTAGGGCAGGGGTAGGCAACCTTTTTGAGCTGGGGCCGGGTTGCTGTCCCTCAGACAATTGGGTGGCCGAAGCACCAAAAATAAATAAATAAATATTTAAAATTAAAAAAAATAAAAGATTAAAAAATATGCATGCACACTCTCTCAGCCCCAGAAAAGCCATGGCAAAACACCTGTGGAGATTTTGCCGAGAAAACCCCAAGAACAAGTAACAACAACAATAATCAATATCATCGTGGCGGGGGGGTGGTGGTGGCAGGGGGCGGCAGCAGTGACAGGACCGGACTGGGGCCAGTCCAAAGGCCTCGGGGGGGCGCATCCGGCCCCCAGCCCTTAGGTTGCCTATCCCTGCCTTAGAGTGTCATCTGGTGTGGCCCACACCTCATTCACTCCTAGTGATGCCCCTGGTATTAAGCCATGGCAGTAAAAGCAGCATCAAACTGCATTATAACTGAACTGCAGATTAGACCTGAGTCCCTAGCAGCATTCCAGCTCTTAACTTTATTTGTACGCTATCTTTTCCCCAAAACTGAGACTCAAGAGGCTTACAAATTAGAATGCATTACATTTAAAACATACTAAAGATCAACATTAAAATGGAATTCAACTACCAGCTGCATTGAAACAATTTAAACCATGCAGTTAAAAGTAATGAAAAGCAATTCAAAAGAACAGAAAAATATAGTTACAACCATAAAAGCACTACAGCACTATTTGAAAAGTTGTCAGTTATCAAAAACCTGCTGAAATTAAGAGGTCTTTGCCTGCTAATGGACATATTGCAGGGAGGGGGCTCTTCTAGATTCCTAGGAAAGGAGTTCCAGAGCTTAGGGGCAACCACCAAGAAGACCCTCTCTCACTTTGCTTGTAAAAGTTGGGCTACGATTCCCAGCTATGAAAATTGCTTAAAGCAACAGGCAGTGGCAATATACGGTAATCCTAGCCATTCACTGGGCTGGCTACAGCCGATGAAGCTGTAGTCCAAAGAAAAGATCTGGCTGAGGAAAGCTGTACAATGTATATATGGAATTGACCTGTAGTATGGGGAAAGAGTATGTTGAGAGAAAACGTCTTGTAATTACAAAACCTGAAAACATCATGGCTGGAATCCACTAAGCCAATTGTTTTTGTGTGCCTTCAGGTTGTTTCAAACTTATGGCAATTCTACGGTGAACCTATTACAGGTCTTTCTTGGCCAGATTTGTTCAGAGTGGGTCTGCCTTTGCCTTCCCCTGAGGCTGAGAGAATGTGGCTTGCTCAAGGTCACCCATTGCGTTTCAGTGGCTAAGCAGGGATTTGAACCCTGGTCTCCAGAGTCATAGTCCAGTGCTCAAAGCACTCCACCACGTTGGCTCAATAGATCTAAAGTTACACATTTATGACTGTTGCATATTCATGATCCTACTTTTTCTCAAGTTTAGAGGATATATATGTGAAAGTCCACATATCCCCAGACAGCAGCTGCTGCAGTCAATGGAGATCTGTTCTCCTGTCATTCAGGAACTAGATGACTGATGTTTCCACCCATCCGCTGACATGAACCCTGCTTCTCCCTGTTAACAGGAACCCTGCTTCTCCCTGTTAAAACACAAATCATTCATAGGTTGAGATGGGACCATTTCTGGCCTCTATTTTTTGCAGCAGTTTATTGTTGTTATGCACCTCCAAGGCATTTTTGACTTATGGTGACCTTAAGGCAAAACTATCATAGGGTTTTCTTGGTAGGTTTCTTCAGAGGAAGTTTGCCATTGCCATCCTCTGAGGCTGAGAGAGTGTGACTTGCTCAAGGTCACCCAGTGGGTTTTTAGCTTTGCTGCCTGGTAACTGGGGATTGGGAGGAGTTGGACCGGGTGTCACTGAATAGCTAGGTAACTACAGTGGCTAAACCTTCGTAACTGCCCAAGTGAATTCTGGCCCAAATTCTATTTTTGATATGAAATCTCTAGAAACATTTTTTCCATGTTGGCTTTCATTCCCAGGTGACAAGATTACATGTGTATGAATCCTTATTGAAATCAATAAGGCCCAACTCACACCACCATTTTAGAGCATGAAACTGGAAGGAAAACTTGTGGCTGTTTTCATTCCCAGCTGTAAGTTGTTTTCTTTGCATTCGCCAGCATGAGTCAGGATTTGGCATATCACTAAAAGTCCATTTATAAAGCATTCCAGTATTGAGGATTACTCATGATAACACAGAGCATCAATCTCATATGTGTTGTTCCCCATCACATGTTGGATGTGATCTCATAGGGATGGGCATATCTGAGCTTCATTTTTGCTTAGATTGCTTTTTCCAAGTTTAAGTTCGTAAGTTCATTTTGGCCTAATTATATGTGTGTCCAGTTTCGGGCATCTCCAGAGGTATATTGGGGCAGTGGTGGAAAAAATGATAGTGTTGCCCTCCCAGTAAGAATTCTGTCTCCCCCAATGAAACTGTCCTTCAATCCCCACATTTCTAGCATTGCAGTAACTTAAAATTCCACTTGAACATTTAAGAAAATGCAATTTATTCATCCAAAGAAAAGGGGCAGGCAAAGTGGCCAAGGGAATGTGAACACAGCTAACAAAAGCATTCTAGGTGTGAACAGTTTTCAGTGTCTCACTCTCTTCAATGCTAGAAAGTGCAATTTGGTTCTTTTTATTTGTTAAGGAGATGCAGACTCAGTACCTTTTGTATGAAAATTCAGAGCAAATAAATTTCTGCCCCCTCAATGGCATGTAGAACATGTTTGGGTCTATCAAAGTGGCTTACAACAACAACAATTTAAAATTGTTAAACATTCACAAGATACAACATTTAAAACAAGATTAAACAATAAAAAAAATTAAAACCAGTTTAAAACATACAACATTACACACATAGCAGCAGCAGCAGCACAACAATTAGCAGGATTCAGTGAATTGTTTAGATAAGACAAGCTTTATATAGTTACTCATCAAATGCCTGTCAGAAAATTCTTTACTTGTCTGTGAAAAGAGAGTCAGAAGGGTTCCAATTTAACTTCCCTGGGAAGAAAGTTCCAGAGCCTGGGGTCAGCCACTGAGAAGACCCTTTCCCATGTTCCCATCAGAGGTATCTGTGAAGGTGTTGAGACAGAGAAAAGGCCTTTCCTAGCAGATCTCAGAGCCTGGGCTGATTCGTAACGGAGAATACAATCCTTCAAATAACCTGGACCTAATCCTTGTAGGGCTCCATAGGTCAAACCCAGCATGTTGAATTAGACTGGCACCCAATGTAGCTGTTGCAACAAACAAGTTCTGTGTTCCCTGTAACCAGCCCCAGTTAGCAATATGTCCTCAGCTCTTTGTACCAGCTGAAGTTTCCGAACACTGTTCAAAGGTAGCCCCATTACAGGAATCCAACCAAGATGTAACTAATGCATGTGTCGCAGAGGCCAAATCATACATCTCACAGAGTTGGCATACAAGCTTTAACTGTGCAAATGTACTCCTGGACACTGCTGAAACCTGAGCTTCCAGGTGCAGATTTGAATCCAGGAGCACACCCAAGGGAGACTGGCAGCCTAACTTCTGTGAGAAGAGAATACCCTGCACAACAATTAGCCAGATCCAGCATATTATTTTTGTGGGATGGTCAATAATCAAACATTTTAATAAACAGAAAAGTCTTTAGTTGTCTGTGAAAAGAAAGCAGGCAGGGCATCAGTCTAACTTCTCTAGAAAAAGAATTCCAGAGCCTGGGAGCAGCCACTGAGAAGGCCCTCTCCGGTGTCCCTGCAGACTGGCATTTTCCAGGGACAGGGTAATCCCATCCAGCACAGGCTGGATCCCTATTTTCTGATCAGCCTTTCAACTGACCAGGAGCAACTTCATTTTGTCTGAATTAAGTTTCAGTTTGTTCACCCTCATTTAGTCCATTACTGATGACTGGCACTGATTTAGAACCAAAATAGTTTCTTTCGTTTATGGTAGAAAGGAATAATAGAGTTGGGTATCATTGGCATACCGATAGCACTGAACCCAAAATTCCAGACAAACTGTCCCAGCAATTCTATGTGTAGATTAAATATCAATGTGAGATAGAACTGAACCCTGAGGGACACCATAGGCCAATGATGGCTATGCACACCACAGGCTTACATACTGGGAATCAATGGGAACAAGCCTGCAGCTGTGGCCATCATGTGCTCAGATATTGATATGATTAGGAGTTAACCCACAAAAATAATGCAATGATTCACATAAAGAGGTTCCCCAGATAAGTTAAAAGCTCTCAGTCCCCTTCATTTTGATAGACTTAAGTTCACTTAACTTATCTTCTTGTTTTAATCTTCTATTTATTTTGAACCAGCAGCTCTACAGCCAGCAAGGAAGACTATGTCATAAATCTAATGCACTCCACATGTGATGAAAACAATACTAATGTGGTTGTAAAAGCTAAACAATGTATTCTTAAGTCCAGGTTCTCAACTGCAAAGACAAGGAATAGTTGCAGAAATTATACCTAAAAATGGTGAAATTACACAATCCAATAAACCCAATCCAACTGAAATCTTTCATGAAGGCTTGTGAACATTCATAGTGCATCATATTGAGACAGTAAAATTCAGGGTGAAATCTTGGGAGCAATTAGATTCTTTCAATCCCTAGAAAAAGGCCAATTCTGATCCCACACCCACTGTGTATCGGGTGAATTCAGCAGGACAGTTTCTGGGAAAGCATCCATAGATACCCAAGCTGTGTATTAACAATCAGTGTTACATTGACAGTATACTAGTGTTTCAATTACTATGCTTACTGCTGACATGAAATGGGCTTCATATGAATTCACACTGTGGATGGATTCAAACATGGTGCCAGATTTCAGTTTGGCACTGAAAATAACAATATTCCCCTTCTTTTTTGCCCCAGCATGTTGCAGGTAAAACGGTATCCTGTTAAGGATAAAGTTGGTAGGAGCAGTATGGTGCTAGTCATATTCACACGTGTTCCTTTATTCTTACATCTCTATTCTCTCCCATTGCTGCATTCATCTACAATTTTCAAAACAAGATCTGCAGGAAATTTTTCATTTAAATATATGCTTTTGAACACAGTTTCTCCCCAAATACAAACTTATAAATTTTCTCTCAAAGTACATGTTTCTAAACATACTTTATCCTGTAGTTGGGAGAAAACAGTCAAAGGTTCTTTAATATGTGTTTTGAATTGTGAGCTACATTGTGAAATTTGGCGAAATCCAAATGGGAATGTCATTCTGAACCATACATGAGGTGGATCAAGTCAGTTCACATCAGACTTTGCAAAGACTGAGGTCTCCAAACATAGCTTGTCATCCCAACTCCTTCCTCCCCTCCATATATTTGCCTTCTTCAGAAGAAATGTCTTCATACCTATTGAGGGTGACCAAACATCCTCCTTTTCCCAGACATGTCTTACATTTCAACCTTCTGTCCAAGAGGAATTCCAAAAGGGCTTCCATTTGAGCAGGGTTAAGAAGCCCATTGAGTAACACCACGCTTGCTGTTTCCCTTGGAGAAAGACATCTATTTGGCAGCCTATCTTCATTGCAAATAAGGGGATAGGATGGATCCTTCTAAATTTCTTTTTTCCTAGTGGCAGCACCAACAGAGAAGACTTTTCCCTAGAGCTCAGGGAACGTTTGCTTCTTGAAGGGGGAAAGGACAGCAAACATCTCAGGCAATGGGCTGCTTGAGGTGGAAGGATAATCCCTCTAAAACTATGTGGAGAAATCTTGTAGCACCTTTGAGACTAACTGAGAGAAAGAAGTTGGCAGCATGAGCTCTCATAGACTTAAGTCTACTGTCCAAATGCATCTGAGGAAGTAGACTTAAGTTTACGAACACTCACACTGCCAATGTGAAGTCGTAGGCTGAAAAACCCACAAAAAAACTACTCACACTGCCAATTTCTTTCTTTCAGTTAGTTTCAAAGATGCTGCAAGATCTCTCTACATACTGATTCAACAAACAAACATGGCCAGATCTTTGAATTCTCCCTCTAAATGTAGTCGTCAAGTCTCCCCTCATATACGACAGAGACAGGCTAGCAAGTAATGCATTCAGTCCTGCACTTCCACCTGTACCTATCTAGCACCACTTCCTTGCACTTCCCTCCATTCTGAATCATAAGTTAAAACCTTCTCCCCCAAATTCTTCCTTTTCCCCCTCCTAATCTCTCCCGGCCCCTTAACACCACTTCCCTGTTGTGTGGGGAGAAGGTTTTAACATTCAGATTCGGAATGGAGGGAAACAGAGGGAAGTGCTGTTAGGTGGCCAAAAGACGTCTGGAGAGGGAGAAGAAAGATTAGGGGGGAGAAGGTTTTAACAGTGGATAATGTCAACAAGGCATTTTAACAAATATAAGTTCATCAGAAAAATATGGCTGAGTACTTAATAAAATGCAACATATGTAATATAGCTGTAAATAAACCACATGAAATGAACTTCTATTTACATTAGTGTTTTTAACTTTTATTTTGTAACACCCTACCTTTTTCTAGAATGCCCTACATTTTGCAGTGCCTTGTCTTCCTTTGTGGTTATGACATCTGGTCACCCTGGGAGCTTTCTTATCAACCTGAATTAGGCAAGATGGGTGGGAGAGGGCCTTCTCAATTGTGGCACCATGTGTGAGGAATGCCTTCTATTAAAAGTTTCAGCTGACACCTTCATTAAGTTCCCTTCCACATCAGGTAAAGATCTGCCTATTCCTCCAGCCAGATTTTGGAATGATTTTTAGTATTTTTAGATCTTTCTACTTGTTTTATTTTTCCCTCTAAATGTTACTTCTCATTTTATTTTGAGCCGTATGTACTTTGGTTTATCTGGGCCCAACATTAGGGTTGGGTAGAAAAATCTTGATTCTGTGACACAACCCTTGAGTTGAATGGCAACATTGTGCAGCCAGGTGCTCAACCGGATGGGCAAAAGAAGGTGCAATGGTATAGACAACTGAATGTGCAACAAAATGCACAACTGAATGTGAATTACACACACCCCGGCACCACATGCACAACTCTGCACCTGGGACCTTGAATGAAAGTGCTGCGCATCAGACAAAAATGTACAATTGTTTCCAAAGGGCTATTTATGGATGCATAAAACACCAGCCATAATCTACCCCTTGTGGAATATGTTTTTATTATACTTGTTTTATCTTCAGTTTTAACTGGCTTGTTTTATTGCTTTGTTGTAGTTTATGTCTTGAATTTATATGCTGCCTAGAGAGGTTTGGGATATTGAGTGGGTTGAAAATATAACAAATAAACAAACTTTATGTGATGGAAAGAGAGAGCTCAGTGGAAGGTGCAGCAAATATCAGAACCACTTCTACTCCAAAATGATCCCAAATGTCACTCAAAATCAGTTCTGCATTGAATTTCCAGGAGGTTTGATTTCCAGTTTTGATGAAAACACTGGTTTTTACAGTCCTTTAATCTACTGTTTCAGAAACCGTACAGGATTTTGCTAAGATTTCATTAAGATCAGAATGATATCATAGAACATGAAAGGGCAGGCTCGGACATGTAAACCCACTAGGTGACCTTGGCAAGTTCCACTCAGCCTCCGAAGAAGGCAATGGCAAGCCCCTCTAAGAAACTTGCCATGAAAACCCCATGACAGGTTCATCTTAGGGTCCCCATAAGTCGGGAATGACTTGAAGGCACACAACAACAACAGGAAACCAAGGAGTAGGAGCAATAGGTCTATCCTGCTGTTGTAAACAGGATCCTGGATGTTGTTCTGCAGGATCCTGTTTACACATTGAGAAAATACGTACTGTACATATCATTTTTAAATATTAAAGAAAAATATGTCTCCAGTTTTATACTAGGTAGGGTGAGAGTTGAAAAATAGGAGGAAAGGCAGTTAAGGTACTGCCTTGTCAAACTGAGACAAGTGTTTAGCAGGGAGATAGTGTTTTGAGTCATGACACCCAGTAGAACTAGGGCTCACAGGACTGACACCCCTGGACTTTTTGATAAGTTACTTGCCACTGCCACCCTTGGTTTCCCCTATTTCTGCTGTGTTTTATGGCAATCCTGAAGCAGCAAGATGAGAAATAAATCTTCCCAAAAAAGATGTCTTGTTTTGAGATATCTGTGTTGTAATCCAAAGTATTTGGGGGTGTTTTTACAAAAGGCCTGGTAGGGATTAAAACTACTCAAACACACCGACCAGCACCTTTGGACTTTCCATGGGAGTTTTGCTCTATGTACTTCAAAATTTACAACTGTATCACAGATGACACTCTATCCTTGGAACAGTCTCCCCATAGGGATTTGATAGGTTTCTTCTATAGTGATATTCCAGTGAATGGTTAAAAGCATCACTGCAACAGTTGGGTATCCTTCTGTTCTAATGCTTTAGTGGTCTTTGTTTTGACTGTGGCTGTCAACTGCTTTTCCTGCTTATCCTTAAGTGTTTGACTTTCAGAGTTGCATCAGTATGTTGTTCTTTCATGATTCCAAATGGCTCTGGGTATGTCAGAAAAATTGGAAATGCTTAAAATAAATGACTATATGAATGAATGATGAATGAATGAATGAGTTGGGATAGAGGAGAACTTTGTTTAAATTCTTTTTTTGTAAGTATTTACCTACACTTACTTTTTCACATTTCAGATGGGAAAAATTGAAATTTGGGATGGGAAAAATTGAGATTAAGAACATCTAAATGCTAGAGAAACCAAAACTAAAATATTTGTCCTTTCAGGTCTTGAACTACAAGTGCTTATGGAATCAAAGGGTAGGAAGGGACCTAACTATGCAGTACTACATAGTTAAAGCACTCTTGAGGAGAGTGACCAAAATGGTGAAGGGTCTAGAAGCTATAGCCTATGAGAAAAGACCCTTGAAGTGAGGTGGAGTGTCCTTATTTGGAGGTCTTTAAACAGAGGCTGGATGGTCATCTGTCAAGGATGCTTTGATTGAGAGTTGCTGCATGGCAGGGGGTTTGACTGGATGGCCCTTATGGTCTCTTCCAACTCTATGATTCTATGATTCTATGTTCCCATCTCTATGGCTGTGCTCATGTGGTTCAGAATAATACAGGAGACCCCGGAGTATTCTGGCTCCAAAGTAGCCCCCAATTCCTCCATTACCTGGGCACTCTGGAGAGATGCCATGTGGCTGTTCACATGTGCATCCGCTCTGGCACTCACTGCCCCCCCAACATGGGTCACTGCCCCAATGCCAAAAATGAGGTGCCCAGTTTTGATTTCATAGAATCATAGAGTTGGAAGAGACCACAAGGGCCATCCAGTCCAACCCCCTGCCATGCAAGAACTCCCAATCAAAGCATCCCTGACAGATGGCCATCCAGCCTTTCATGGCTGGCACCTTGACTGTGACCTCAGAGGGAGCAATTTGTGCCAGCAATGACACTGTGGACACAATGGGAACAACCACCAAAGGGTTCCAGATAATGTGGAAGACCCAGAGCAAAATGTGAGTTTTTAACAACATTTTTAAAGGCCCCATGCACAAAAAGGTAGATACAAAAGACTGCAGCCATGTAGGACTATAGCACTGATCTCCCTTGCAAGCAAAATTATGCTCAGAATTATCCCAAAGGTCCAATTGGGGTTCAGGAAAGGAAGAGGCACAAGGGACCACGTTGCAAACATACGATGTCTAATGGAGCACGCCAGGGAATTCAAAAAGAAAATCAACATATGCTTTATAGGTATAGCAAAGCCTTTGATTGCATAGATCATGAAAAGCTATGGAATGCACCTTAAGACATGGGAGTGCCAACACATCTGATAGTCCTGATGAGGAATCTGTACTCAGGAGAAGAGACTGCTGTCAGAACCGAAAATGGAGAAACAGAATGGTTCCCAATTGGCAAAGGGGTCAGACAAGACTGCATCCTTTCACCCTGTCTGTTCAACTTGTATGCAGAACATATTATAAGAAAAGCTGGCTTGGACACAAAAGACAGAAGAGTCAAAATAGGAGGAAGGAATATCAACAATCTAAGATATGCAAATGACACCATAGTACTAGCAGAAAACCTCACAGACCTCAAACACCTACTAAGGAATATCAAAGAAGAAAGTGAAAAGGCAGGCTTAATGCTGAACATAAAGAAAACAAAAATAATGACCACCAAGGACTGTCACAAGTTCAACCTAGACAACCTGATCTCCCTAATGTAATCTAAGGCTAATAGTACAATCTGATTTGGCCTCCCGACGATGAAGAAGATGATGATTAAAAATTGAATTAGATGTATATTATACTATTCTGGGAGTATTATAATATTGTATTTTATTATATGGATTGTTGGCTTTTATTATTGTTATGGTTTTTACATATTGTATCTTTGTACATTGTTTTATATTTTTGTTGTAATCCCGCCTCAATCTGCAGGGAGAGGTGGGAGAATATAAATAAAAATTATTATTATTATTATTATTATTATTATTATTATTATTATTATTATTTTAAAAATAGAAATAGTAAAAGAATTCCCATACCTGGGATCAAACATTGATAGAAATGAGGACTGCAGTCAGGAAATCAGAAGAAGATTAAGAATGGGGAGGGTGGCTATGAAAGAACTAGAAAAGACTCTAAAATGCAAAGATATACAACTCAGCACAAAAGTTAGAATCATACAAGCCATTGTATTCCCTATTACCATGGATGGATGTGAGAGCTGGACAGTTAAGAAAGATGATAGGAAGAAAATCAACTCCTTTGAGATAATGTGGTGCTGGAGAAGAATGTTGAAGATAGCCAAAAAGACAAACAAATAAACCCTAGAGCTGATCAAGCCGGAAACCCCCCTGGAAGCCAAGATGACCAAATTGAGGCTGTCATACTTCAGACACATCATGGGAAGAGTCATTAGAAAAGACAATAATGCTGGGGAAAGTAGAGAGAAGTAGGAAGAGAGGAAAGCCACATGCCAGTTGGATGGACTCTATTAAGGAGGTCACAGGTATGAGTTTGCAGTGGAGGATAGAGGGTCTTGGAGATGTCTCATCCATAGGGTCACCATGAGTTGAGATCGACTCGAGGGCTGTTAACAACAACAAATACAGCCATATAAATCCACTGGGTGACCTTGGCAAGTGTGGTGCACACTCCTGCCACCTTTACCCTTAAGCACTGTCTTTCTGGATGGCAGTCCTGTAGTAAGTCGTTATCCCACACCTGCCACTAAATTAAGTGCAAAGGACCCACACTTTTCTTTGTATGATGTCCCACACCAAACTTTAAAATATTAGTAGCGTGGTTTGTTCTAAAAACATAGGCCAAGTTCAAGTTCCGTTTATTACGATCAACCGATCAGACATACATAGGCCAAGTGATGTTTAAACAAGAATAAACGTTTATTTTAAAAACAGCATGGAAAACATATAACTTGAATCAAGGCTTGTTACTGTAGTCTTGCTTGGTTACATATAACAATGTTTGGCTCCAAATCACTTGTGATACTGTAGACTCACAGGCTAGCAATCTCTCTCAGGAGATAATGTTAATGTATCATTGATTTAATATATTTTTAGGGGGGGGTGATATGTTTATGATATTTGTATTGTATAGGATTGTATTTTAGATTGTAAGCCGCCTGGATAGCCTTGGCTTAAGGTGGGATATAAATAAAATGTTATGTTATTATTATAACACACCAGCAACTCCCTTCTCTAGAGTTCTGTATGTGTTTCAGCTACCAAAATTACAATCCCCCCAGGAACTCTTCAAAACATAGCCCTCTCGTTGGCTTAACTCTCTGTCCACTCGCAACTTCCAACTCTTCCCTCCAACTGTCAGCCTGGACTTTTTAAAGTACTCCCAACTTGAATCCTATTGGTTGGCCCTCAGCTGCCTCCTGATTGTCCCACTGGACATTCTATTCACCCCAGCAAGTCACACTCTCTCAGCCTCAGAGGATGGTAATAGCAAACTCCCTCTCAAGAAACTTGCCAAGAAAGCCCCATTATAGGTTTGCCTTGGGGTCTCCATAAGTCAGAAACGACTTGAAGAAACACAAGAACAGCAAAGTGCCAAACCAGTCATATGTTGCCAGGATAGTTCACACCAGAATCAGGGATTGGGCCGTGCATCATCTGAACTGATCATTGTGAGGATGGGGGAGGACATGTTATTTGGCCGATGAAGACATGTCCGGTGAATGACAAGCCACAAGGCACACACACGTACAATTTTGGAGAGGAGGCTTCAATACCAAAAAAAAATCCTAAAAGGATATCAAATGTGCAGGAGGGGAAGAGTTAATTGTAACTTTTCCAGTGGGGATGGATTAATCACTCCTGCCAAGATGCAATGGGAGGATGGGTGTGAGATGACTTAATTTCGGGAGCTTTCCAAACTCCTGCTGTTTAAAAAATTGAAAGGCCGTATTTTCTATTACAGTCCCTGGCAAAACCATTGAGCGGTCATAAAAACAGACTCTCCAAATGCTAGATTTTTCTTGCTTGGATAGCAGCAGCTGGATAGCGAGGCGGGGGAATCTGGGGATATTAATAAAGCCTCCGAAAATGTTTGTCCTTTGGGGAATGTGACAAAAATACCACAATAAAAATAAAAAAGAGTCTCTTGACACTGAAGCTGCCCTTGCTATTTACGAATGTGTATGCAAATGCATACTTATTTTTGCAGGATCTCCTTGGGGAATGAAATTGGTGGGGAAAGGGGTTGAGTATATTAAAACTGACCCTAGTTTGTCAAAAGTAAGATGTTCATTAGGAATCTGTGGATTAGTGAGGCAAATGACACTTTGCAGGCAAGCACAATTCCTAGAATGTTCATGTCCTTTGTCATTTAAGCCACTGTGGAATGAGAGCATTGAAGAGCAAGATAAAGTGCAGACGGGTGGTTTCTCCATTGTAAAAAAAAACTACGCATACACACACACACACCACTCCTAAAGGCCACATAGTTCTCAACTTTCATCTAAATGGAAAGTTGCCACAGTTGCCAGCTCTCAGAACCTGGCCCTGAGTCTCACATTTTCATTGACCATTTCCAGACAAGAGACAAGGTGCAAATTCAATTTAGGTGGGCTCATCTTCAAGAAAGAGTGACGAAAGAGCTGGGTGCAAATCTCCAGCTCACCTAGTAGAACCACAGCTTCCTACAATTTGCAAGGATTAATTGTTTGTTAGTGCAACTTGCAGATGGCCTCAGTACTTTTAGCTTCCTCCTTTGCTCCCAGTTGTTGCTGCACCAGGGCTCATCTTCAGCTCAGCTCTGCATTCACATTCTGGCTAGAATCAATGTTCCTTATCCCACCTCCCTAAGGCTTCATCTGTATCTCCATAGGATGGAGCTATGACCATTAAAAGTAGTGTAAAACTACATTAATTCTGCAATGTGGCAGCAGCCAAAGAGATCCTGTTATTGTCCTACTATAACCTCTTGCAAGCTCAGGATAGTCATGGCTTCCTTAATTGAATTTATCCACCTGTGTTGTGGTCTTCCTCTTTTCCTAGTACCTTCATTTTTGCCTGGCTTTATTGTCTTTTCTTCTTGCGTGTCTTCAAATTGTTTCTGATTTAGGGTTGTACCTTATCATGGAGTTTTCTTCCCCAGATTTGTTCAGATGAGGTTGCCTTTGCCTTCCTCTGAGGCTGAGAGTGGGACTTACCCAACGTCACCCAGTGGGTTTCCATGGCTGAGCAGGGATTCAAATCCTGATCTCCAGAGTCATAGTCCAACACTCAAACCACGCTGTCTTTTCAACAACTCCCCAAATGCCCTGCCTGTGTGGCTAGTTGTAATCTGAAAAGCAACTTTTCCAAACTCTGAATATGCTCTTGGCTCAGTTAGCTTTCTTTCAGGATTTGGTAAACTGTGATTATAACATGCATTGAAAAAAATCACAAGACTATTTCAATTCAGCATTTAAAGAACACCTGTCAAACGTGTGTGAACTGCTCTCCTCTGCAGGTATAACTACACAACAGGATCATATGCATACAAGAGACTTCCAGGATTATTTTTATTTTAAGAAAAAGAAAAGCAGTAGTTTTGGAAGAGAGTGGATTTAGACCCAAGAAGCACTTCCAGCTGAATGCCAGTTGATTGGATTAAAGCGGTTTGTTTAAAAATATATACATAAAAATATGTAAAAAGATTTTATTTAGTGCACTACAAAATTAATTTGCAAAATGGCTGTCATGAGGTTTAGTGATGGCCATGGTGGAGGTGGCTCTAAAAGCAGGATTAGAGGTTCACTTGGGCTGCATCTGCACTGCAGAAATAATCTGCTTTGACACCACTTTAACTGCCATGGTTCCATGTTATAGAATTCTAGGAGTTCTATTTTGTTGGAGCCTTAGAGCAAAATACCTCACAAAATTGCAATTCCCAGAATTCCATAGCATTAAACCATGACAGTTAGAGCAGTCTCAATCTGGATTATTTCTGCAGTGTGGATGCAGTCTTGGTCAGTGGAGATGTCATTTTAAGATTGGAGATACTGCCAATCCTGTTTTGGATGAGGTTGCACTCCCTTTGGAGGACGAGATTCACAGTGTTGAGGGTTGAGTTGCTTGACCTGCAAAGTCAGTCTCTTTCCAATTTGAGCTGAGGCACCAGTTCCAACTGTTCTTGGAGGATTTGTCCACAGTGATCCATGCCTTAATCCCAGAATGATACAACCATAGAGTTGGCAGGGATCACAAGGGCTATTCAGTCTAGTCTCTTGTGTTTGTGTGTAGGCGTGCTGTGTGCCTTCAAGTCATTTCCAATTTATGGCGATCCTATGGCCAATCTCCTGCCATGTAGGAATGCACAATTTAAGCCAGGGGTTGGCAACCTTTTTGAGCCAGGGGCTTGGTTGCTGTCCCTCAGACAATTGGGGGGCCAAAGCACCAAAAATAAATAAATAAATAAATAAATAAAAGATTAATTTAAAAAAATTAAAAAATATGCATGCACACTCTCTCAGCCCCAGAAAAGCCATGGCAAAACCCCTGTGGAGATTTTGCCAAGAAAACCCCAAGAACAAGTAATAACAACAATAATCAATATCATCATGGCAGCGGGGGATGGGGGGCGGTGGCGGGGGTCCAAAGGCCAGTCCAAAGGCCTCAGAGGGGCGCATCCAGCCCCTGGGCCTTAGGTTGCCTACCCCTGATTTAAGCAATCAGAAAATAAGTCACTTTTAGCGGTGCCAGTTCAGGATCATCTCAGACTGTGAGATTCCTGGCCTAAAACCTGAGCTTTTGGGATGCTCCTTGATTTAATCAAACATTAACATTAAGGAGCCCTGATGGCACAGTGGTTAAATGCTGGTACTGCAGCCACAAGATTGTAAGTTCAGTCCTAAAGGAGGGCTCCAAGGTCCACTCAGCTTTCCATCCTTTTGTAGGTTGGTAAAATGAGCACCCAGCCTGTTGAGAGCAATTGGCTTATACACTGTAAACTACTGATAAGCACTATATTGTTATTGCTATAAGTACCAACCACAGTTGGTCACAGCTTGTCAAGATGGAAAAAGGGGAAAAGTAGTAGAAGGAGAGAGAAACTGGGGCATTTTTAAAGCAGCTTAAAAAATGAGACAACAGAGGGTTAACCGGTACTGTCTCTGCAAAGTCAGGATAGCTGAAGGGTGTATAGGTGGCAAAGAGAAGCTGTATGGGATGCACAACTTTTTTTTTTCCAATAATGGAAGCAATGGATTCAAGCTACAGGAAAAGAGTTTCCACCTAAACATTAGAAAGAACATCCTGACAGTAAGAGCTATTTGATAGTGGAATATGTTGGCTTGGAGAGTGGTGGAGTCTCCTTCTTTGGAGGTTTTTAAACAGATGCTGGATGGTCTGCTTTGATTGTGCCATCCTGCAAGGCAGAATAGAGTTGGAGTGGATCTTTACAATCTTTTTCCCCCTCCTTAGATAGACAGGGATTCCTGCATGCAAACTCCTCCCTCTCTCTCTCATTCAAACTAACCATGTGACTTAGGTCATTCCTTCTTGGGACTAAGAGTACAGACTGGCACTTTGAGCCAGTATTGGGGCAGATTGGGGGTGTGGCAACTGCACGCAGTATGCCCAAATGCTGCCCCGATGCCAGTGTCATGCTGTCCGATCAGCCACATGGTGGGCAGTGCTTCTCTATTTCTGTGGCACAGCATTTAGACATGCTGCACCGCAAAAACCCTGAAAAAACACTGCCACAACAGCAAATGTGCACTTTCCCTATTTTAAAAAAAACACCAGATAATGGCTGCAGCATGCGGTTGCCACGGCCTCAATCCAGCAATGAAAGGGGCACCAGGATGCTGCTCCAAAGGGGCAGTCTGTTTAGCCCCTAACTGTCCTTTCTCTCAAGATTCTTAGCTGAGCTGTTCCCATTTTCCTGCTCTCTAAAGATGGTGTGATCTCTTCTCTTTACCTAAACCATCACTACTTAGATTAGGATATAGCTTTTTTTATGTAAATATAAATTAAAGCCATTAATATAAATATAAATTAAAGGATGAACTACACTCATCCATCCATTTCCATGGACTTCAGGTCTGTGGTTTCGGTCCTTTGCGGAGCAGCAAGGGGGAGGCTTAATATGGCATGCACACCTATGGTGCACGCACAGAGCCACACGCAAGAGCGTGCAGCCATTCAAGCCTATAGGGCTTGAATATTTGCAAATTTCCATTTTCAGGGGGCGTCCAGAATGGATCCTCCACTAAAAAGGAGGGATGACTGTACAAGCTACATGTTTGTTGTTTTTGAGTCAGTCTCAGTTACAGTTAGGCAAAGTCACTCTTCTGCTCCTCTGCTAGTTTAAAGCCAGACTCTAACAGGCTTGGCTTTCATATTTTAATATTTTAATATTTTTGTTTCCTTAAAAAGTCTGAAGCCTTAGGGAACTTAAATTATCCCACATTTTTGGGTTATGGGGTCCCAGGCTATTTTGTTCTAAACTGTTTCTCCTAAAGATATTGACTACAAGAAAGGTTTTACTACTCTAACAATAAAGAATGGCTTCTAAAAATCCACAGTGATCATTGAAATATTAATTGGAACAAATTATAAAATGTGGTCATGGAAAATGTAAATGCACTTGACTACAATGGGACTATTTAAGGCAGTGTATGGGCAGAGACCCACAGAAGCAGGAATATAGCAACAGTAGTTTGATAAAAATGCAGAGAAGGCAGCTGGTTATATTTGCTTGTCTATAAATCCCAGCATTACATACCATATCCAAGGTTTAACTGATGCAAAACAGATATGGGACAAACTACAGAAAGTGTTTGATTCTCCAAGCACTTCTATTGAACAGCTCTCATGATCAAACTTGTTAACACAATGTTGCATCATCCTCAATTTTTGAATCAGCATATTAATGGCTTTGTGACAGATTTGTCTGGAGTTACTGCACCTGGAGAATCCTTTCCAGAAGATGCAAAACTTGGACTGTTTTTGGCTAGCCTTCCAAAATATTACCCTCCAATAATTAATGTTTTGCAAGTTAAAGGAGATGTTTCTTAGCAAAATGCTATTGCTCAAATTGTTGAATTTCAAAATAGGCAGAACTTGATGGAAGGCAACGTTTGGCCTCGGCAGACGACTAATTGAGTCGTCTCCGAGGCCAGGAAGAGGAGGGGCCACCGCACGCGCGGCGGCCCTTCCTCTTCCTGAGGTCGCCCTGAACGCTTCCAGGCCACCGGATGCCCGGCGCGTTCAGGGCGACCTCCTCCCACAGCGTCCGGACGCGCTGCGGGGGATAAGTCAGAGAAAGGGCGCCCGCCGCTTTTAGGGCGCCCTTTCTCTGACTTATGAAAGGAGTGCCATTTTGGCGCTCCTTTCAGGGTCACCGGGGAGGCGCCGCGGTGAGGCTGCCATAGCCCCGCGGCGCTTCGGACCAGGGCGTCCTGGACGCCCTGGTCTGCATCCCCCCTTAATTACAAAAACAACAGACAGAGAATTAGCTCAATTGCTGCAGAGGATTTGCAAAGGACCTCTTTTTCTCCCAGTAAAATAGAAACAATGTTAACAAGTCAAACCAAGAGGTGAGCTGCAAAAGCTGCAAAGCCAAGAGCTAAACACCAATAACAAAAGGAACTTTAAGAAAGAAGTTTTTAACCCTAAACAGAAATCTTCCAGTCATGTTGATATTGGTTTGATTCATGAACAATTATTTCACATTGCTTGAGATAAATATAAAAACCAAGTTTTCATTGATAGTGGAGCAAGCACACATTTCTTCAACTTCAAAGAATGGTTTGGTGATTTTGATTCAAATGTAACTTTTCCTGTCTATCTTGCTAGCAGTCAAGGTTTTTGCACAAGGAAAAGGGACTGTTATTTTGCAAACAAAACTTGGTCCTGACAGAATAGGAACCTTACAAATCCTAAATGCTTACTATGTGCCAGATTTGCAAGCCTCCTTTTACAGTGTGCAAACATCAAGAGGAAACTGTGCTAGCTTCAAAAAGCAAACCTGCTTTGATTTTCATGACAACATTTTGATTTTTAGAGCAGACTTAGGATCTCATAGCTGTTATCAGATGCAGATTTTGCATTCATCTGCAAACAATGTGACCCAATGCAATCACAAAGACTGTTCAACTTTATGGCATTGCAGATTTGCTTATCGAAGTGTGGAACATATCAAAAGACTGGCCAATCAAGATCTTGCAAGATACTTTAAGTTCAAAGCATGCTCCAACAATGAAAAATTTGTAGAATGCTTGATAGCAAAGGCCACAAGAGCTCCACACCCTCCAACAAGGCATTGGATCTCTTACATGCTGATCTTTCTGGACCAATGAATCAAAAGTCAGCAGGTGGCAACTCTTACTTTATGACTATTATTGATTATTTCATCAGATACACATACACTTGCCTTCTCAGAGAGAAGAATCAAGCCTTTCAAAAATTCAGAGTACTTTAATCGAGTATGTAACAAATTTGGCTATAAACCAAAGAGCCTGCACACAGATAACAGCACTAAATTTGTCAATGCTGAATTTGATGAATTTTTGAAAGAACATAGTATTGAGCATCAGACCACACACAGACCACACAGGCTTATTCTCTGGAACAAAATGGTATGGCAGAGAGAATAAACAGAACTCTCAAGGAGATGGCAGTGACTATGCTTTTGGAAGCCAATATGCCTAAACGCTATTGGTCTGAAGCCATCATGACTGCTACATACCTGTGCAACCAACTGCCAACTAGATCCAAAGATGTAACCCCATTCCAGTTAAGGCATGGAATTAAGCCTAAAATAAACCATCTAAAAGTTTTTGGAAGCAAAGCATTTACCTATATTCTCAAACAGAAAAGAAGCAAACTTGACTGCAGAAGTGAAGAGGGAATTTTTGTTGGTTATGCTAGAAATTGTTACAGAATTCTAAATCCAGATGGACACACAATAAAATTAACAAATGCTGTTTATGTAGATCAAAGACCACAGCTCAAATCTCATCCAAACCAAGATGTCTATCCAGATTTATTTGCAGTGAAAGAAGACTCCCATCAGCAACCAGAGTATGTGGAGTGTTTTGTGTGTTGTTGGTTTTTTTTTTTTTTTTTTTTTTTTTGATCCTTTTAGATTGCATCTAAAAGGGGCTACATTTGCAGTTGCCCAGCCTAACGATGAGGAACCAGACAACATACAAGAAGTGGAGCCACATATCCAAGTCCAGGTGAGAAGGTCAGAACACTCCATTAAAGGTGTGCCATCTGAAAGATTCTCTTATCAAGCCACAGAGGAAAGAATTCCAAAACCCTCTCATTTGAAAAAGATCAGGGAACTGCTAAAGACAGATTCTGAGAAGTGAGTGCAAGCTGCTAGTGGGGAGATGCAATCTTTATATAAAAACAAGACATGGACTTTGTCAGAATTGCCAGAAGGAAAAAGGGCAATTGGCTATAGATGGGTCTTTACCACCGAGCAAGATGCAGAAGGTGAGATTCAGAGATACAAGCAAGACTTGTGGCTAGAGGCTACAGCCAACAATATGATGAGGACTACAATGAGACCTTTGCCAGAGTAGTCACACACACAGCCATCAGAACTCACCTAGCTGTTGCAGCCTACAAGAAAATGAACGCTCAACATCTGGATGTCTGAACAGCTTTTCTTTATGGCTATCTGTCTGAACAACTATATATGGAACAACCTCCAGGATTCCAAATACCTGGAAAAGAACATCTTGTATGCAAATTGCAAAAGAGCATCTATGGTTTAAAACAGGTTGCTAGAGCATGGAATGAGAAACTGAACCAGCTTCTTGTCAAAAAGGGCTTCACTCCAGGCACTGTTGACAAATGTGCGTACAAGAGATTAAAGAATAATAAATGGACTTATATCACAAGTTATGTTGATGATCTGATCCTGCACACTGAGGACAAAGCTTATAGTGAAGAGATAGTCCAAAATCTCAAGAAAGAAATTGATATCAAGAATTTGAGAGACATCTCACACTATCTTGGAGTGCAAATACAAAGAAGCAGTGATGGAAATTTCTTCCTTAATCAAAAACAGAAGATAGTGGATCTTCTAGACTGTCTTGGCCTAAAAAATGCAAATGCTATACCAACTCCAATGGAAGTAGGATTCTTAAAGGACAATAAGAAATCTGAACCTTTGAAAAGTGGAGACAAGTATAGGACTGCAGTTGGAAAACTCCTATACATAGCCAATTTCACCAGACCTGACAATGCAAATGCTGTTGGTATCTTATGCAGAAAGGTCAACTCCCTACTGAAAGAGGTTTAATTGCAATGAAGAGAGTTGCCAGATACTTAAAAGAAGCTACAAATCACAAACTGATGCTACCAGCCTGTAACCAACCACAACTGATCCCCTACGCAGAGGCAGACTGGGCTGAAGATCTGGCAGATAGAAAATCAATCAGTGGTAACCTGCTCTTCTGTGATGGACAAGTAAGAAGCAATCCACAATTATAGATTCTTCTACTGGTGCTAAGTGTGTTTCAGTAAAGGCAGCTCGTGATGGAATCAAATGGTGGCACAACTTACTTCTGGGCTTTGGGATAACAGAGCCAAAGCCAACCATTTTGATGCAAGATAATCAAAGCTGTATCAAGATTTCTGAGAGTGAAAAGCCACTCAAGAAGAATATTGACATAGCCTTCCATAAGGTACAGGAGATGTGTCAAAAATGGACTTGTTCAGTTAGAGTACTGCAATACTGAAGTGATAAGTGCAGACATCCTTACCAAGCCTCTACCAAGAGATCAGTTCCAGAGACTATGCAAAGGGATGAAGATCCTTGACATCAGTCCAAAAGAATAAGGGGATTGTTAGAAGATCATTGCAATCTTTTCGCCCCTCTTTAGATAGACAGGGATTCCTGCTTCTGACTCCTCCCCCCTCTCATTCAAATTAACCATGTGATTTAGGCCACTCCCTCTTGTGACTAACTGTCCTTTCTCTCAAGATTCTCAACTGAGCTGTTCCATTTTCCTGCTCTCTAAAGATGGTGAGATCTTTTCTCTTTACCTAAACCATCACTATTTAGATTAGTATATAGCTTTTTAATGTAAATAAAAAGACGTACAATGTAATACACAGAAGACTTATACAAAAGGGATGACAAAATGAAGGACACATGGAACGAAGAGCCATATGAGGATGAACCCCAAATTCTAAAAAGTGAGGTGGAAACTGCAATAATAGAAATAGCGAAAAACAAATCACCAGGAACAGGTGATATTCCAATTGAACTGCTTCAATCCACATTGACAGAGTCAACTCTAGTGCTAGCCAACATATGTCAACAGATATGGAAAACAAAACAATGGCCAACAGATTGGAAGTGATCAATATACATGATGTATATACATTTATACATTTATGTATATACATTTATGATGTTTTAATTTGTTGTTTTACTTTTAGATTGTATGCCACAGGCAGGCTTTTTATATATTCTGGATTTTATTTGGTTTTGTACAGCGCCGTGTACATCTACGGTGCTTAATAAATAAAGCTAATAATAATAATAATAATAATAATAATAATAATAATAATATACATCTCCATCCACAAAAAGGGAGACACAAGGGGGGTTGCAGACTGTCAGAAATAGTGCAAATTGAGTCCACTTTTAGGGTTAGGGTTAGGGTTAGGGAATAATGGGAAATGTATTTTATTGTGGCACCAGAACTCTCTGACAGAGAAGACTCAATGTCTCGGGGGGGGGGGGAAACAATTCCTATGATTCCCTAGCACTAACCCTAACCCTAAAAGTGGACTCAATTTGCACTATTTCTGGCAGTCTGCAACCCCCCCACAAGAGACTGCATCAACTATAGAACCATAGTGCTGATCTCCCACACCAGCAAAATCATGCTCAAAATTCTGCAACATAGACTCCAACTATGAGTTGCCATAATTCTCTACCACCAAATTGGGACAAAATGTTTAAAAATGTAGGACAAATGTAGAACAAAATTAAAAAAAAATCTAGGAAATTCAACAAAAATAGAGGGCAAGACTAACTAAAAACCAAAAACATTAATAAATTTAAAAAAACATTAATATAAATGTATGCTTCTTAGGGGGGATGCAGGCCAGGGTGTCCAGGACGCCCTGGTCTGGAGCGCCGCGGGGCCATGGCAGCCGCACCGCAGCGCTCCTGCAGCATCCCTGGAAGGAGCACTAAATCAGCGCTCCTTCCTCAAGACAGGGAAAGTGCGCCCTAAAAGCATCGGGTGCACTTTCCCTGTCTTTTCCACCGCAGCGCGTCCGGTCGCTGCAGCGGGAGGTCATCCCCGGAGTGCCAGCCGTGCGGAGGGCCGGCGGCTCCGAGGACGACCTCAGGGAGAGGAAGGAGCGCCGCGCGTGCGGCTGCACCTCATCTTTCTGGCCTCGGAGACGGCTCAATAAGCCGTCTGCCGAGGCCCTTTGTCATGCTCATAATGGAAGAGAATTTTCCATTCTTCCTGAACAGCAGGCAGAAAGGTAGCTCTTCTTTTCTGACCAACATACAACTATCAACAACCCACCTCCCAAAAAATCCAAAACACACACATACACACACCATATTTTGGCATTTAACATGGCTTTATTGTATATTTCAGTTTTGTTTGTTTGTTATGTTAAAACCCAAAAACACACACCACATTTTGACATATAACATGGCTTATTGCATATTTCAGTGGCTTGTTCCAAAAGAAAATCAGCATGTGCTTTATAGACTATAGAAAAGCCTTTGACTGCATAGATCATGAATGGTTATGGAATGCCCTTAAAGACATGGGAGTGCCAACACATCTGATAGTCCTAATGAGGAATCTGTACTCAGGGCAAGAAGCTACTGTTAGAAAAGAACATGGAGAAACAGAATGGTTCTCAATGGGCAAGAGAATCAGACAAGGCTGCATTCTTTCACCCTTAGAGAAAGCATAGTTAGGCAAAGTCATTCTTCTGCAACTCTGCTAATTTAAAGCCAGACTCTAACAGGCTTGGCTTTCATATTTTGATATTTAAATATTTTTGTTAACCTAAAAAGGCTGAAGCTTTAGAAAACTTAAATTACCCTACAGGATGACCCTTGGGGTCTCTTCCAACTCTATGATTCTATGTAGCTGCCACTACTCAGCATCTCTTACCTGAGGCAACTGTCTTATGGGTTTATCGCACCATCAAAAAAACCCAGCTACTTCCCAATGGGATACAACCAGGTGGCGGGCATAGGCAGGTATTACCACATGCAAGCAGCTGCCAATTCCACTGGGCATCCCTGGTCCAAGGCGCCCTTTGGAGGCTTTTTTTTTTTCAAAGATGGCAAGCTCCCGGCTGTGAAAAAAGGCCTTTGAAGCATGCCTGGCACCCAGGATGCAGCTGCCCGGCAGAATCGGTGATGATATGCATGCAGAACTTGCATCCTGCCACCTGGCTGTATCCCATTGGAGAACAGCCAG
>CM034701.1:11741927-11752481 GCA_020142125.1 Phrynosoma platyrhinos
TGCAGAAATAATCCAGTTTGGCACCACTTTAAATGCCATGGCTCAATGTTATAGAATTCTGGGAATTGTAGTCTGTTGTGGCATCAGAGCTCTCTGACAGAGAAGGCTAAATGTCTCGTAAAACCACAATTCCCAGAATTCCATTGCATTGAGCCAGTTAAAGTGATGTCAAACTGGATTATTTCTGCAGTGTGGATTCAGCCAGAAAAAGTTGGGGAATCAGGAAGAGGAGGAAGGTTCATGGGCTCCAAGTCTCATGCCTTCAGAAATTCTCCCCCCATCCTCAGTGGTCCCATCACATAGTTTAAGAACCACTGGACTAGATTAAATGTTTCTTATCCCATCTCCATAAACCATTGAGAAGGAACAATCCCCTTGTTTCACCTTGATCTGGAAATATCCCCTTTAAGTTAACATAAGAATCTCTTCTGTTGATACATAATACATAAGGTTTAATGACACCACCGGGGTCCATATCTAGGTCTCAGGATTTGACCAGGAAACTTCAGGGCCTGTGGCAATCCTGAACTCGCAACCCAAATATTGATATAGATATAAATATTCTACCCATCTTTCTCCAGTCATGGAATCCTACAGAATATAGGGATAACTTTGCCATATTTTCAGAAAATCTCCTCCAGCCATTTAGGGGCCTCAGGGGTCTTATTCTTTTTTCAACAGGAAGTTGTCTGGAAGTTGCATCTGGAATGTACTTATTTATGAATGTAAGAGAGCTTGGGGAAGAATAGTTTCTGGACAATAAGTCCCAGAATCCCCTGGCCAGCATGCTGGTTGAGGAATTCTGCTAGTAATATAATGTTTTCATGCTCTGAATTGATGAATTGCAAATATACTGCCAGTCACTTTCTTCAGATGTATGTAGTGCCACCTCTTTGCAACGAAATCACAGAACAGTCCTTCTGGACATAGCTACTTCCAAGCCCTGCTGGGCTATCCACACTGGAACCAGACAAGGAATAAGTAAAGGACATACCCTCTAACAGATGAAAACTTGAGACAACTGTAGTGAAGATGGCAAAAAAAAAAAAAAGGAACGAGGAAGAACACGTAAGCTAGAAGAGGCTACTGCAGTTTGCTTTTGCTTGAGTCTACTAGAAAGGACAAGATTATGTCTCTCCTCCCCTTTCCTCTCCCTCTTGCTGTGTTAACTGGGTAGAAATTAATTTTGCAGTTTGAACTTAATTTGAAGCAAACACTGAGGGGAAAAAGGGGGAAGTGGAAGGAGGAGAGGGAAACTGGGACATTTGAAAAAGAGCTGAAAAGTTGGGATGGTAGAGGATTAATTGGAACTGTCCCTGGTAAATTGGAATACAGCCAGCCCTCCACATTTGCAGCTTTGACTTTTGCAGATTTGATTGTTTGATTTGATTAATATGTTCTCTCTAGGAATCTCGAGATCATTCTGCAACTTGCTAGGAAGATAGATGCATGTCTATGATAGTTTATTGTTTAATATCCCTCAGTTTCCTCCTTCTCTAAGAGAGCACACTTTTCTTTATCTCTGGAGAGACTGCCATTATGTTTCTCCTTCTCCTTTGTCCTCTGACCAGAGTAGCATGACTTTCTAGCATGCTGATAAGAAACTTTCTCTGCAAGACTATTTTCTACCTCATTTTGTTTGCAACATGAAGCTTTACCTGTGTATGAATATGCACATTATTTTGTTTATCTTTTTATATTACTTTAAGAATTTTGTCTTGGTTCTTTATTGGAAGACACATGGGGGCTGGGAGATTAAAAGTGAACTAGTTTGCTTTCCTGCTCATGCACTTTCTTCTGTGTTCACTTTGCTGGTGAGATTAAATCAATCTCTCCTATTTTCCTGAGCTTTCTAACAAATCTCAAGGAAAACTCCATCAGATATTCCTAGACTGAATACTCCTCTAGGTATTTGTAAGAGTTCCAGTGCAATTCTATGGTCAACCTCCAGCAGATGTTGACCATGTAGTCACCCTGGAGGACTAGAGATTCATAGAGGCGTTCTCTCTAGTAAAAAGAAAAATAAAAAAGTGTTTTTTGTGGTTTTTCCACATTCAAGGGTTCCTTTGCCCCTAACCCCAGCGAATGTGGAGGGTCTACTGTAGTTGGAGGATATGAAAACCTCAGATGGCAATGCAGTCCCATGGTGGAGGAAAGAAAGATCAGCTACCTGGACAACTGAGAGGAAGCAGCTAAAGGATTCTTGGTCACCTACAATTTTTCCATCACCTACTCTAGGTCTTTTTATTACCAAAGCCAGAAATAGTGCAAATTGAGTCCACTTTTAGGGTTAGGGTTAGGGTTAGGGAATCATGGGAACTGTATTTTATTGTGGCACTAGAACTCTCTGACAGAGAAGGTTCAATGTCTCAGAAAAAAAACGGTTCCCATTATTCCCTAGCACTAACCCTAACCCTAAAAGTGGACTCAATTTGCACTATTTCTGGCAGTGTGCAACCCCCCTGTGTTTCCTATAGCAAGCTTCTTGGACTGCTGTTATTCAGGGGGGAAGTAATTTGCAGATTCAAGATAGGAAAAGATGTACTTGTGTAAAATGCCGGTACCAAGACTGCAAGACAGTCAAGGCCTGGCTGTTGCACACATATTCCCAAATTTATAGCCGTACCAGGGAGCACAGCATGTTCAAATCAACTCAAAGTTGTGAGTGGAAAGGCTAAATGGATTTGCAGCAAAGTATCCCTCTGAGAGTTTCCTCCCATCTCAGCAGGAGTTAACTGTCTGCAATACACAGTCCATGTCTCAGTATAATTTTTTGCTGTGTTATATTTTGCATAGACTTGTTTCGGCACCCCAAAAACAATGCCACCTTTGTGTCACATCAGTGTTCCTTAAAGCAATTGAAAGTCATTTTCTTCCCCAGATAAATCATGAAGGTGAGCACGCACTGTTTTTTCCCTGGGAGTTACAGACTCTTTTGAGGGAGAACATCTTCTTTCTAAGCCCCACTCAAAAATAAAGAATAAGTACAGGATCTTGCTACAGGCCTAGTTCGGTTTTAGAGGGCATGTGCAAGAAAAGGCTTAACCTACAAATGAAAGACCCTTTCTTATGATAATTGTGTGCAGTGGTGGCTGCTGCCTTCCATGGTTGCTGCTACATAGCAAGAATAAAGCAGTTTGACACCACTTTAACTTCTGTGGCTCAATACTAAGGAATGCTGGGATTTGTAGTTTGTTGTGCCACCAGAGCTCTCTGACAGGAAAGGCTACATACCTCACATAACTACAAATCCCAGAATCCCATAGCATTGAGCTATGGCAATTAAAGTGGTGTCAAACTGCTTTTATTTCTGCAGTATGGATTTACCCATGCATGTCAACACAGTGGAGAATCTTTTTTTAAAAAACAGACATTAAAAGAGTTATACAAAATGCTGATGTTTATCCCTAAAACAGGTTGAAGTTCACATTAAATTCCAGGATTGATTCACTGCTCAATTGACATGAGAGCCATAAACTATCCCTAGCTGTTCCTAGCTGCCTAATCTCCCTGTTTCACCTGGGGAGATCAATATGGGAATTCTGACTGAGATATAGTGCAGTCAGTCCTCCACATTTGCGGCTTTGACTTTAGTAGATTTTATTAATATGTTCTTTCTAAGAATCAGAATTATTATTATTATTATTATTATTATTATTATTATTATTAAAGTTTATTTCTAAAGCACTGTCAATGTACACAGCGCTGTACAAAGATATAATCAAAGCATAAAACAGAAATAAAAACCTGCCAAAGGCATACAATCTAAAAATACAAAACAATAGGTAAAATAAAAGTTAATTAAAAGCAGGGAACAAGATTAGGAATGGGGAGAGTGGCTATGAAACAACTAGAAAATATTCTAAATTGGAAAGATATACAACTGAACACAAAAGTTAGAATGTTACATGCCATTGTATTCCCTATTACCATTTATGGATGCGAGAGCTGGGCAGTAAAGAAAGATGATAGGAAGAAAGTCAATTCATTTGAGACAGGGTGCTGGAGAAGAGTGCTGAGGATCCCGTGGTTAGCCAAAAACACAAACAAATGGGTCCTAGATCAAGCCAGAAATCTCCATGGAAGCCAAGATGACCAAACTGAGGAAGTTGTACTTTGGACACATCATGAGAAGGCATGACTCATTGGGAAAAAAACAATAATGCTAGGAAAGGTGGTGGGACATGGAAAGAGAGGAAAGTCACATGCTAGATGGATGGACTCTGTTAGGGAGGTCATGGGTAGGAATTTGCAGGAACTAAACAGAGCAGTGGAGGACAGAGGCTCTTGGAGATGTCTCATCCACTGGGTCGCCATGAGTTGAGATCGACTGAAGGGTAGCTAACAACAAAAAAAGAATATCTAGGTCCTTCAGCATGACTCTATGGTCAACTTTCATGAGAAGTTGCAGGGAGAATCTAGAGATTCCTAGAGAGAATACTTCTCTAGGCATTTGTAGGTTTTCCAGAACAATTCTGTGGCCAACCTCTGGTGGATGTGGAGTCCCTTAACCCCAGCAAATGTGGAGGGCCCAATTTGTGTGTGTGTGTGTCTGTCTGACTTTGTCTGTCTACCTACCAGCTCTTGCAACATGGGAGCAAATAGTATGGAAGAGGCAAGATACAATTTGTTGCTTTGCTGTTTATTTGCTATCAAGTTGACTTCAACTTATGGTGATTCTATGAATGAATTATCCCCAAGACACTCTATGACCATCTGCCCTGCTCAGGTATTGCAAACTCAGGTTCATGACTTCCTTTCATCCACCTATAGTGTAGTGTTCTTCTTTTCCTACTGCCTTCCATTTTACCGAGCATTATTGTCTTTTCCAATAAGTCCCATGGTCTAATGATATGTTCAACTCATCAAGTGAGAGTCCAGGCTTGATTTGCTCTCAGATCATTCATTTGTCTTTTTAGTAACCCATGGTATCTGTAGAACCCTTCTCCAGCACCACATTTCAAATGCATTGCTTCCTGTCAGCTTTCTTTACTGTCTACCTTTCATGACCATACATTGAAACTGAAAATATTATGACCTGAATGATTCTGACTTTGATATTTAATGGCTTGACTTTACACTTGAGGGTCTTATCTAACTTCTCAACTTCCTTTCCAAGTTTTATTCTTCTGAGTGCTTGACTACAATCTCCATTTTTATTAATGACTGAGCCAAGGTATAGGATATCATTTAACTATTTTAGTATCTTCAATACCCACTTTAAAGTTATATAAATTTTCTGTGGTCATTATTTTTGTCTATCCCAAGGTCAAAACCTAAGACCTACGAAATGATCCTTTGTCTATCTATCATGTTCTTTATATCCTCACCTTTTTGCCCATGACTTCAAGGTCTATCAGCCAAAACTTCAAGTCTAGCAAATTCCTCTTACCTCGAAGACAATTTCTTTGTCCAAAAGGTGGAAGAGACACAAGGGGATCAGCTATTTTAGATCTGATCCTAACCAACAGGGATGACTTGGTCAATGGGGTGCAAGTGGTTGGATCCTTAGGTGGGAGTGATCATGTTCTCCTGTAGTTTCTTACACAGAGGAAAGGAGAAGCTAGGCATAGTCAAACACTCATTCTAGACTTTAGGAAAGCTGATATAACAAACTTAGGGGAACATTGGGAATGATCCCATGGTCAGGAATACTAAAGGAGAAGGGAGTTCAGGATGGATAGGAGTTTCTCAAAAGGGGGATACTGAAGGCATAATCTCAAACTGTTCCAATGAGAAGGAAAAATGGGAGATGTCTCAAGAAACCAGGTTGGATGACAAAAGAACTTTCAAGTGAACTAAATTTTAAACAGAGATGTATAAGAAATGGAAAAGGGGTGAAATCATTACAGAGGAATTCAAACAAATAGCTAGCACATGTAGGGGTAACGTCAGGAAAGCCAAAACACAGAATAAAATCAGGCTTGCTAGAGGGGTTAAGGACAATAAAAAGAGCTTTTTGGGGTATGTCCGTAGCAAAAGAAATTAGAAGGAAAAGGTAAGGCCACCTACCAAAAAGGGGGAAAAAGAGGATCCCAACAACTATTGCCCAGTTAGTTTGACATCAATACCGGGAAAGATTCTAGAACAGTTCATTAAACAGAGTGTCTGCGAACATTTAAAAGGAAATGCCATAATCACTATAAGCCAACTTGTGTTTTTCAAAAACAAGTCATGCCATACTAATCTGATCTCTTTTTTTGATAAAATTACCAGCTTGCTAGATGAAGGGAATGTGGTAGACATAGTATATCTTGATTTCAGTAAGGCTTTTGACAAGGTCCCCCAGGATATTCACTTAACTATGTGAATTTAGAGTTACACCATGAAAGCACAATTCAGGATCTTGGCTAATAAGTGTTCACTGCAGTTGCATAGGGTAGCCCATTCGAACAAGAAACACCAGGTCTAACAAATAAGGGAAAATGTATATATGCATACATTTTCAAAACAATGCTTTTGCCCTGAGATTCCTCCCCCTTGCCAAAAGGACTGAAGAAGAAAGACCAGGCCCTGAGATCTGGGGTACTTTCACACAATTATAGCACTACCATTCCACTATAAAAGCCATGGCTGCATCTAATGGTGTCACTACATTTGGAGTCACACAGTGCAGTAACTCATGGTGTCATCCCCGTGATTGACCTCCTCCCATAACACACCATACAGAATCCTGAGTAATGTTTTTTGCACTGATATTATTTGTAAATCCTAATTCCCATATATCACTGAATGTAATGGCATTCAGTGATAGTAATGGACAGCCAAAAGGACAAACAAATGGGTCTTTAAACTGAGGGTGTCATACTTTGGCCAAGTCATGAGAAGACATGACTCATTAGAAAAGACTATAATGCTAGGGAAGGTGAAGGGAAGGAGAAAGAGAGGAAGGCCACATGCTAGATGGATGGACTCCATTAAGGAGATCACGGGTATGAATCTGCAAGAACTAAGAAAAGTAGGGGAAGACAGAAAGTCTCGGAGGCCTTATGCACAGGGCTGCCATGAGTCAAGATCAACTTGAGGGTGGTTAACAACAACACAACAAAATGGCAATAGTTGTGACATAAACAACTAGCAAATTTAAAATTATACATTTAAATAACAATAGCATACACACAGAATAAATGTGTTTACGTATACAGTTTCATGGGGTTCAAGTGAAAACTTGGTAAATTGTGATGTTTTAAAATAAAATTTGTAAAAAAAGAAAATTAAAAAAATTAAAAATTAAATTTTGAAATTTGAAATTTTAATTTCTTTTCAGAAAAAAACCCTGGGGGCCTCTCTTTTCTCCTGCCAATGAGCCTCACCCCACTCACACCATCTCTTCAGTGTTTTAAAGAGATACAGGCACATGCCATAGCCTATTTCTGTCCAAGGGCAGATGTTTAAGGAGCAGTGGTGCCACCCCCCTTAGGGTGTCACTTGGTGCTGTCCACACACCCCGCACACCCCTAATGACACCACTGGCTGCATCCTATGGAATCCTGGGGTTTGTAGTTTAGTGAGATCTGGAGCACTCTGGCTGTGATTTCCAAATGTGTGTGTGTGTGTGTGTGTGTTGTGTGCCTTCAAGTAGTTTCCGACTTATGGCGACCCTGAGCAGACCTATCATGGGGTTTTCTTGGTAAGACCTGTACAGGGGAGGTCTCCCGTTGTCTACCTTTGAGGCTGAGAGCATGATACTCACCCAAGATCACCCTGTGGGTTTCATGGCTAAGCAGGGAATCGAACCCTGGTCTCCAGAGTCATAGTCCAATGCTCAAACCACTACACCATGGTGGCTTTCATGAGTTCCAAATGGCTCTTCCTAACATTGCAAACTGCAGGATTCCATAGAAGGAAACCATGACAGTCAGGGTGCTCTAATTTTGTAGTGTGAAAGGCTTCCTGGGAACCCTAGTCATGACACTCATAGAATAATTAATTTGCTTCCTTCTATCCCCCTACACCCCTGGAAAATACGTTCCACAGGACTGGAAACAAATTTTTCAGTGCCAAAGAGGGCTACATGGGGTTGGGGCAGAAAACCACAACTCTACTGTGAGTGCCCTGTTGGATTTGAGGCCCAGAAGTATATAACAGTATCAAGCATGCAGGATATGGCTATAAAAATGTATCCTTGATAAGCAAAATTATTCTACTCCAAGAGCAAAACAAACAACCTTTTTCATTATTAAAGGCAAAAGCAGACCCAGCAATTAATAACATAGAGGATAAAAACAATCAAGAAGAAGGGAAAGATTGCAAATCAAAGCAGTCTGAACTGTTTCCCATGTGGTCTGGAGATTTTAAAGCTTGCACACCATGATCAAGTGCAATGGCACCACATGCACAATTCCACGACCTTGAACTGAATCCAGACATCCAGAATGTGTCCAGAGGAGAGCAACCAAAATGGTGAAAAGTCTGGAAACTGAGCACTAGGAAGGGTCCATCTTAGAGAGCTGGGTATATTTAGCCTGGAGAAGGGAAGATTAGTGGGTGACATGATAGGCATGTTTAAATATTTGAAGGGATGGAGCAAGCTTGTTTTCTGCTGCTCCAGAGACTAGGATACAGAGCAATAGATTCAAGCTACAGGAGATGAAATTCCACTTAAACTTTAGGAAGAACTTCCTGACAGTAAGAGCTGTTTGACAGTGGAACAAACTGCCTCAGAGAATGGTGGAGACTCCTTCTTTGGAGGTTTTTAAATAAAGTCTAGATGGCCTTTGGAATCTCTTTCAACTATAATTCTATGATTACACATTGGACAAAAATGTCCAGCTGCTAGTATAAGGAAAATTACACATGAGTAATAGGATTGTGGCTTTATTCCTGTTCTTTGTCAACTCTCCTGGAAGGTTCACTGAGGAGTGCAATATAATTCTAATAAATAAATGAGGCATATGAAAAGGAAATAGGTGTGCCTTCAGTATATGCTTGTTTTTCCCAGTTGAAAATCCTTCACTCCAACTGGATCTGTTGTTGGGAATGCTGAATGCAATTCAGATTAATGAACTGAAATTTGAGGAGCAATATGCCTACATTCCTTTGAACTGGATTCATGCCACTGCTCTCAATTGATATCTAAAGTAGAATCTACTAGGCGACAATAATAGGGAATGGTCATAAGATAACCCTATAAGCCCCTGATTCTCAGCGCAGCTCCTTATATCCATGCAGGCTTTGTGCAGCTAGGACAATACTGCTGTTTGATTTTATCGGGCGTGGAAAGGAAGAACACAACAGACCCATTTTCTGAGGACCCCTTTGACTTGGAGATTGCTGCCCTAACTCCCTCCAGCAAAGAGAACATTCTGCAAAAGTTCAGCACCAACATAAGCACGTGGTTTTGCGATGGACATGGGCCAAACTTACTCCTTCACTAGGGTTATGTAAATGACTACAGCAACAATGACAAAAAGTCGATCCCAGAGTTTATTTGCTAACCTAATCCCCCAGTCTTCCTGAATGGAGCTCTGCTGATAGGCCCCAATGGGACAAACTCTAGCCAGGACAGTAAATATGCCAATATTCTATACATACATGCTGAAAAGCCACACAGCTGGTCCAGGCATAATACCAAAGCATGGTTTGACAACATAACCCTCTGCAGTCATTCCTCCATGGATACACTGAACACACAAAGTCCTCAGAGTCATTTTCTTCTAACCCTTGCCTAGATGTCAGCATAGTGAGTAGGTCATCTGGGGTGGGAGGGTATTTATACACATATATTTGTGTATGTGTAGCCTGTTCCATATCATCAGGATCCCTAATCCTGTGCTGATTCTGAATGTATGAAGTTTATCATTCCCAGCCCAATTCAAATGGCCACACGCTATTGGCTTCACCCCCGATGGCCAACTTTTGATTTATGGTTAGAGTGTAGTAGAGTGGGTGCATGACTGCTGTTCATCAGCCATCCGTCTCTGGATCTGTAACTTGCTGCAGCCTTCCATCATTCCATGAACCAGACCAGTGATCAAATTGTCTTCAAAAGAAGGTTCTTTATTCCTGTTGTTGCAAATAAACATGATAACTATTTACATTATAAAACATCCAACATGTAGGCAGAGAACAAAGAGAACTCTGAGCCAAGCCCAGCAAGCCACTCAAGAAAAAATCCACCCCCGGGGTGTTACTTTTATACATTTGCACAACTGCTCTAAACCCAGCCTTCTTCTGTGTGTCATGTGTCATGTGACCCTGGTTCTCATCAAACCCAAGGATCTAATCTGTTTACACTCTTCCTTCCATGTTCCCAGGCACATACTGACCTTGGCTACTTTGTTTTTTTGTAAAATCCACCTGCAGGCTAAAGCTTTCACAGTTAGAAATTTTCCCACATCTGTACATTTCCACTTTGACTACAAATCCCAACACCAACACACTGAGCAAGTCATCTAAACATATGTGTCAATGTGTGAAATTTAGGTATATGTAGCTTCTCCCTGCTATCAGGTTGCCTATCTGTGTGAGATTTCATTGTGTTGAATACACGCCCTGTTTTGGATGTAAATACAGTGGAACCTCTACTTACGAAATTAATCCGTTCCAGCAGCC
>CM034701.1:11825745-11843240 GCA_020142125.1 Phrynosoma platyrhinos
CCTCCACTGCTCTGCTCAAGTCCTGTAGGCTCAAGCCCATGGTCTCCCTGATTGAATCTATCCATCTAGCATGTGATCTTCCTCTCTTTTTACTACACTCCACCTTCCCCAGCATCATTGTCTTTTCTAAAGAGTCATGCCTTCTTATGATGTGGCCAAAGTATGACAGCCTCAAATTAATCATCTTGGGCTTCCAGGGAGAGTTCACGCTTAATTTGTTCAAGGATCCACTTGTTTGCCTTTTTGGCTATCCATAGTATTCCCAGCACTCTTCTCCAGCACCACATCTCAAAAGAATTTTTTTTTCTCCTACCTGCTTTCTTCACTGTCCAGCTCTCACATCTATACATGGTGATGGGGAATATAATGGCTTGTATGATTCTAAGTTTAGTGTTCAGCTGTACATCTTTACACTTTAGAACTTTGTCTAGTTCTTTAATAGCTGCCCTCTCTCATTCCTAATCTTCTTCTGATTTCTTGACTGCAGTCTTCATTCTGATCTATGCTTGATCCAAGGTATGGGAAATCTTTAACTATTTCAATTTCCTCATTATCTAGGTTGAATTTATGTAAATCTTCTGTGATCATTATTTTTGTTTTCTTTATGTTTAACATTAGGCCTGCCTTTGCACTTTCTTCTTTGACTTTCTTTAGTGATTGTTCCAAGTCTGTGATTCTTTCTGCTAGTAGTATGGTATCATCTGCATATCTTAGATTGTTGATCTTCCCTCCTCCTATCTTCACTCCTCCTTCTTCCATGTCCAAACCTGCTCTGTGTATAATATTTTCTGCATACAAGTTGAGCAGATGGGGTGATAGAATGCAGCCTTGCATAGAACACACCCTTTGACTTCTATTGCCTGACCCTTATTTTAACCATATATTTTAACCATATTTTAATTATAACCATAATTATAACCTTGATTTAATTATAACCTTGAGAGCTGAGAGGCATTCACATACAAAGCCTAAGAAATAATGTAGTAATGTGGCACACCAGGTTGCTGCTGCACATACTTTGGGAACACTGCTTTAAGAGGATTGCATCTTTCTTCCAGTTATCCTAATTTCCTCTCTTACAAAGAGATTTCCTCAGAGATGCAGGCTTCAGCAACCAAATTAAGCCCATGTTTACTTCCTACATTAGACTGATAGATCAGGATAATCACAGGCCATGAGAAGCATAAGTTCCCCACCCTTCGAATGAACACCTCTTCTAAAAACATGCTTGTTGTTGTTGTTGTCGTGTGCGCCTTTAAGTCATTTCCAACTTATGGCAACCCAAGGCAAACCTATCTCAGGATTTTCTTGGCAAGTTTCTTCAGAGGACGTTTGCCATTGCCATCCTCTGAGGCTGAGAGAGTGTGACTTGCCCAAGGTCACCCACTGGGTTTCCATGGCTGAGCCAGGATTTGAACCCGGGTCTCCAAAGTCATAATCCAACACTCAAGCCACTACACCACACATATGTTAATCATATCATAATGCTTGAGCTGAAGATGGCTGTGACACTCTGCTTAATGTTAGGGCCGCCCTTCACCATCAAGGTGAGAAACCTTGAATGCACGGTGTTTTTTGTTTGTTTGTTTGTTTGTTTGTTTTTTACCTGTCTGCATTAAGACTAGATTTTGGAAAGAAGCCAGCATGACCAGGAGACAGCTAGGATACTCCTCATCAAAGACACTATTATTAGCTTGAAGAGAAGTATCAGTTTTCACCAACTCACTGATAAATTAACTAACAGAGGGAAATTAAAAACCTTCCAATGAAAACATATTGTGGATGAGAATCCTAATTGATTATATAATGACCATCTGGTTGGCAGGGAGAAAGTACCAGGTAGTGTTACCCTGGCCCTCTTGCTGCTTCCTATTGAGCTAAATGAATTTCCCCATTGAATTCAATAAGTGGGTGCCCTCTCAGGATCCCTGCAATTTGGGTGCCAACACCTTAGCCCCACCTCAAGAGAGAGAAAAGAGTGGGTGAAAGAAACATGTGGATCAGAGGTGGGGTGGCACTACAACTAGAAACAAATCAGGGCCAAGAAACACAAATTGAGCCCACTTTTAGGGTTAGGGTTAGGGTTAGGGAATCATGGGAACTGTATTTTATTGTGGCATCAGAGTTCTCTGACAGAGAAGGCTCAATGTCTCATAAAAAAACACAATTCCCATGATTCCCTAGCACTAACCCTAACCCTAAAAGTGGACTCAATTTGCACTATTTCTGGCAGTCTGCAACCCCGCACAGTTTTCAGCGTGACTGAATGTGAAAACAGAAATAACCTTGGCATGATGTGAAACTCTGAAACAAATGCCCCAACATTTCCCAGAACTATTCCACAGTCTAGAGGAACCCTACTTCCTTTCCTCCCCCTCCCTTATTAAATAAAATCAACTCAGCAAATATTTTTTGCTTTTCATTCTCATTTTTATTTAAATCTCAGAGTAATGTATGCAGTGGGTAGATTTTTTTAAAAAGTTTAAAATTTAAATGATAGACAACTGGATTCTCAAATGTATAATGTTCAGGTAGAAGGATAAGTCTTCCTGATAGCAAAATCTCTCTCAAGATGAACTGAATGCACTAGAATTTACTTCTGTGTAAAATAACAGCAGTATTTTTTCAGAGCAATTCCTTAAATTTTTCAAAACAAGTAATCCATTTTTTTTTTTATTTAATAGTTTAAAAAAATTATAATTTATAATTTCCATAACGGAAAACACACAAGTTGTAGAACATTATAACCATAATTAACTTTTTCATCTTAAACAATTCTTCTCTCAATTTTGGTTCTAGCTCCTGGCTAATTTACAACATGTTCATAAATGTTTATCAGCGTCTACATATAAATAAATTTTATTCTAGCTATTAGCTAAAGAAAATAAAATGTATCTTAAACATAATTGTGTTAATCCTATTTTCCAGTATTTTCCAAGGAGCATATTCTCTGAAAAAGTAATCCATTTTCATAGATGTAACTTTTCCTTATTCCTACCTTTTGTTACTCAAGAAATGTTGAATACTTGATTAACGCTAGGAGGATTGCAATATTCTACCACATTTTCTCCCCAATGAAAGAATGCCTTTGGATAAACAAAATAACATTTAACGATCATCTAGGACATCTGGGATGTCTGTTACATTCAGGTGTTCTAAACAGAGTGGTAGTAAGAGTAGAAAAAAGCACACATGTAAAAGAAGACAGAGATGCATGAAGGCAGAGCTAAGGTGCACATCCTTGTTCACCTTCCCAAACATCTGACTTTTGCAAGAAATGAGCCGTGGTGTTTGCCTGCATCCCTTTAAAATGGAGTTCAGTAGAAGAGATGGTATGAGTCGGGTGAGGCTCAATGGAAAGAGAAAGGAGAGATCCTAGCTTTTTTAAAAAATAATAATAATTAAAATTTGAAAATTGTTTATTTTAATTTTTCTAAATTTTCTTTAACAACAAATCTTATGAAATTTTTATTTTAAAACATGAAATTGTGCACATGTAAATACATTTAGGCTGCACACATGATATTGTAATTTAAAGGTGTAATTTTAATTTTGCTAGTTGTTTATGTCACAACTATTGCCATTAAATTCAATGATATACTTCCTGTAGCAATATAGCAATAGCAAGTACATTTCTATACCACTTGTCAGTGAACTAAGCACTCCCTAAGCAGTTTACAATGTTTAAGCTAATTGCCCCCAACAGGAACTACAATTTATGAGTAACATTAGTACAAAAAACACTACTAAGGATTCTGCATGATGTGATATCCTTAGTAATGTGTTTTGGGTTTGTTTGTTTTTTTATATTAATGTTACTCATAAATCCTAGTTCCTGTATATCATTGGATGTAATGGAAACACTAGGATTTGAATCCAACTCAACCATGGGAACCCACTGGGTGATCTTGAACAAGTCACACACTCTCAGCCTCAAAGGATGGCAATGGAAAGCCCCCTCTGAAGAAACTTGCCAAGAAAACCCTACTATAAGGTTGACATAAAGGCCTCGGCAGACGGCTAATTGCGCCGTCTCCGAGGCCCGGAAGAGGAGGAGCCGCCGCACGTTCGGCGGCTCTTCCTCTTCCTGAGGGCGCACCCGGAAGCGCCGTCCGTCCGCACGGCCGGCGACTCCCGGTTGCCCTCACGCCGCGGCAGCCGAACGCGCCGCGGCGTTTGAGCCGCCGAAAGTGCGCCCGCCGCTGTTAGGGCGCACTTTCGGCAGAATCTAAAAGGATCGCCATTTTGGCGGTCCTTTTAGATGCACCGGGGATGCGCCGCCGTCCGGAGGCTGAACTCCGGCGGCGGTCCGGACCAGGGCGTCTCCGACGCCCTCGTCTGCATCCCCCCATAAGTTGGAAACGACTTGAAGTCACACAACAAAATGGTGTGGTATGGGAGGAGGTCAATGGGGGGATGACAGATGCCAGCCCTAGTGATGCCACTGCTGAGTAGTTTTGCTACATCCATATTCACCTAGGGGCTGCCATGACATCACATGTGTCATGGTTTATATGCATTAGGCACCAGTGAGCATCAATGTGCTCCCCAATGTGCATCCGGACACCAGCTAGAAAGTGCTGGAACACAGTAACAGTGCCAGATGAACATCCATAATATCTGATACCCATCAGGAGCACCCAATGTGCATCAGAGGTGCATAATATGCATCAGAAGTGCCTGATGTGTATTGCAACACTCTTGGCAATACCTGGATGCACGTCTTTACCATTCACAAACAGAGTTATATCATGTTTCTGCACATAGGGATTCATAAAGTTTTGAAACATAGAATGTGACGTAGGATTGGCCCCTGATTCTTAGCAGACACCTAAAAATGTAAATGTGTGAATAGGATAAAACCTGTTTGCAAAGATGTATTATATTTGCTTTGTGTTCTGTCATCCCAAGAACAACATGAGTAAGCCAAATGGAGAATACAGTACTAAGTAATCCCATGCAAGGTAACCCCATTCTGCATAAATTGATGGCAATGTGCAAAGCCTCTAAGGCTGTGCTTACACCAGAGAGATCAGGAAAAGTGTAAGTTGCTCAGATGCATCCACCGCTGATCGGTAAGTAAGGATCCAGGAGGCAACAAAACTTCAGAGTTAAGCAAGCAGCTACAGTCTGCCCTGATTTACACCACATGCACCATCATATGGAAGTTTCTCCCTGGGCAGAATATGGCCCAAAGTAGATCAAGGTACACCAGTCGGACGATTCAGACAGTCTCACATTCTGTGGTTGTGGTGAGACACACACTGCAGTCACACCGGATGGCCTTGGGGTACGTGTAGAAAGGACTAACGTTGGCTGCACAATTGGGCAGCTTCACCGTCACCAGCTTGGTTTCGTTGTAAGTGCAGACGCGATGGTGTGCTTCAATGTAAGGAGGATCCAGCACTGGTTTCTGCTTACAAGGGAGGAAAAATATAAATGCTGGCATAAGATAATAAATAAACAAAGATTGGTTGTATGAAGCTCCTTTTTACTGAACCAAGCAACAAAAAAAGACAAGAGCCTAAGAAGAGTCAATTTGGTGAACTTTTGGGGGTGAAGTGTGAAAACCCTTTTAAAACAAGACATTTCCACTTGTTTTAATGGAGGTTTTGCAGTTTGCTACTGGAACATGGCTGCAAACTGGGAAAACTGGGAGAGAGAGGAGCATCATTTGTAGTTTCCCTGCCCCCCATCCCTAGGTTTCCTAAATTTGGCACATATATTCCAGGACTTCTCTGCTTAGATTATGATGATGATGATGATGATGATGATGATGATGATGATTTGTATCCTCCTTTTTCCTAAATTGGAACTTAAAGCGGTTTATGGTCTAAAAGCACGGTACAATTAAAAACTTACAAAAGTGATAATTAAAATGGAATTGAACTACCGTATTACAATATTAAACAGATCATTTGTTTAAAAATAGAATACAATTAAAAAGAGATAAAAGCACTTAAGAATAAAATAGTACTTTTGCGAGTTCTTCCTATTAATAAATAACCTTTGCCCACTTATGGCCTGGTAATACCCTTTTTACCATACTCTGATGTTGCTTGGCGACACACAAACTGGTTTTCATCTGTGAAATACTGAAGGATTTGCCCTCACCCCTACCCCAATCTATTAGACTAATACACATTTTCCCTTTTCCTCTGCTCCTTATTTCTTTACATTAATTGTTTTGAAACAATATAGCTAGGAATTTATTCCACTGTGGTACACATTATTAGCATCCTTTTCTTTGCCCTCTTTGCTTTTTTTAAATGACTACCGGTGATGGAAATGTAATATAAAAACAGAGTGATAATATCAATTCAAATATATTATCATGAAGAAATGTTTTGCTGAACTATAAAAATAATCAGTCATTGTTGGCAATGCCATGGACCCTTTTAAACTTGCCTCTGCCTGCCTTAATTCCTCTCTGTCTCTGTTACCACTAGCTGATACTGTCTTTACACTCTTGAACTGTGGCAAATGGGAGGCTGAGAGTGTTTTTCGTCTAGGCTTTGGCCACTTTAACTGCCATGGTTCCATCCTATGGAATCCTGGGATTTGTAGTTTTGTGAGGGATTTTGGCTTCTCCGCCAGAGAGCTCTAGTGCCTCACTGAACTACACATCCCTGGATTCTGAAAGATGCAGTCATGGCAGTTAAGGCAGGAATCAAACTGCAATAGCTATGTAATATGAAAGAGATCTTTGACTGGTGGTTAAGGTTGCCAAAAATGAAAACTGGAGAAAGCTCCTGCTCTTTTTAAGACTCTTCAGAAGAGTGATTTTCAGCAGATATTGCTGACTACCTGGTTGCACAACAACCAACATTTAAAGTTCCCTCTTTTGTTGTTGTTGTTGTTGCTGTTGTGTGCCTTCAAGCTGTTTCTGACGTATAGCAGCACTATCATGGGGTTTTCTTGGCAAGATGTGTTCAGAGGAGGTTTCCCATTGCCTTTTCTGAGGCTCAAAAGGTGTGACTTGCCCAAGGTCACCCAATGCATTCCCACGACCGAGCCAAGATTTGAACCCTGGTCTCCAGAGTCACAACCATTAAAGGGCCAGGAGCTGTCTCAATTTTCCACTCTGGCATCCTTTTTAGTGGCTGGTGTTGGAAGAGGTTTTTATGGGTTCATAACCAGTATTTTGCCTTTCCAAAATAGAAATACAAAGTCAGTTGCTGGAATTAAATAATAGAGCTTCTCCTCACAAGTACACACAACATGCACACACCCTCTTTTGATTCAGTAAAATCCTACCCATGTCAAGAAGTCTTTCCCACAAATACAAAGGAAATTAGGCTTGGACCTACGATTATTTTTAATAAAAAGCGGGCTAAAATTAGTCACTGTCTTCTTTCTGCGCAATGTGTGCGGACTTGCTCGCCCATTCTGTCGCCCCCACCCACGGACCCCCTACAGCACCATTACCACATTTCGGAGGCAGCCCAAATTAGAAACAGTCAGACAGTTCTTGGGATATGGAACAAAATGTATCACTTGTGAATCAGGGGCTCTCTTTTAATCTCCGAGGAATTTTCTGCCGGTGGAGTAATAAAGGACAGTTTCCCCTTAAGTGTTTAAGCCATAAGAGGCTTTCGAAATTATATAATGAGAGCATTACGTAAATGCTTTAGAAATATTTTGCCACACAACACTAAGGCTTTGGAGGGGGGTGGGACTGAAAGGGGGGGAAAAACCTGTAGCATGGAATGTTAAAGCAATGTATTCTCTCTAGAAATGGAGCCCCATCTCTGATACAGATATGCCAATGAGGTCATCTGGTTGAATACTAAAACATGCCACTACAGGCCTCCATAAGGTTGTTGCAAGGCTGTGGATATAGTGGAGACAGTGGATCTACTCTTACCAAGGATTGGCAATGCACAGTCCCACAAGACACAGGAAAGAAAGAAAAATACAAGTGAATCACAATGTGTGTTGTCCAAAATTTACAACATTTCTCCAGAAATATACAGTGGGCCCTCCATATTCGCTGGGGTTACAGACACAGGAATCCCCATGAAAGTGGAAAAACCACAAATAAAAAACACTGTTTTCTTTAACCTGAAAGAACACCAAAGTCCTCCAGCGCAACTCTGTGTTCAACATCTGCTGGAAGTCAACCATTGAATTGTGCCTGAAGATGTACAAATGCCTAGAGAAGTATTATCTCTAGGAAACTTTAGGTCCCCCGGTGCAACGTCTAGGCGAAAATTGACCATAGCGCTGCACCAGAGGACCTAGAGATTCCTAGAGAAAATATGTTAATAAAATCTGCAAATAATCAAATCCACAAAAGTCAAAGTTGCAAATGTGGAGGGCTGACTGTATAAATCAATGAAAAGTCTCATCCACACTGCATAGCCCTGTCAGCGCATCTGTGTGGTATACACCATGCCACGAAAAAACAATACTAGTTGATTTTAAATTTGCCATTTACCAATTCCTTCATTAAGGCTGGAATCCTTGAGCAAAATGTGCCTAGAGTCTCTTGGGACTTTCTTTTGTTGAATCCCAAGGGGCAAGGTCCTATGGAATCCTGTGCTTTGTAGACTGGGAAGGCACAAGAGCTCTCTGGCTGAGAATTCAAAATACTGTATCCTTCCGAAACTGCAAATTGCAGCATTCCATAAGATGTTGCCAGAGCAGTTAAAGTAGAATGATGATGCTTTAAGTGTTGCATTAAAGGACTCCTCTGTTTGTGACAGCGGCAGCCAAGCCATGTCTTTCATTTCAGCAGAACAGGAAGGAGGGTGAAAAAGCAGGATAACTTTTTAAAAGCACCCTCTTTCCTTCCAGCTAACCTGAATCTCTAGTGCATCTCATGTTTTCAGTGTGTCCCATCATCCATCTCCTCCTCTCTCCATCCATTTTTGCTGGCTCCTCTATCCCTCCTCTATTCCCTACACACACACACAAAGAAGAAGCACAAGACAGTCACCCAAGGAGCCCTTCCTTCTGCCACTTCTATTGCTGAGACAAAGGGCATGTCTACACAGGCCATTTAAACCATTTTGCCCTTGCCTTCACCATGACCTGTCTACACAGTATGGGTCAAAAGCCCAATTCAAGTGCAAACTGTCTTCACAAGGGAAGGCCAGTTCCTCACCAAATCTGTCCTATTCTGTGCATAGGATATTGTAATTTAAAGGTATAATTTTAATTTTGCTAGTTGTTTATGTCACAACTATTACCATTTGTTGTTGTTGTTGACTGCCTTTGCATTGATCTCGACCCACAGCAACCCTGCTGATGAGACATCTCCAGATCCCCCCGTCTTCTACTGCTCTGCCCAGCTCCTACAAACTCATACTCATAGTCTCTTTAATAGAATCCATCCATCTAGCATGTGGCCTTCCTCTCTTTCAGCCTTTCCTAGCATTATTTTTTTTCCCAATGATTCATGCCTTCTCATGATGTGTCCAAAGTACAACAGTCTAAGTTTTATCATCTTGACTTCTAGGAAGATTTCTGGCTTGATCTGTTCTAGGGCCCATTGTTTGACTTTTTGGCTGTCCATGGAATCCTCAGCACTACATTCAGTAATATATGGGAATTATTATTTATGAGTAAATTAGTACCAAACACATTACTAAGGATTTTGTATGGGTGTGGTATGAGAGGAGGTCAATGGGCGAGGTGACACCATGGGTTAGTGCACCAGGTGACACCAACCCTAGTGATGCCACTGGCCCTATACCTGCCTAAGTTGGTTTTTAAAAAGTCACCTGTTGCTCCAGATTTTGCAAGAAAACTACAATTACATGGAGGGCTGTTAACACAGGTATCCCACTTTGCCATCTGGTACCACTGCTGCTGGTGCCAGTCGCTCCTTCTAAGGTCCCAACAAGATGTCCAGCCATGCGATCGATGCTGGGTGCTTCATTTTCAACTTCAGAGGGAGCAACTTGTCCCAGTGGAAACACAATGGGATGCATCTGTAGACAACCACCTTGTGTCACTATGGAGTGCTGAAGTAATGGAGGGAATCCAGGGCAACTTTGGGGCTGAAATAATCCAGGAGCAGCCAACTGCCATGACTCAATGCTATGGAATTTGGGGAACTGTAGTTTTGTGAGAGATTTAGCCTGCTCTGACAGAGAGCTCTGCTTCCAGAACAAGCTACAATTCTCAGAATTCCATAGCATTGAGCCACGGCAGTTAAAGTGGTGTTAAACTGGGTTATTTCTGCAGTGTGGATGCAGCCAGTATTACTCTGAAAAATAGTGAATTACATCCCTGACTTTTAACAGGCCAAAAAAAAAAAAAAGAAAAAGGTAACACCATTCCAGCTTACTATTTTAAAAAGTAATTAGCTCCCAAAGTCACTTGTTCCAGATCAAATTGTGCAAAGTCAGAGAAGATGTGGCTATTTCTACAGGGGCATAAGTGAATTAAGTTTTTCTCGCTCTAACAGAATGACCACAGTGGTCACATTTTACCGACTTGACAATCCTGTGCACTTACCTCCCAAGTCTCACAACGGCCCCAGCAGGCGTCGGTGGTGATGCGCATCCCCTTGCAGCCTGGCTTCTTGGCCAGGAAAGTGAACTCACGAACAGCACAGCCAACGAAGGTCCTCAGGTTGATACTGGATGGCTTGAGGGTCCTGACACAGCTGGCCAAGATCAGGAGATAAAAAGATCCCTGGACCACCCATCGGAGTTTTACGGCTGTGAGAGCAGCAGGAGAGACGAAGACTTCTTAAAGAAGTTTGACTGAGGATTATTTTATCTCCACCTGGGGTAGAAATTTGTATTGACCCTCCCAGAAGCCCCCCCTCCCTGAAAAATTCAGCCAAAAATTAACTAGGGTTACTGCCACACTGCAGAATGAATGCAGTTTGATACCACTTTAACTGCCATGGCTCCATCCTACAGAATCCTAGGGTTTTTGTTGTGGCACCAGAGTTCTCTGACCAAGAAGGCTAACTATCTCACAAAACTACAAATCCCAGAATTCGATAAAATTATCAGTTAAAGCAGTGTCAAACTCCATTAATTCTGCAGTGTATGTGCATCCTTTAGGGACCCAAAAATGGGCTCCTTTCCACATCAAAAACTGGTTTAGAAGCTTTGGAAAAAACTGTTGGTTACAGCCTAAAAATAAAGCTACTGTTGTTGTTTTTTTGTTTGGTTTTATGATTTTATTGTTTGATGCTCTTTTTAATACTTCTAGTTTAATCTATTTTTAAGGGGTGGGAGGGTTAGGGGGGTATTTGGTGATGCGTTTTACTCTTGTATTGTTTTAATCTGTTGTACACCACCCCGGTTGCTTTGCAGAGGGGCGGGTTAGAAATAAAATTTATTATTATTATTATTATTATTATTATTATTATTATTATTATTATTATTATTATTATTTTAAAAAAACTCTCCCCACCAAGGACCCAAAAGCTAAGGGCTCTACCACACTATCCTGTTATAGTACTATATTCCACTTTAACTGCCATGGCAACATTCTGTGAAATTCTATAGTTTCCTGAGGCCCAAGAGCTCTCTGGCTGAGAATTCTAAAAGCACCTCCCTAAAACTACAAATCCTAGGATTCCATAAGATTTCCCATACTAATACTAATTAAAGTGGAATAATAGCACTAGAACAGTGTCATGGATTCCCTTGTAAGAGTGATGCCATATCCCTTCCAGTCACCCAAAATGGCAGACACAATGTCACAGTGCATCCCTCAGCAATGTCAATCTTTGTAAATTTCAGTGAAATTTATGTTTGTAAGCTGCATTCTTGCAATCAAAAATTAATAATCATACCATCTCCCTCTCTATTGTGAGGAAAACCTCAAGAATTCCAGAGTTTTCAAGAAGCATATTCTCTGCAAAACAGACACATGGGTGGGTTTGCAAAGAAAAGGGCATTTTCTGTGCAGAGAATGCCATTTTCTGCACACACACAAAACTGCAAAAAATTCCACATGAATTTTTCGCACAGAAGTAGTCCCGAACTGTGAAAATTTCCAGCCATCCAAGATTGTCCCATTGGGCAAAGGGATCTTGTAGTACCTTTGGGACAAACTGAAAGAAGTTGGGAGCAAGAGCTTTCATAGACTTGAAAGTCTTTTTCTGAGGAAGTAGACTCAAGCCTACGAAAGCTCATGCTACGAATTTCAGTTAGTTTCAAAGGTGCTACACAATCCCTTTCTATAATGGTTTTCCATATTCACACAGCTATATCTTTTAATTTTCTTCACTGAGGTTTCCCAGCACTCAGGAAACACATTTCTTATCTCTTATTGAAATATTTTTCAGTATCCCTTCTCTTCCTACTCTGGAGCTCTAAAAGTGGCCAAAATGGGGTGATGCAATTTTGCAGGCTCCAAAGTGTATCCAAACTGCATTTTACATCATAACAATCCTGAGGTTGCAAGTAATGACATTAACTTTGTTGGTGATGATTTGGATTATTTGTCACCTAAGCCCTCTTCAGATGACCTCTGTACAAACAACTGGTGTTTTCTTGTTCAGGCAGTGCTGAAAAACAGCTCCCTACGCATTTCAATAGCCATCAATTGCCATCATTTACACTAATTGACATATTCAAGTAGCATCACTGTTCCATTATCATATTGGCCTGAGAATTATTTTAAAGATGGGGTAGAAGTATCTATAATAAATAAAATAGTCAACCAACTGAGCAAGCAATCATTTATCCAAGCCTTTTTAAAACTGGTATGTAGAAAGATCTTATAGTACCTTTGAGACTAACTGAAAGAAAGAAATTGGCAGCATGATCTGTTTTCATAGACTTCATGCTGCCAACTTCTTTCTTTCAGTTAGTCTCAAAGGTGCTACAAGATCTCCCTACATACTGATTCTAAGACTAACACGGCTATATCTTTGAGTTCTACCACTTTTTTAAATTGGTTATGGTGCAACTGACAGATATCTGAGGATGTTATCATGGCATCAGGCTGTTCACTTCACTTGATGGAATTATCCATGACCCTGACTCAGGAATTAGCAGCTGCATCCAGGGGAGACACTACAGGGAGCTAGCAGGAACAATGGAAAACAATGAAGCAAAACAATATTTTAAAAATGCAAAGGGATCTTGCAGCATCTTACAGACAGAGAAAGAAAAGAAAGTGCACCTTGCTAACATCTGCCCTACTACAAGTCATCATGCCTCTGGAAAGTGAGCATTACAGTTCATGAGAGGAACAATGTGGGGTTGTCAGAAGTTGTAAAATGAATCCAGATGAGATGGACATAATATTGGGACATCATCATGCAGAAAGTTTGGTTTTTCCTGTGGCTAGTGGAATGGTTTTGGCCCTTCAATTTCGCAGAACAAATATCTCCTTAAATTGTTGCTTTAGTTATCTTTTTGGGGGGTGGGGATAGTAGATGGATACCAGGGTCTTGTTCCCACTGCACAGTTATAGAACTTCAATACCATTTTACCTGCTGTGGCTACACCCTATGGAATCTTGGGGTTTGTAGTTTGGTGAGGGACTATGTATTCTCTGCCTCACCAAACTAAACAGGGAATTCTAAATTTCTTCAGAAACTACAAATTCCAGGATCGTATAGGATGGATCCATGGCAGTTAAACTAGTATCAGTGCTGTAATTGCAAAATGTGAAAAAGACTCAAAACCCCTTGTGTGCATATACCTTAAAGTCACCTATTGACTCATGGCAACTCCGTGAATTTCATCAGGTTTTCTTAGCCAAAGTATACTCAGGGGTGGTTTGCCATTACTTTCCTCTGAAATATAGCCTATGACACCTGCTTGTAGTCCTTAGCAGTCTCCCACCCAAGTAATAACCAAGGCTGGCCCCACTTAGCTTCCAAGATCAAACAGGATCTGTTAGCTTCAGGGTATGGAGCTCTCTCATTGGTGTTGTTAATTGCCCTTGAGTCACCTTCAATTCATGGTGACCCTGTGAATGAAACATCTCCAAGATCACCTGTCTCAACCTCTCTGGTCAGGTCTTGCAGGCCCTGGCCCATGTCCTCCCTGATCAAGTGTGTGGTCTTCCTCTCTTTCTACTGCCTTCTGCCTTTCCTAGCATTATTGTCTTTTCTAATGATTCATTTTACTTCGTGATGTGGCCAAAGTACAACAGCCTCATCTTGGCTTCCAGAGAGAGTTTGGGCTTGATCTGTTCTAGAACCAATTTGTTTGTCTTCTTGGCTATGCACGGTATCCTCAGCACTCATCTCCAGCACCACATCTCAAATGAGTTGATTTTCTTCCTTTCAGCTTTTTTACTGTCCAGCTCTCACATCCATACATGGTGATTGGGAATATAATGGCTTGGACAGTCCTCATTTTATTGTTCAGAGTTATGTTCTTACACTTTATTATCTTGTCCAGTTCTTTCATATCTCCCCTTCCTAATCCCCTTCTTCTTAGCACTCCAGAAATGCCATCCTTTCACTCATTCCTCTCTTCCTTCAAGACTGTCCCAAGAATGTCTCCTCCACTCCACCTCTTTTCCTCATATAGAAGACAATTGCACTGGTGGCTGAATCTTTCTTCTATACTGACAATAGGATATATCCACCACCACAGCTTCAGGCAGCTAGCTAATTTGAGGGATGAAAGTCAGCTCTCTCCTTCAAAAAGGAGAACAGTGAAGGGGCTTATGTGTTTATGTACGTGCCTTCAAGTTGCCTGTCAACTTATGGCAATCTCGTGAATTTCATTTTCTTACCTAAAGAATACTCAGAGGTGGTTTTGCCAGTTCTTTCCTATGAAACATATCCTACAATACCTGGTATTCTTTTGGCAGTACTAACCAGAGTTGACCCTGCTTTGCTTCCAAGATCAGATGAGATTTGGTGGTTTTAGGTAGAAGAATTATTGCCCTGTTGACATGTGAGACGTTGTTTCATTTTGCTTCATGAAAGGAACAGACATGAATCAGTCTGCTACTTACATGGGCCTCATGCAAAACCTGAAATCCAAAGCTCTGATTCTCAAATTTTATTAATTAAAATCCTATTTTTCAATGTGTGTGTGTGTGTGAGAGAGAGAGAGAGAGAGAGAGAGATGCCTTCTTTTTTGATGCCACCAAAGTCCCTTTCACACTATCCAGTTATAACATTTGTATACCACTTTACAATTATTGCAATTGTACACCACTTTACCTGCAATAACTGCATCCTGGGGAATCCTGAGGTTTGCAGTTTCATGCAGTATGTAGAATTCTCTACCAGAGACCTCTAGTGCTTCAACAAATTACCAATGCTGTAGGATGCAGCAGCCATGGCAGTTAAAATGCTCTAATTGTGTAGTGTGAATGAGACCCAAGTTGTCTCAAAAATGAGCCAAAGCAATGATTTATGCCCAGTGAGAGGCAGCAAAGTCTCTTACCTGTCTTGATGGGCATCTCTCGTTTTCTCCCACTGTGGCTCTAAACTGAAGCTAGTTCTTCCCACTGATCAGAAGACCCAGCCACGTCGGCAGAGCCTCTGTTAGGGTTTGTTCTCTTAGCAGATCTCCTTGTACCAGCTGCTGCTGAGCTGCTTAATTGCTCAAATTTATAGAAAAGGCTGTGTCAGTCAAATGACAATGGAGGCAGATCCTTACATGAAGCTGCTGCAGCATCAAAGCCACTGGGCTAGAAAGCAAGGCACTCTTATTTGTTTCTCCTACCATCACCTGATTGAAACAAAAGGAGAAATCTTGGTGGGGCTGCAGAATTTGAGGAAGGAAAGAATGAGCAGAGCACTGGATTTTTCCAGAGATTGGAAATGGTTTTGTTTTTTTACTACAGTACCCAGAATCCTCAAACCCATGCACACACCCTCCAACTGCACTGATTTTGCACTTCCAGTTAATCCTTTCTCATCCCACTTTCTCAGCTGCTTCTAAAATGTCTCAATTTTTCTCTCTTCTTCCCACCAGTAGTGTCACTGGGGGTGCGGGGGTGCGGACCGCACCAGGTGACATCCCAGAAGGGGGTGACACCACTGAAGAGGGGGGTTTATGCCCAGGTGCTCCTCGGGGGTCTCCGGCCCAGGCAGGCAGCGGTTTTCCCAGCTATGCTGTCATTTTTCTCACCCACACAGCCATGTTCCCAGGCCTTGGGGGGCTCTCTGGGCCTTGGGTTGGGAGGTTCTGGGTGTCAGGTGGCTGCTTTCTTAGCCACGCCACTATTTTTCTCAGCTGCGCTGCCATTTCTGTTGGCTGCACAGCCATTTTCCCAGGCCTTGGAGGAGTCTCCAGGTCTCGGGAGGGATCACCAGTCCCAGTGAGTGGCTGGCAGCCATTTCCACAGCCTGTGGAGCCACTTTCTATGTGACCTCACCCCCAGAAATCCCGCCGGAAGTGTCGACCAGAAATCCCGCCCCCCAAAAACTCGCCTCCCTGCAGTTCGTGACACCCAGGCGAGGACACCACTGCTTCTCACTTTTCCATTGTCATCTGCTTCCTAAAATTGATGCAAACTGAGTTCAAAGTGCAAAAGTAGTTTCCACTCAATTTATTCAGCAGTGAGGAGAGGAGAGGGCAGAAACTTGTCCTTTTCTGTAGACTCAAGTAAAGGAATACTATTGTAGCCTCTCCTACTTTGTTTGTCCTTCCTCATTCATAACTTTTGCCATCTTGACCACACTCTGATGTTGCTTGGTTGGACATTCCCAGGTCATAATCTATGATGAAGTGTTGTTGATATTCATGGAGGCCTAAGTGTTCCAGTCCAAAAAGTCATTTGTTTAGTTTATTTATTAAAATATTGCTACCCTGCCCTATATCAAGAGATCTCACAAATAAGTTAAAACAATTCAAGACAATAAAAATAATTTAAATAAACTAAAAACTTATTAGTAGAATTCAAAGTATAGCAGTGTTAGTCTGAATCAGTATGTAAAGGGATCTTGTAACAGCTTTGTCTCAAAGGTTCTATAAGACTTGTTGTTTATGTGTGCCTTCAACTCATTTCTGACTTATGGCGAACGTAAGGTGAACTTATCATAGAATTTGCTTAGCAAGATGCATTCAGATAAGGTTTGCCATTGCCTTCCCCTGAGGCTGAGAGCACGTGACTTGCCCAAGGTCACCCAGTGGGTTTCATGTCTAACCTGGGAATAAAACCCTGATCTCCAGAGTCATAGTCCAATGCTCAAACCACTATGCCATGCTGGCTCTCTTTATTTGTATAAGGAATGCCATTTTACTTTGCCATTGTGTTTAATGGGACTTGAGCATGCATAGATTTTTGTAACCATGGGTGGTCCTGGAACCAAACCCCAGAGAATACCAAGGGATCACATGCACACATATAGATTGGATATCTCTTATCCAAAATATTTGGGATGAAAAGCATTTTGGACAGAGGGTCTTGGAGATGTCTCATCCATAGGGTCACTATGAGTCAAGATTGACTCAAGGGCAGTTAACAAGGATAACTTTGGTGGGAAGGCAACAGTGTTTGGTGCAGTCATGCTGGCCACAGACCACCAGAGCAGTCCTTGGACAATTCTGGCTCTTCAGCTTAGTAACGGAGATGAGCACTGCCCCCTACAGTCA
>CM034701.1:11854279-11865985 GCA_020142125.1 Phrynosoma platyrhinos
TATTATTATTATTATTATCCCGCCCCTCTGCAATGCAATCGGGGTGGCGTACAAAAAGTTGTTAAGTTTCTTATATTGAAAAACTGTTTGTTTTTTTCAGCGAGAACAACACACATATATTTTTTAAAAATGAATGCAACAAAACCTTTATTTTTCTGACACAGACTTCAGGGAATTTGAATCATGGTTCTTTATAACAAGTCAATTATGTCCTGTAATAACATGAATATAACATTCACACTAGCTTTTGCAGGCTGCTTGTGTAAGCATTAATACTATTTGCTATTTATTAACAGCGCATAACCAGATCACAAGCCACAAAACTGGCCAAAATACTCGCTTCTACACAAACTCGAAAGACACGGGAGCCCTTCCTAGTTTTCATTCTGGCAATCCCGTTCTGCCCTCCAGGCTCTCAGACGGTTTCTCTCCTTTGTGAGCGGCTATATGGCGAGTGAAGGTTGGATTTTAACAAAACCCTTCCCACGGAGCATGTCTGTGAACGCTTCCTCCTTTGCGTGAAGTTTGAGATGAGTGCGCACACTCGAGCTGTAAGTGAAGCCCTTGAAGCGGTATATAAATGAAGCTGTTTTGCTTTTGCTTGCTGCTGACTTATCCACATCCCTAGAATCAGCCAGGACCGAGGAAACCAGGACATGTGGTGCATGATGCACAAAAAGTGAAAGCAGATCTGGAAAATGAAGATGAGCTGAGACTGCTGTACTTTGGAAATATCATGAGATAACATGACTCATTGGAAAAAGATGATAATGTTTGGCAAAGTGGAAGGCACTAGAGAAAAAGAAGCCACAGTCCTGAGTTTGCAAGACTTAAGCAAGGCAGCTGACAGGGAGCCTTGGAGATCTCTCATTACAAGATCACCATAAATCAAAGCAAACTTGATGGTAAATAACAACAGGTTGAAATGTTTCTGTATTTTCTATTTGGCTGTTTGCTCAAGGGGCATCATAGCCAAAAAAGGGTAGCCAGAGGAGAATTGGGTGGAGCTTAAAAAATAGATCAAGGACTTTATCAAATTTAAACTGAATTTAAACTGCAATTGTAGCAAGAGAATAGTGTCTTTGGCAATACCTATTGCACAACAACACCTCCAAACCATCGCTGCTGTGCTTCTGAAGCATTAAAATCATAGAATCATAGAGTTGGAAGAGACCTCAAGGGCCATCCAGGTAAACCCGTGCCATGCAGGAACTCACAAGCAAAGCATCCCTGACAGATGGCCATCCAGCCTCTGTTTAAAGAGTTATAAAGAAGGAGACTCCATCACTGAGGGAGTGTGCTCCATTCTTACTGTCATGAAGTTCCTCCTAATGTTGAGTGGAATCTCTTTTCCTGCAGCTTGCATCCATTGTTCAGGATCCTATTCTCTGGAGCAGCAGAAAACAAGCTAGCTCCCTCGTCAATATGACATCCCTTCAAATATTTAAACATGACTATCTTATCACCTCTTAACCTTCTCTTCTCCAGACTAAACATTGTTAGAGGGCATCCTTTCATTGATGAAAAAAAACATCAATAAGTGGCCAATCATGCTGCCACCCCATTACTCTATAAGTGACAATCTGTGGCAGTTCTGATATTGGGCAGTTGCATAGCAGCTTCATTTATATACCGCTTCATATTGCGCTATGGGATGTCTAAGCAGTTTACACCTGTAAGCTCATTGCCCCCCAACAGTTGGGTACTCATTTTAGCGACCTCAGAAGGATGCAGGCCTGAGTCTAGCCTGAGCCCTGGCTAGTATTGAACTCGCAACCTTGTGGTCTATGAATGAGTGGATGCAGTACAGGCATTTAACTACTGTGCCACATGGTTCTAGTTTCCTCCTTTCTTCCTCTCCTCCTCACCTTCTCTCCTTCTCTCCTCCTTCCTTTCACTATCCCAGGCAGCCTGTTTTCTTTGTTCACTTTTAAACTTTCTTTTCTTTTTTCTTCTTCCTTTTTTTAAACTAAATTGAATTCCCATAACTCCAGAATTACATTACATATAAAAATAAAAATAAAAATAAAAAAATGAAAGGCATACTGAGTAGAGCATAGGGCAAGAAGGTAGGATTAAGGGAGAAGGTGAGAGTGAGGGACCACCAATGGCACAAAAAGCCCCAATTGTGCTCTTGAAGACACATGTGATAATAAAAGTTCCAACACTTGTATATTTCCATTCTCTTTAACACAGTTGTGGCAAGACCAAGTTGAGACCGAGGTTCGTGTGATAAAGTCCCAAATTGACAAAAATAGATATAAATCAAGTTCAAAATCTGTTAAAAACCCTTTCTTTCAAAACAATTAGTTCTCAAATGCCTACCAAGGAAAAAGAGCAAGGACACGCCATTCTAACCCTAGGATGGGATTTCCAGAGACCCTTGTCTCAGGTAGCAAATTCTCTTCTGCCACCTTTGTGTGCATCTTCGTATCGACAAAACAGCCTTCAGGCTACTAGTGTAGATGGATGGCAACATATACATATGTTTGGCTTAATTGTCATGGGAAACAGAAGCCAGTCTGGCATTCACCGTGTGGCATTTGATCATCAGTGAATTAGTTACTAGGGTAAAAAATCCAAATCAGTTGCATCATGCTAGGAAAGCATATACAGGATGGGTGTGAATGAACTTGAAGTGCTACTTCCTTAAAAAAGAGAAGCTCTTGGGTTTTGTGTTTTGTTTTTAAGAAAGTCATATTCCCCAGCATGACTTCAAGCAATAATGTTTCACTGAGATGCTTTGAAAGATTTATTCCATGGCAGGATGGGCAAAGAGATGGTTATGACCATGTGCATGTGATTTGCCTGGTAACAAACTGTGTTAAACACTACGGAAACTTTGAGCCAAGTAATCTACATTAGGCTTGGTTCAGCAAGCTGAGCAGAACTTGGAAAAGTTGCTCCTTTAGACTATTGCTCCCAGCATGCTGGCTGGGGGATTTTGGGAACTGGAGTCCCAATTGTACAACTGTGAGAGTTGTTCTCCAAACCAATAACTTTTTCAAGCTTTTAGCAGTGACCTCTATCATCCTCTGTATAAAGAGAGATCTTGCAAGATATAGGGGCAAGATGGGAGAATCAATGTCATTACTTCAGGGCTCACCAAGGGGATTGATCTTAGTTGTACACAGGGGCATCACTAGGTGGTACAGAGCTTTGAGCCACACTAGGTGACACCCCTGAAGGGGATGTACGCCGAGTGGGGCAGTACCCCCAATGGGACTAGCACAGCTGCTGGGCAAGTGAGAAACAGTATCACTTTCTTTTCTCACTTGCCCAACAGATGTGCAAGACCAGGGGGAGGCAACCTAAGGCCTGAGGGCTGGATGCGGCCCTTCGAGGCCTTTGGATCAGTCCCAGGCCGGTCCTGCCGCCGCCGCCACTCCCCATGATGATATTATTGTTGTTATTACTTGTTCTTGGGGTTTTCTTGTCAAAATCTCCACAGGGGTTTTGCCATGGCTTTTCTGGGGCTGAGAGAGTGTGCATGCATATATTTTTTATATTTTTTATTTATTTTATTTATTTGTTTATTTGTGGTGCTTCAGCTCCCCAATTGTCTGAAGGACAGCAACCCAGCCCCTGGCTCAAAAAGGTTGCCTTCCCCTGTGAAAGACCCTGAACAGGCTGTCTGGAGACCTCTGCACTACTCCCCAGCAGCAGCCACTGACAGGGGACAGTGTCTTCCATTTAGGGTCTAGTGTGGCAGTTCACATGAACAGCCACTCCAGATAGGGTTGCCATAATTCTCTACCATAAAACCAGGGAATTGTAGGACAAAATGCAGGACAAAGTGTAGGACCAAATGTATGCCGAGATGTAGGACATTCAAGAAAAATGGAGGACATGACCGACAAAAACCCCAAAACATAATAAAATTAAAATAAAAACTTTATTAATAAAATAAAACTTTAATGAAAACCTCCTAGTTTGCACAGGTTATTGTGACATCTTCAAACGTGCTTGACTCTAGATATAAAATGTGGACTCCAAATCCAGTGTGAGGGATGTTGGATATGCTGACCCCAAGAGGTAACTGTTCAGCCTCTTTTTGTTTTAATGGGAGGGTGGGTTTGGGTTGTGGAGGGTTCATTGTTGAGGTTTTATTATTGTAAGCCACCCCGATTGCTTCGGTAGAGGAGCGGGATAGAAATATTATTATTATTATTATTATTATTATATGAAGATGTCAAGAGAAGGACACCCCACCACTTCTCTCAGCAATTGATTCCATTGCTGAACTGCTCTCACTGTCAAGAAGTTCCTTCTAATATTCAATCAAAATCTCCCCTCCTGTAACTTAACACTATTAGAGCTAGATCTACCTCTGGGGCAGCAGAGAAGAATCCTGCATCATCTTCTCTGTGACAGCCCTTGAGGCATTTAAAGAGTGTGATCCTGTCACCCCTCAATCTTCTCTTCACCAAGGCAAATTGGTATACCGGCCCCTCTGCCCTTTTAATACCTTTCTGCCACTTCCATGGTCCTCTGCCTCAGGCAGCTGCCATACTATCCCTAATAGTAAAACTAGTTCTGATTCTGTTTCCAATGGCTTCCTTTTGATATATTCCAGTGTATGTCTGTGTATATGTGTGTATGTCAATTGAGATCAGCAATCGGAACTTAATAAATTAGCAAAACATTTTGCCCTGTGCCTCCTTCAGTGCTAAAAACAAAACTGAGCTGCATCCAAGGTGGGAGCTTAGAATATTATATAATTGTGTGATTTTTATTTTATAAAATCATTTTATATATTCATTTACACCTTCTATATTTGTGTAATACACCCACCCAAACATATACATATACACATATATTTAACCACAATATATTTATTAAATACAACGTGTGTGGATGTGTAATTGTCAAGTATATCAAATATATGCTTGTAGGCCACTGAGGAAGACTGTTGTCGAAACACGTCTGGCCTTGAGTTTTTATTATTTACTATTATTATATTATTTTATTTTTAGCATTTGCACGCTTTTCAGTGGGGTATTGCTACCCTTTTAGGAATTTTACTGACTTATCTACTTCAGGGTTCAGGGGTTTTTTGGCCTTGATTTTTGAATTTTTTATTATCATTATATTTACTTTTAGCATTTGCATACTTTTCAGTGGGGTATTTCTACCCTTTTAGAAATTTAACTTTATTGGATTTTCTGCTCCAGGGTTTAGTTGTCCTTTTATTTCTTCATATTGTTGCCTTTTTGTAATTGGAAGTGGGATTATTTTATCCTGGTTATTTTTTGGCAGAACCCTTCAGTTTGGTTTATTGTCAAGTATATGCCATTGTAATTGTATAATAGAAAGTCCCCATTTCTTTGGGATTGTTTCCCCTTTACAGTTGTTTCTTTTCTACCCATCAGCAGATGGCTCACATGAGCTACTTTTCAGAAAGATTCCATCACATTCCTAGAGAGGAGAAACTATGCTTCTGCTGCCCTCGCCTGCTTTAACTACGAAACACACCATTATATTTTAGCTACAATATGTTATAGAAAGGTCAAATCAGTAATTTGCAGAGTGGGAAAGCTTCATTGTAACTTGGTCCCGGTGTTAGCACCCGCTGCATCCCCCGCACTGTATTTTGGGGTCCTCATATTTTCATATCCCATATCTGGAGATAGCATGCTTTTGAGAGATCAATGATCTTTCAGGGACACTAGGTCAAATTCCCAAAAGAAAAAGGAATATGTCCCAAGGCATGGGCACATCCAGGTACACAAGACCACCAACTCTAAATGTTACTAACTTTTCCTTCCTTTCCCCAAGTCATCTGCATGTCCTCTTTCAATTTCAGACAAAGGATCTTCTTGCATCCAAACAGTAAGCCAACTTCTCTGTCTTTCCTGTTGTGTTCCCAGCCAAACTTCCTCATCCATCCATCCTGTGGATATCCAGATGCAATCACACTAAAATTAAAGCCATCAACCAGTCTGAAATCCCATTGTTGATTTCTGGGAAAAGACATCCAGCCTCTGTTACCTAACCATCACTTAGGGCTAGTTTTAAGGTATAAATACAGTTCCAAAACCTAACATCAGGGGTAGGCAACCTAAGGCCCGGGGGCCGGATGCGGCCCAGCAAGGCCTTTGGACCAGCCCCAAACCGGTCCTGCTGCTGCCGCCCCCCCCACCGCCACCGCCCCCCCATGATGATATTGATTATTGTTGTTATTACTTGTTCTTGGGGTTTTCTTGGCAAAATCTTCACAGGGGTTTTGCCATGGCTTTTCTGGGGCTGAGAGAGTGTGCATGCATTTTTTTAATTTTTTAATTCTTTTTAATTTTTATTTATTTATTTATTTATTTATTTATTTATTTTTGGTGCTTCGGCCCGTCAATTGTCTGAGGGACAGCAAGCCGGCCCCCGGCTCAAAAAGGTTGCCTACCCCTGCCTAACATCAGCACAAAAATCCATCATACACTGCCACTCTTTGTATGTTTAATGGCATTTTATTCATTTATTGTATGATTTGTTCTAATGCTGTAATAACTTAATTCTTTTTTTAATGCTCTATTTTCTCTGTTTTTAATTGTATTGTTCTTTGAGTCTCAATTTTGGAGGAAAAGTGGGATACAAATAAATATACTATACTACTACTGCTGCTGCTGTGTTCTGATGTCATCCTCAGACCTCCTAATCTGAGCCAATCCAGCTTTCTATGGTTTACTCATCAGACAGGTAATTATAACTCTACTGCAAACCCCTAAAAACTCCACTATCCAATTTCTATCATTCTCTTTTGATTAGCTCTGCATGCTATATCTCTTTGAATTGCTGTCTTATGAGTATGATTGCACTCTGCATTTTTCTAAATAAAATCTTTTTAATTCACCCAAAGCCTAGAGCTCTCCTCAGTTATTACTGGTATAAACAGGTGCAAACTGTTCAAAAGTTACCCAAGCCTCTTGCAAAAGCTAATTTCCCTGACACTTGAAGTTACACTGACAGTTGGTAGGGACCCCCCCCCCAAGTCCCCCTACCTGTTCTTTGAGTAACACCAGTGGCTGGTGAGAGGACATCCCTCCCCATTTCAGGTGCATATGCTCAAGTTTGGTTGCAGACTTAGGCTACTGTCCCACACAATCATAACTAGAAGTATTCAACAGTACTTTCACTGAGTGGCTGATACAGAAGACTGTGCTTGCAGCAGGACAAGGAGAATGTACAGAGCTGTTATGCGACTGTTTACCATTAAATCAATGTTGACTTATTGCAACAGTATGAATGAGAGATCCCCAATCAATTACCCAGCTGAGGTCTTGCAAACTCAGGTCCACAGTTTTCTTGGCTGACTCAATTCACCTGTAGCACACTCTCCCTTTTTCCCTACTGCCTTCCACTTTACCAAGTGTTACCATCTTTTCCAATGAATCATATCATTTCAGGAACATCCACAGCATGACAGCCTGTTTATTCATTTTCATTTCTAGTGAGAGTTCGAGTTTGATGTGTTTTAAAACCTATTTGTCTTTTTAGCAGTCCATTGTATCCCTACAGCTAAGATGAACAATTTCCGGATGATATGAGTCGCACTACTCCTCTGCCCCCAGCATACATTATAGAAATAATGCAGCTTGATACTTTAACTGCCATGTTTTCATCCTACAGAATTCTGGGATTTGTAGTTTTGTGAGGCACCAGCACTCTGGTAGAGAAGGCTAAAGATCTTGTTTTAATTTGTATGCCGCCTCGATTGCTTTGCAGAGGGGCACGTCAAAAATAAAATTGTTGTTGTTGTTGTTGTTGTTGTTGTAAAACTACAAATTCTGAGTTCGACAGGAAGGAGCTAAAGCCAGGGATGTGGCGAGGGGGCTGCAGGAGGTGCAGACCACACCAAGTGACGCCCTAAAAGTGGGGTGAACCACTGCTCCCCAAACATCTGTCTTTTGACAGAAATGAGCTGTGGCGTTTGCCTGCATCCCTTTAAAATGCTGAAGAGATTATGTAAGTGGGGCAAGACTCAGGGGGAGGAGAAACAAGGAACCCCAAGTTTTTTAAATGTTTAAATTTAAAATTATAGTTTTTTAAATATATATATCTTTAATTTTTTAAAAAATATATAATTTTAAATTTTAAAATTATTTTTCAATTTTCTTTTAAAACATCACATCTTATCAAATGTTCAGTTTAAACACATGAAACTGTATACAAATGAATACATTTAGGTTGTACTTATGATATTGTAATTTCAGGGTATAGTTTTAATTTTGTTAGTGGTTTGTGTCCTAACTATTGCCATTACATTCAGTGATATATGGAAATTACGATTTACGAGTAACATTAGTACAAAAAAACATTACTAGGGACTCTGTATGGTGTGGTATGAGAGGTGAATGGGAGGGGTGACACCAACTCTAGTGATGCCACTGACTATAGCACTTAAAATGGTATCAGACTGCATTATTTCTATAGTGTAGAAGATCAGTGGTTCCCAAACTTTGGTCCTCCAGGTGTTTTGGACTTCCATCTCCCAGAAGCCCCAGACAGCTTGGCCAATAGTCAGAAACTCTGGGAGCTGAAGTCCAAAACATCTGTGGGACTATAGTTTGGCAATCACTGGTGTAGATGCATCCTTAGCGCTGTAACTTCCAACAACCACTGCTGCAAAAAGTTCCCCCTTTCTGTTGGGAAACATAGGGGGGTTGCAGACTGCCAGAAATAGTGCAAATTGAGTCCACTTTTAGGGTTAGGATTAGGGAATCATGGGATCTGTAGTTTATTGTGGCACCAGAACTCTCTGACAGAAAAGGCTCAATGTCTCAGAACAAAAACAATTCCCATGATTCCCTAGCACTAACCCTAACCCTAAAAGTGGACTCAATTTGCACTATTTCTGGCAGTCTGCAACCCCCCATAGTGCATGGGGAACATGTAAGTTGTTCTCCAGAAGAATAAAGCTCCCAGCAATTTTCTAAAAATACATTTCTACTGGAAAGCAAAGTGTGTGCTCTCCATGCACTACTTTTCTCTGCAGAAACACAGTGGATTTTTATGTTTTGTTTTTTTTAGAGAGAGATGGGAGGAAGGCTTGAGTTAGGTGCGCATGGTTCACATTATATCTGGCTGAATTTAATAAGGCTTAATTCTGAGTTGACATGGCATAGGCTTGTAATGTAAATGGAGCCTCATTGTTCAGGAGCCACATACATGGAGGTATTGCAAAGTTTTAATTATCGCCTTTTAAAAAAATTGAGACGAGATCGGACGTGTTCAGGGTGGTATGGCCTGGGACACAGTGAGCTGATTTTCTCAACATTGTGCACTGAGGGACCAATAATGACACTGACAAAATTTCATCAATATACAATATTAACTTCTGGGTAATAATTATGATACCCCCTCATAAGGCGCAATTTGCAGACTTCTACAATATCAGGTATTTGAAGGGTCAAGAAACACTGGGGAAAATGTGTAAATCTGGATGGTATGTAGATATGTTGACAACTACAAATCAAAGCAAGCTTTGTCAAATTTTTTAAATGATGATAATTAAAACTTTATGATATCCCCTCGTACCAGATGCTGGATACAAATGAGGGCTTTTGACTTGTCATCGGAATGGGGAACATGTGGCCCTCCAAAAGTTGGGGAATTGCAGCCCAAACATTTTAAAAGTAACTGTTCTGTGTCCAAACAGACACCCAGTCCTAGCTTTTGGGCTCTCGGTGGAGACAAAGGGACACATAAAGTTTAATCAATGAGCCAAGAATATTGATTTAGATGAAAGTTACACTGGCTAATGCTAGGGAGTATGATGAAAATAGTGTCCATGAAACCTTGTACTAGAAAATCTTCTCTCCAATTAGTCGCAAAGGTATTCCTGGATTCCTTTATGTCTTTATAAGTAAGATAGAACGTGTATAAATGGATTTGCAAACTCTGTGGGTGGTTGTGGGTGTTTTTTGGTGTCAACTCAAATATCATTATTGTATGCAACACAGAAGCTTTCTCCCAAGTGTAATTTCAATGAGAAAATGACCACCCAGTAACTCTCTCTCTCTCTATATATATATACATATATATATATACGCTGTCATCAGCCCATGGCTAAAGGTGCAGGATGATGGGAATTGGTGTGCAACAGAATCTGGAGAGCCACATAAATCATGCTGTTTATACCCGAGACATAGCTGTTAGTTTGGAATATCAGTATGCAAAGGGATCTTGCAGCACTTTTGAGACTGTGTGAAAAAAGTTGTAGAAGAAGCTACAACATCTTTCAGTCTCAAAGGTGCTACAAGATCCCTTCACATACATTTATTTATACTTCACATTTCCCTCTTCAAGACTGTTACTCAAAACAGGGCCCTCATCCCTGGCTTAAACATAACTGTCTGAATACTCTAGGGCTGGAATGGGAATTTGCTGATTTCTCAACTGGAGTCAACTTTGGTGTTCCTAACCCACACAGACCCTTGTATGGGAAGAAAAATGGTACATCAAAAGTTTCCACAACTTGTGGGAACATTTTGTTCCCAGCACTACATAAACTGCAGTTTTTGAAGACTGTGCAGGAGTGCTTGCAGTCTTTTCACTATGCATATAAAACTCCACTGGCTATCAATTTTTATTTTTTTGCTATGTACTTGGGGGAAATGCAAACAGCATTGTGAAGGGTTTGATATCATGGCAGCAAGAAAAGAAACTGGCTTACTGAATTGGGAGCTTTGCCAACTTGAATGCTGTACAACTCATATTGTACACATCAGGAAAGTTGGACTAGCTCAAGCTGCAGCTTTTGTCACTTTGAATGTTGCACAATTTCATCATTTTCCACGTCAAAAGCTCAAGTTTCTGGAAAACTATAGTTTTCTGGGCAAGCTGCACAAGCTACAGGATGCAGAAATGCTTCATTGTTCTTGACATCTGTCAGGAATTGGGAAAGTCAAGAAATACCATCCCTAGTGTACACAGACCCAGCCAACTAGCTCCCTCAAACAAGTAGAAGTATTTTTAGAGTTCATGCCTTTGATTTCTTTATAATGTTAAGGGCACCTGAGGCTGCAACATCCAAGTTCTGGATTCTGGCACAACTTTCATGAAGTTACTCCATTTCCTGTTGGTTCAGCATCTTCAGACACTCCACGTTTGGGGAAAAAATGCATATAAAGTAGGGCATTTTCACTTCAATAATTGCAATTTTTGCAAATCTGACAGTATTTCAGTCTCGATTATAAAAGGGCCCTATTTAGATGATAAAAACCAATGAAAAGAAGGGTATCTGGTGTGAATCAAACATTTGCAACTAGATGGTACTGCATTCACACTCTTTCACCTAACAATGGTTTTCTTCAAAACAGCCTTGCTGAATATGGCACCCACCAGATATTTTGGAGGATGTCCTCCAGTTGAGGTGGCCAATAGTCAGATAAATGGGGTCTGAAGCCAAAAATACCCAGATGAATCCAGAGCAAAGTGTGGCAGAATGAGTGAGCCATTCCTGTTTGTTCCAGAAATGGCTCTTGTATAAGGAGTGGGCTATAGCCGTAGTACAGTCTTCCCAAGCCAGTGGCAAGGGATTCTGGGAGTTGCAGTCCAGCATCATCTGGAGGCTAGCATTTGTTGTCCCACTCATGGATTAGGGCAATTTCCCAAGACATAGAAATATAAGAAAGAGAAGTTGGTTAGAACAACCTTTTGTCCCCATGAAACATATATGTTCACATATATGAATATATATATATATATATATAT
>CM034701.1:11866085-11877466 GCA_020142125.1 Phrynosoma platyrhinos
AAATACAATAGTTGCAACATGGCCTTTTAGTGTGCTGGTTTTGAAACTCCTTGGTCCTGCTCATCTTGCAGGTTCTCTAAACAGAGGAGACCTATGTTTTCATTGAGTTCTGTAGCATTTTTCATTCCACCATGAAATGAAAGCCTCCCAAACAGAGATGTACATCATATTTTGAGATGATGTGCATAAGAGGAAAACATAAGATCATACAGGATAAAAGCTGTGATATGTTCATTTCAGAATGCTGTTTCTCACAGTGGCTAACCTGAGAAGCTCATGAACAACAATTCTTCCTGCTGCCATTTCCCATTCGGAGCTGCCATTGCTCAGGGTCAGATTACACCATTCGGATTATCAGATTAAATCACGCCACTAAAGAATGGCGAGACTCAGATCAAGAAGGCTGGATTAACTCCAGAAGATGCTTAGTATGACAGCTGGAAAAGATTGAGAAACCATGATTTTCTGAGTGAAGAGTGGTACTTTCCTCCACCTCAGCTGGCCAAGGGGATTTGATAGTGCCTTCTTTCACAGCGTGGGGAAGGATTTTTGCTTTTAGCCCTCATCACGAAGGCATTTAAAATGACTGTGAAGGAAATGTTAGGGAGACAGTTTTGAAAAACTGGAGCCACGTGCTTTACTTGGTTTGTGTCTTATGAAAAAGGCATGCAAAATGCTAATTTTCACACTTCCATTTATATATCTCTTTAGACACCAGTCTGATTTGCAAAAAGTCTAGCTATGGAAGATCTGAAATGTGTCATTCAATTCAATACTCAAGTCTACTGCCAACATCAAGGAGTCACTTGGCTATTCCACAGACCTTACAATCTGGTGTCTCACCTGGGAATTCACAGATTTTAAGTACTCCCAATCTCAGCAGTAGATTTGAGATAGCGAAATAGAGAAGCAATAGTTAACAGCCTAATATGACCCACAACATTAGCTGACATGCACCAGAACTCTGGGTTACAGGAGATGTCTGTTCCTCGCCCTCACTGTTGATTTGCTTCATCACATAAATACTAGTTGTTTTTGCTTTAACAGGCTATTTGAGGTGGAACTGGGTACTTTAAAATGTTCTAGCCATTCATGCAGAAAAGCAACACTGCTTGTTTCAGACACAGATTACCTCCAAAAACTTCAGGAGAAGAAAAGTCTGGTCAAAATCAAGAAGGTCTAAGGGGTATGATTTGTTATAAATTTATTTCATCTTCAGCATTTCAGCCTGCACCTTTGTTCCAGCACTTTTTAAAATAGAAAGTTTCATTTATGGCAGCATCTGCCAAGTATACATTGAGTCCCAGTCAATGTTCTTAAAAGAGTCTTAGCTTAATCCCATTAAACCATGTTGTGTTTGGATTTGCATATGACAAGTTTTACTTCTGATATCTCTCACCACCACCACCCCACTCACAAATTAGCAGTGTCAAGTTTTAGGTTTTTTTTTGTGTTTTTGTTTTTTTACAAAGCTGTTGAGTTTACAACATCCATATGCAAAGACTCATATGTACAAACTGTGACCTGATAATCCCGAAACAGTAGTCAAACAGAAAGAGGATTATTATTATTATTATTTCTACGCAGTCTCTTCCCCCACCCTCTTGTTTGGCCTGGAAACAAGAAACTTTCAAATTCTACCAAATATTTAAATGGCAGGAAGAAAAAAAATATACAAGCTTGTATTTATACTGCACTTCTACCAATGGCAACAGGTTGTAAATTCATGTTTGCAACTATCACAAAAGACTTATGAACACCAACTCAGCTTTATACTGTAAATACTGCTGAATCAATGGTTTAGGATTATCAATCATTGTTGTCATATGTTGTCTATAACAGTTCAAAAGCATCTTGGAGAAAAATCCTGAAAAACACATACCTTACGGTATATAATAATGCACCTGCATTAGCTAAATATATACTGTACACAAGTCTTATCAGCATTTTATCTACCAAAGATGTGAGATTCCACTCTTAAATACAAAGCAGATAGCCAGTAATGTATACTTATAATACAGCCCTCTTTTCTTTTCTTTTTTGCTTTGCTTTTAACCTTAAACAATTTGGTCACAATGCACCTTTGATATAAAATCATTTTAAATTTTATTGTTAATACTCAGGACATTAGGATTGCCAGAATTGGAATATTCGTATTCTTTTTCAGTAGCATTTTGAGAACCACTTTTGGTAACAAATACAGTAATTGGGAATGAGCACCCAGGTTCAGAATGCTGAAGTATGTTATCCAGAATCCATTCCAGCTCAAAGGGGAAAAAAAGATGTTACTGTGATGAGAAATAGTATTGTAGATTGAAACACAGCATAGAATCTCTCTTCCCTATAGTCAACATCTTTTCTTTTGCTTCTTTATGGCTGGAATGTTTAATAATAAATACGTATTTAGAAAGATAAGGCAATAACTTCAAACAATCCAAACTGCTTGCTTGGTTCCCTCCCACCCATCCCACACAAGATCCATGATGACCATGAGACCAACTTCATAGATTTTTTTTTTAAAAAAAAATTCAAATGGTCTAAGGAAAAAGGTATAGTGATACAATAACTTAGCCTCAGTATAACTAACACAAGTCCGGTCTTGTTATCAATGGTGTAAAACTAATACTGGTTGGATACCAAAGTCTGCGTTGTTGCCAATGCACACTTTAGCAAGGACTGGTGAAATGAGCTTGGATTCACAACTGATTCACTGACAAACCCAGAACACATTTCCCAATTCCATTGATAACCACCTTATATTTACTCATAATGTTCATACTGAAGGAGCACCAAAGCAACTCTGGTACTCAAAAGCTGCTTATATCAGAACAAACTCTAGCATTAAGGACCTCTTTTTTTTTGTTTGTTTCACTCTTGCACGGTCCTGATCTGTAGAAACATTCAACTCATGAAGATGTGCAAAAAAGGACGGGGGGGGGGAACCAAAGTCAAATTACATCATAGTTATCTGGAGGAGAAAGATGTTACACAAACTCATAAGAAAATGATTTTTTCTCTCTTTTACTATAAATACATTTAACAATTTAGCAGAAAGACAAGCTAAATTTAAGATTGTTCACATTTGAAGTTGTATCACTCTCTGCTAATGATAAATAAGGAACAGGTCCTGACAATGGAATTTGGACATAGCAATATTCATAAACAGATCTTTTGAAGACTGGTTTTAAAGAAGGGTTAAAACAATGATTATTTTTGCAAAGTTCTGAGAAGTCCATCCGTTGTCCAAACTTTGGATTGAAGTCCTTATTTTATTTTTTCCTTTACTTAAAGACAGATATATACAGTGCTGTTGTAATAATGAAACAAATGTGAAATCTACTGTAAAGTTGCACAATACAGAAAACTGTTGCTCCATCTTCTACTACATACATGTGTGACTCCACAGGTTAATTAATGCTGCTTTGTTTCTTTTTGTTAAGTTGGGATTATTCCATCACGCCTAAGACCTCGCTTTAATTCCAAATCCTCCAGTTTCTTCCATAGTTCTTCACGTTCCTTCTCTTTTTTCTTCTCACTAGCAAAGTTAAAAAAGAGAAAAGTTATTAGCAACAAAGAAAGCTTTGTAAGAGTCTTGCTTCACCCTGTGGCTTACAAGAGGGCTGCTACAAAAACAAAACAGAAAACCATTAGAGATAAAGGATGCACTGAGCAGACTGAGGTCTCCATTTTCCCTAAAACATCCTAACACACACACACACACACACACACACACCTGCATGGCATCATGCATACACAGAACCACCCAAGTTGCTGATGCCTTGCAGTATCCAGTTCTACCAAACCTGGCATGAGTTCAAAGACACATTGCTTGCTCCATTTGCTGCTTCATCTTGTCCTGCATTTACTGCATTTTAAAATCCAATTTAACAAAACCTGTCTTCCACAATTAAAACAAAGGGAGCTGTAAATCAATAGAAGGAACATAATTACAGGAAACACATAGTATCACAGATTGTTCTCAAGAAAGGAATACATAATATCTGTATTCATAGTCAAAACTGTGAAATGTGTTCCATCAAGTGCTGTAGAGCTGTTAGCATTAAAGCCAAGGAAGCTTCTTTTACCAATCTATCTCATCTGTAACTACTGTACTTCTTTTTTTTTCTTAGTGAAGTATTATCAATTTAATCTCTTTGTAGTATAGACCTAAACTAGCTAGTGAAATTTCAGTGGTAAAGCATTACTACATTCTTGTTTTGTTCTTTTCTGTACATCAGGGATAGGCAACCTTTCCCCTTTAAGGGCCAAGGGACTTCAGCTCCCAGAATCCCAGAAGCTATTGGCCAACATGGGACTATTGGCCAACATGGCTGAGGCTTCTGGGAGCTGAAGTCCCTCAGCCCTTAAAGGGGAAAGGTTGCCTACCCCTGACAGATCCCATCTGATCTTGGAAGCTAAGCAAAGTCAGCCTGGGTTACTACTTGGCTAGGAGACTGCCCATAAATATCAGTTGCTGTAGGCTACATTTCAGAGGAAGGAACTGGCAAAACCACCTCTGAGTATTCCTTGCCTAAGAAGGAAAACACATACACAAACACACACACTTATCTCAGTAACAGCACTGGGACTGTAGTCAAGCAGTGGCTAAAATTCTAGCTCCCAATAGAAACTTTGATTTAATATTTTTAAATCTGGTTTATATAATGATAAGCATCTAACTTTCAATTTAGGGCAGTAATGGGAATTGTGCAGCCCTCCTAGCATTTCTCATCACTGACTACAATGGCTAGGGCTTCTGGGAACTACAATACAACAAATCTGGAGAGCTACACACAATTCCCATCCCTAATCAAGGAATTCAATTGTAGTTAAAAGCATAGTACACTTAACTTTTTCTGTAACACAGAATGATTTGATGATTCAACAGGTATTGGATGTACAATGATTCAACATACCAGAGATAATTCAGAACTGTAACATTTAATATTTAAATAGCACAATCCTAGGCTACATCCTACATCTACAGTGGCCTCTTGGTATCCGCTGGGGTTTGGTTCCAAAACTCCCATGGATAACAAAATCCATGGATACTCAAATCCATTATATACAATGGCGTAGTCAAATGGAGTCCCTTATATAACATGGCAAAATCAAAGTTTGCTATTTGGATTTTTAAAATATATATATTTTCAAGCCACGGATGGTGAAATCCATGGATGTAGAATCCATGGATACTGGGGGCTGACTATACGTTTCATAGAGAAATACCTAGTGAGGTTTACTGGTTAGATAAGTGTATCCTCTATTTAACTAATGTTTTCTATTTCTCTAAGAATCATGTTATTTTTACTGCCAGAATCAAAATAACAGTGTGGCTAGTTATGTGGACATAGCCCAACAGAGCTTTTGGCCTGGGCTTCTTACAACAAATTCCTCCATTTGAAATTGAGGGGACTTTCTCTTCTGAATTGTGTCATATGACAAAAACTTATGAATCACACCAGGGATTCCAGTATTTTCAAATAAAAGCATTTTGGTGTGCTTGGCTCCAGAGTTCTAAATCCAATCATTTCTAAAATGCATGTCATGCAAAGTAAGTGAACTCTTATTTTGACCATGTATGATTACCATAAACCAAGATGCTCAGATGCCAGAAATACAATCAATTCATCATTAAGGAAAAAGAGCCCACCAGTCTCTTGGTGGAACTTGCAAAAGACATGCAAAATGATTCCTACTGGGTGACATAGTGTGAAATCAGTTGTATTCTATATCTCAGTCAAAGTTTCCCAAAGTGATCCCCCAACTGTCTAGCTTGGTTTACAAAAAATATAAATAAACAAACATAATCCAGGCTAATCCAACAAAATTCGCAATCTATGTGCACCAGGCATAACATATAGAAAAACCATGCCATTTGTCCCCATCAGTTATATTTCTTGAAAACAAAAAAAAACTTCAAGCAGTGAGCTGAAAGAGCCTGGTGATGGAACTGAACATTTCTGCCTCCAAAAATGTGTGAGAGGCTATACTAACCTAACAAGGCTTGATGACATACAGTACCCTTCGCTTTGCTTGTGGGAACCCCGAGTCTCACAAAAGACACGACTTTCACCAAGTCGCAAACTGCCCGGAGTTCCCGAAGTTTCCTCATTAGTTTCACCTGCTGCTTTGGACAAGCTGAAATTTCAGACAAAAGATGAGGCACTATAATTGGAGAAGGATGATTAAGGAAAAGACAGAGAAACATTTTAACCGGGGTGCAACTAATGATTGTATGAATAGCACTTCTTCTAGATCCTTCAATGTCAAAGCCTTGGATGTATCAAGATATCTGAAGAAGAAAAGCTATAAAGACTGAAAGGGTGTGGTCACTTTGCTTAGAGATTTCGAGAAAGGCTAGATGTGAGTCATGAGGGTTAATCTCAAAGGCACTCAAAGGCAATCTTGACTTGCCAAGAGGTCGCCTAGATTCCAGATACTATCTTCAAGCAAAGTGATGGCTATTGTTGTGTATACTGTAGTGTTATTTTTTTTTTAATTTACTACTGAAACTCTTGATACATTTAAGTCTTTAAAAACATAGAGCCAAAAGAAGTTCTGTGAGGAATGCAATTTCACAAGCTACGCAATGGGTACTGTATCTCATAAAGGGGGGGGGGGGAATAATCATCTATACGTCTTGCAAGGGCCAGGCTAATGAGCATGCAGGAGGGAAAAATGAGGTATTTCAATCAATCGTGTGCGGAAAATTATGCAATTACTGCAAAGTGTAAAAAGAAAAAGAAAAGGAAAAAAAGAACTGGAAACAGCAGACTTTATGCACAGCTGACAAAAAAAAAAAAAGAGCTTTAAAAAGTTACCGCTGGCGATCTGATTTGTAAGTGGCTGTCAGCTCATCAAACATGGCGCTGTTCATTTCCATAAATGCCTTCAACACGTTGTATACTAATGCCACAATAGCCCTGCAAAATATGAAAGAAAAGTCAGAAAAGTCCACTAATTTAAAGTTCAAACAGGACCAAAAACACCTTGCCAGAACCTTGTTCTGTACTCTTGTCACAGCCAAATTTCTTCTATTTTACTCCTGAAAGACAAGATAATTTGGGTCACAGGCATGGTCCTCCAGATGCTGTTGGATTGTAAGTGCCAGAAGCCCCAGTCTGACCCAGCAGAGCTAATGGTGAGGAATGCTGGGAGCTGCAATTAATAACATCTTAGAGGAGTGTATTATTCCCATCTCTGATCTAGGTCACCACCAAACTAAACATAATCTATTGCTGAAGTTTCTATTCCTATGAGCTGCGTAGGCTTCTTCACATTAACTGTCAGACATGCTCAAGACAGTATACTGGCAAAATGGGACACAAGAACAATGGTTATTGTGAATCCTCTGAAGTGTGGATCTTCTCCAAACCTAGCATGTCTCTGTGGTATCAAATCCCTGTGCAAACACGTTTTGTTAGATGTAAGCAACACCAGCCCAATCCAGAGTGTGGTGCCTTTTCAAATTCAGTAAGATCAGCAACAACAACAAACAGTGTCGAGTTAAACTCAAGAGACATTTACTCTGTAGGAGATGAAAAAGACAGGTTCTACCTGTGTAAGATGCTGGCTCATTTACTGACATTCTTGAAGAGAGAACAAGAGCATATTCACATGGTCTCTGTTTATTCAATTTATCCACCACAATCAAGAGGTGAACAGACTAAACACACAGCCCCTAGCTGTTAGGGTTCACATATGTGCAAGCCTAAATCCATGAAATCTCATGAAATATTCCAAGTGGGGAGTGCAAACTCATCACATCCTTGCACAGACTACTATTTGTATAATCTACACAAAGATATCATGTGTAAATCACCCTACAGGTATAGTTGTTACTTTTTCATACTTGATCTATATAATTCTTTGGGAAAGGTTTCAGGCTTGGTGGATCTTCCTTCTTTTATTTGAATTCCAAGATCCACCAATTTCAGTCAAATGCAAAAGTCAAACACTTAAAATGAGAGAACATATCCCTGAGTATATTCTGAGCTCAGGAATTTGCTTGGAATACCAGAAATGAAATGAACTCTCAGTCTTTCCACAGTGAAATCCATTCTTGAACATGCATCACTTCAACAGCTTAACAAAAGCAATACAGGCATACCTCAGTTAACAAAGCAGATGTGTTCCTGGGCATTAAATCTTTAACAGAAAACGTGGTACCATGGGCAGAAATAACATGGAAAGAATAGAAATAGGTTCCTAAACCACAAAAAAGAGCAGTTCAAAAATTTTCTGCCTGTTTTTAAAATTCAAAACATAACAATATGCATGTGTGAGATGAAACAACCAGGTCAAGTAAGCCTTGGATAAATAAACAAAATCATTTTGAACCCTGTAGAGACCACTTGAAGGTTTCTTCCAAAATGCATGCAAAGATAACTTTTTCTTTCTCCAACCTCCACTTTTCTCATGATTTCCATCTTGTTGGACGAATTTACAGATCTGTGGAGGGTGGGGGTGGGGTTATCATGCTGGGGGGAATCTAGTGAGGATAGCTCATCTGTTCCCCTTTGCTCTCTGTTTTGCTGTTCACACATGCTCAATATGGGAATCTAGGGGCAGGTAGTGTTTACCTTGCCTCTTGTAGGCAGGCACACACATCTACAGTAGCATCAGCTACAGTAGAGTCATCCCTTCCCAGCTCAAGAGTTTTTGCATTGTTTACTGCAAATACGCTGCTGCAGCCTGATGCTGAAAGTCTGTGTTTCTCTAGACCTCCTTCACCATCCTCTCAAAGCCAGCACTCCTAAAAAAAACTTCCAGTTAGACAGAGAACAAGGGATAAATTATTATTATTATTAAAATGGGTTTGAGCAGATGTAAGAAGACTGTAAAAAGTAGTTACTTTGTCACAGGCTTTGTTAACTGAGGTATGCCTGTATTGGTATTGCTCCTATTAAACAACTGCAAGTCTGAACCCCTTCCTGATGCACTGCACCCAGAAATCTATCAATAATTCCAATCTCTCTTTGGCCCACACTGTGCACATGGGTTTTCTGAAATAGAACTGCAAGCACAGCATCTAGTTCTAAGATGGTCCAGATTTGTCATGAAAATACAACTATACCCGTATTTCAACCAATATTTGTACAAGTTTGAGAGTTCTTCTGTGAATACTACCAGGTCCTCTCTATATTCTAACAGTTATAAACATCTTTATGTTTCTAAGTGACTGTGCATACACAAAGTAACAAAGAGACAAGAACATACATTCTAACCACACAGGAACATTTTGTTCCACAGCCATCTTGCCTTTGGTTTCTTACACTCGAAGAATCTCAGGAGATTAGTACATAGAGAGATCATGTAGCACCTTTGAGACTAACTGAAAGAAAGAAATTGGCAGCATGAGCTTTCATAGACTTCAGTCTACTTCCTCATTTTGCACTCCACTTGTGGAGTGGAGCATTTGAAGAAGTAGACTGAAGTCTACGAAAGCTCACGCTGCTAATTTCTTTCTTTCAGTTAGTCTCAAAGGTGCTACAAGATCTCTCTACATACTGATATTACAGACTAACACAGCTATATCTTTGAATTCTACCACTCATGAGGTTATTTTATCATACTGTACTGTACAGTATTAACAGAGAATACTGTTTACTGGAGTGCGCAGCAACTTTCCCAGTCATTGTATGGTATCCCAGAAGCTTGTTCCCTACAAATAAAAGTCTCTAATGTTCTGACTGTGTAGTTCCTAAGTTAAGTACATTCTATGTCAGGTTTAGTTACGCTATAAAAACTGGAGGAGGTATAATATGTTTAGGTCAGAGAATTTACATTCAGTTGTGAAGGAGACAGTATTTAAAAGACAGAAACGTAAGATACCTGATGTGTTGAAAGTTAAGTAGTAAGTCACAGCCACCCCACAGGCAAAACAGAAATAAAAACCACTTACGGATTCCAGTGTTCTTTAGAAATCCTGTACAGACTGGAAAACATGATAGGAAGTATTACATTGGAATTTTCCTCTATCAAACTCATGATGTATTCATTATTCCAATAGTATAATGCTCTCTCAGCCACCTTAGAGGAAGGGAAAAGTCAAAGATTGTTATTTTCAAAATGCTGTAATTTTTCCAAGAAAAGATGGACAAGGGTAGATCAAAACATGTCCAGGTGACAGATATTATGAATGAAATCTTTTTATCAGCTCTCAAACATGCATGACTGCAGAAAAAAGTCAAAACAAATTTTAAATGTTCAAAACTGAACAAAGACTATTCTGAATGTGCCGGTTTTGTTTTTTTTTTTAAAAAATCACCATAAAGTGAAGTTTTAAGTTGCAAGTGAAGGCACAGAAATCTTCAGACAAGTACAACATTTAGCAGTATGATGGTAAAGATTTCCAGATGTTCATCACATATCATATAATAGTTACAAACACCTCGCAGATCAGTACTGACTTAAAGCTAGCACAGACAAGGTTTATGGATCACTACATATACTGAAAATGAAGTTCCTCTCTATTACACTGGGGAGAGGCACATGCAACACCAAGAGGGGAAAAAAATCATTGTAAGGCCATACAGTGTCAATGGCATTACAAGAAAAGGGATTCAAATGAATCCTCCAACACTGGAATAGACTGCGCCAGGGAGTGAGGGTGACTCTCCTTCTTTGGAAGTCTTTAAACAGAAGCTGGATGGGCATCTTTCAGGAGAGTTGTAGTATATCTGCATGGCAAGGGGTTCGACTGGATGGCCCTTCTGGGCTCTTTCAACTCTGAGATTCTATCATTTTATGTGTTGGGCCTGGGCCCCCTAAATCCAAGCACATATCTATCCACTAGATCAGGGACAGGCAACCTTTTGGAGACCTGGGCCGGTCTCCCACGCGCACCTCCCGCCGCCGCACATGACCCCCCCGCGCATGCTGCCGCCGCAGCCGCTACCGCAACCGCCGCCATAGCGTGCACAGCTGCCATTTTGGTAGTCCAAATCATGGCCGTGACGTGTTTGCGCATGCGCAAGAGTACTGCGCATGCGCAAACGCATCGCGGCCACCATTTTGACTTCCAAAATGGTGGCCGCAGTGAGCGCGGCCGAAAACGTTCCCCGACAGCTGAGCACGACGGCAACCTTCTGCCTGGGCCGGTAAGTCCGGGGTCCGGAGCCTTAACCGGCCCCCGGACCATAGGTTGCCGGTCCCTGCACTAGATCATCCTGTCTCTCAGCCCTGCTTTTTAGTGATATAGGGTTATGTTACTGTTGGGATATGTGTCACCACTGTGAGGAAGAAGGGGTGTGTGCATTGTAAATAAGGCTTTCTCAGTCAAGAACTTTGGGACAAAAGCAAGGCAGATGACTTTTTATTATTTCTATTTCAAACAGGAAAACAAGCAAATGAAGTAATATTATTCATTTGCGGCG
>CM034701.1:11911302-11943299 GCA_020142125.1 Phrynosoma platyrhinos
GGTGCATCTTATATGCCGGAGCGTCTTATATGCCGAAAAATACGGTAGGTCAAGAGCACTACACTCAGTCCACCACCACAGCCAGCTACACCAAAGCAAAGTTCAGCCTACCGTACATTAGAAATTTAAATCATCATGTTCCTTGTTTTTGTGGAGAAGAACAAGAGACCACACAGTTTTTCTCCTCGCCTGCCACATATTTCTTACCCTTTTTCACATCCTTAGTTTATCACCTTAGGGTCCCCATAAGTCGGAAATGACTTGAAGGGAAACAACACACACAGCTTACACCTATTATGTGCTGGTTAGGTGTGAGGTAGTGAGTGGGGTTACTAACAAAATATGCAGCTCTTTACGGTTCTCAAGCACATACTGCACAGGAGCAGATAATCCCATTTGTGTGAGTCACAGAGACTACAAAGATGAAACACCCAATATTTAATTATTTCCAAATATCAAAAGTTGTGTACATCAATAAAATGTTAAAATACATACAAAGCACAAACACAAAGAAACAAACATTTATCAAAAACACATGATTTGCTCTACTATGGTATGTTCTGCAGTAGTGGTTCTCAAACGATGGAGTCTGACCTCAGGGGACATGGCAGTTCTCAAGGAGACACAAGAAATTTTTTGGGCCTGTTCAAGAAGAGAGAAGAAGAGAGGGGAAGAGCGGCAAGAAGAGCGGCAATGTCATGGTACACATACAAATACAAATAAACAGAGGGAGAACTGATGAATTATTATTAATCCATCGGGGGGGGAGAAACAAATTTCAAATCTTTCTAGTTGCAGATGTAAGCATGGAGAGTGTGGACAATGCCTGGTCTCAGATAACCACAGACACCACTCATATAAAACTGACTTCTTTTTCCGGTATCTTGCAGGTTTTGCTTTCTTGATCTTTTGTTGTTGTTGCTGTGTGCCTTTTCCTGGCAAGATTTGGTCAGAGGGGATTCCTCAGGCTAAGAGAATGTGACTTGCCCAAAATCACCCAGTGGGTTTCCATGGCTGAGTGGGAATTTGAACCCTGATCTCCAGGGTGCAATGCTCAAACCACTGTATGACACTGGCCCTTGATCTTAAGAGCTGTTTAATTTTCTTTATGCTTCAACTTCTATTCCCAATGCCCTCTCACCAGCTTACCTCAGTTAATGCACTTTTCGCTAGAAATATTAAGGTACTGATTCCCTAAATCTTATAAGGAGATGAAAATATGCAGAATAAATAAATATGCTTAATGTACATATTAATTCTAACTGCATACAGTGGGCCCTTAGTATCTGCTGGGGTTTGGTTCCAGAACTTCTGTGGATAACAAAATCCATGGATACTCAAGTCCTATTAAATAAAACAGAAATAAAATGGTGTCTTTTATATAAAATGGCAAAATCAAGGATTCATTTAGAATTTATATATTTTTAAATATTTTCAAGCTGTGGATGGTTGAATCTGTGATAAAGAATCTGTGGATACAGAGGGCCAACTGTATTAAGGAATGGAAGGAGTGAATGCAGAATACGCATAGCTGTGCATAAGTGTAAGATATGATGGGAGGGAGGAAAATACAGGGTTATTTTTTCCAAATGGATTAAAGAGCATCTGCTTTTAATTTTAACAGTCTTTTGATGACATTTTTAAAAGGCAGAATCGTGACAGTGAATCTAATGAGTGTTAAATTGAAAGGACAATGTATTTTACAAAGGTAAATCTTCCACTAGTATCATAACAGGAGACAGAGGCTGCTCCACAGGAAAAGTAGTAGTTTCCTAGCAGTAAGAGGACGGAGAAGACCTGAAGGGAAAACTAAATAAAGGCAATGGTGTGTGGCAGCTAACTGGGATGACAGTGCAGGGTTTCAAAACCAGTTTGTCTATATGATTTTAACAACAGCAAGATTTCAAGCCCATATTTAATCAACACAATGAGTCAGTAATATCATCTTCTTCTCCTCAACTGAAGGAATCACAGCACCCTCAAGACAAAGCTATCAATAGTTATAATTAGTTACTGAATCATCCTGTATGTTTTGCCCACACAATTCATTAATGAAATCAGTTCTCTCAGGTTTTCATTGAAAATCACACAAAAGATGCTAATCCTAACATGGAACTAAAACTTCATACTTCTTAATACTACTGGCCAAATACTGCAACTATTTGCAGCCAGGATCCCACATTTCCTACCCTTTCCTCCCTTCTTAGGATAGTGATACCTCTACAGTCTTCAGTCATAATCAGAAGAAATACTGTCACCCCACCACCTGCTGAACACTGGCCAGAAAATACTTGTCAATGCAAAAGACAGCTTCATACTTGCTTCCAGAATAATTTATGGATAAGAGAAGCAGTGTGGTATCTCCAGAGGAACAGAATTCCACGTTTACCTTCTCAAGGAATTTCAGGTGCTTAAAATTGGCATCACGTGTTAAGGTAAGGAGGAAAAATTACTGTAATATTTCCTGTCATTTCTAATGGCCTGAATCTGTTCTTTTTTTTTTTTAAGGTTACTCCAATTTGAAAAATAAAATGAAGCTTCAGATACTTACGTCCCAAGAAGCTTAGAACTTTAAAAGGCAAGCACCATCATGTTAACTTCCAGCCAGAAATAAACAGTTAAACAATATAGGTTGAACAATGGGAATAATACCTTCATACCACTCTATGCTACAACCTAGTTTTCCACCAAATGAAGTTTCCAGACACTATTTAAAGTCAGACCCATGTACACTCTGTCAGTAATATAGTCTCAAAAAACTACTAAAGCTTGAATGACTGTGCCCAGGATGGTACATAGCAGGAGAACTACAGGTAGCCTCCAGGGTCACTTAAGCATTCAAAAGTACAGTCTGATCAATCCTGAGTCTTGGGAGTTAGGACACAATCCCAACTGTGACAGCTTCCCCCACCCCACACTCCAGATCATCTAACATTCCAAGGCAAAAGTAACTAAGCCTATACAAATCAAGTTAGTTTCTGCTTTGTCTCTCAGCTTCCAGGCATCATTTCGGGGTTTCTGCTACTGCATTAGATCAGATGAAAACAAGAGAGGGATGAAAGGCATCCACTGTCACCTCAGTCTAAAACTTTTCCTAGGTATTTCATATGGAAATTATAAAACAAAAAAAGGGAAGACAGACATCTGAAGTATCCAATAGATCAATGGTTATGGGACAAGAGTACCAATCCTAAAGCATCACTTTCTGAAATCTCTTTCTACAACCAAGTATGAATGAGAACCAACTCAACACAATTTCTCCTAAAACCATCCCTTCAGGACAGCTCCAGTGAATGACACTATTGATGGCATAAAAACCTGTGAGATTCAGAAGGAATAACATGCCTATCTTTCACCACAGGGACCAACAATGTTTCTATCCTGCTTTTTTTTAGGGGGGGGGATGTCAAACCAGAATAGCCTTTCAACAATTGGGAAATCAGAACAATGTGTAATGCAAAAACACCTTGATCTAAAATCATCTTCGCTATGTCTTGCACGTGAAAAGTGGAATTTATCCTACACATTACAACTATCTTTAAATACAGTCCAACCCCCATATCTGTAGAGCAGGGGTAGGCAACCTTTCCCCTTTAAGGGCCAAGGGACTTCAGCTCCCAGAATCCCAGGAGCTATTGGCCAACATGGGACGATTAGCCAACATGGCTGAGGCTTCTGGGAGCTGAAGTCCCTCGGCCCTTAAAGGGGAAAGGTTGCCTACCCCTGCTGTAGAGGATACATTCCCAGACTTATCAGAAATAGTGAGAACCACGGATCATGGAAAATGCTATATTTCTACCAGAAATTGACCATAAAGTTGTGCTGGAGGACCTCCAGCCTACACAGACTTGTTTTGTGGACACAGGTAAATCAAACCATGGTTACTGATCCCACAAATCTGGGGGTTGGGCTGTACTGTACAGAACTGACTCACTAGAAAAGACAATAATGCTCGGCAAAGTAGGAGGAAAAGAGAAAGACTGCATTATACATGGACACACTCAATCAAGAAAGCCATAGACCTGAGTTTGCAAGACCTGAGCAGGGTTGTTAGTAATGGGGTATACTGGAGGTCTCTCATTCATACGCTAGCCATATGTCAAAGCCAACTTGACAATTAACAATAAGAGAAATGTTTTAAAACCATTTGAATGAGCTGGATATAAATAAAAATATGTTATATAAACACTTCCTATGATTCTTCCATACTCTCCTCATATTTTAGTATATATTATAAATTTGGCTGTACTTCATATTAATAACTTCCATGATTTAAATAATTTAAGCATACAGATTTGAATGCAAAATTTGTAAGTTTATCTTTCAGCGGTAAGAAACAGACCCCAAATTCTCATTAAATAGGGGACACAATGGGAGCTATAAAGTGTTCATCATTTTAAAATATATAGAACTCACCATTCTAACTACTTCAGGGTAAGTCTGCTCAGTCAAACAGCCTCTGCTTATTGTAATGTAATCCACAAGTTCATTAAGAGTTGAGCGCTTGTATTCTTTCATTTTAAGGTCTGAAAGTGTGTCCATGAAGTCAAAAATGACACAGCACTGCTGAAGTTTCTTTAGAAACAACTCAGGTTGCTCTGAAGATGAAACGTCTGCAAGAGGAAAAGAATGAAAGCCTGTGTGAGTTTAACATAATACTCATCTAAAATCATTTGTGTTTAAAAGAGAAATAAGAGAAAGCCACAATAACTATTCAATGTCTACAAAATAGCAACCAAATTACTAATTGTGCTTTTTGGAGGCTGGTATCTTGGATACTAAATTACACTCTGGTCATCAGTACATCAGCAATGAACAGAACTGGAGAACATTAAACATCTTCTATACCTCAAATAATAAAGCAGCACAATAATTAGTACAGGTTTTAAAAATACATATTTGCAGGCATTTGATCTTCAATATGGTGTTTCCCAAACAAATACTTTATATGGAAAATTCCTATAGCACTCTTAATATTCCATGGAATTGAGTGCCATTCATTTGGGTGTTCTTTATTACAACAGTTGCCATTCATATTTTTTATCAATAGCTTTAGATGTGAAGCTATTCACATCTTAAGAACACCCAGGAGGAAGAGGCAGGCTTTGCTAATATTACATACATTTTAATTTTCCCAGTCTGTATTTGTGTGGGGGAGAAGATTAGAAGAAAACATCTGAAAACACATGAAAGGTTGTACTTCTCTTGGCATCAGCATGCTGGACCTACAAACAAACCTTGCAGACAGCATGTAACACTACCTCTCTCAAGGAAATCATGTTTTCATGACTAATGTAACAAACATCAATAAAACATATGTTTTACTTAAGTGCTGGCTTATTATTCAGCAATTAAGTCAATGGATCTATGACAGCTGAGTACCACCTGTATTCAGGGAAAAATACACCCACATCCCAGAATCCAAACTGATGCAACTTTTGTTTTCAGCAAAACCAGGAGAAGGAACCCTCCAAAGTCAGTTTTTAGTAAGCACAGAGGGCTGCAGGAGAGAGGGGAAAGGAGGAAAGTCCCAATGCACTACCTGGCAGTCACTAGAGATGCAGGCTGTGCAAATTGTATACCTGTAGACTAGATGTAGACCATTGGGCAAACTGTATGCATGCTATACAATGTTTGTTTATAGCCATACACTAATCTTTTGTATGTGTTATTTTGTAGTGAATCAACTGCTTGGTGCAAAAATGTACAAAGGTAACCATGAATGCTGCAGCTGTATCATAAATCTCCTCAAAAGAGTTGACAGTTTCTATTTTACTCATAGTGGAACGTTAGTTATCCTGCTGCACATTTTCAAAGAAAAGGCATAAAATGTAAATTAATCTCAGCTACCCAGGGGGCTAATGATAATAGCCAAGCCACAGTAAGAAACACTGATTTTTATTTGAACAGCAGACATCAAACAAAAGGAAAGGACTTTTCTACTACCCCGCAGTATGATTAGAAACAGCAGCTTTATTCACAATGTTCAAACAGCATCCAGAACCAAAATAAAATGTATTTTCAAGATGCTTCAATTTAATATGAATGGCTAAATCTAATTGTTAGTCAGAACTACTAGAGTAGTCCCATTGAACCAATCTGATTTAACAATGGGCCTTTACAGACTGCCAGAAATAGTGCAAATTGAGGCCACTTTAACTGTCCTGGATCAGTGCTAGGGAATCATGGGAATACTATTTTTTCTCCTGGGACATTGAGCCTTCTCTGCCAGAGAGCTCTGGTGCCACAATAAACTACAGTTCCCATGATTCCTTAGCACTGAGCCAGGACAGTTAAAGTGGACTCAATTTGCACTATTTCTGGCAGTCTGTAAAGGCCCTAAGTGTTAGCTGGAAAAAACCCCTCATTCCTTAAATATATCTACTGAAGCTGGAACTAGCAGTTGGATTTAATATATATTTTGAAAATTTAAACATCCCTAAAAATCTATCCACACACTACCACTTCTGCCAAACTATACTTTTATTGATGAATCATGTATGTCACAATAGTAATTGACTTGTGTAAAGGAAATTTAGCCTTATAGGGTGCTTTGACTACTACTGCACAGCAATTTCCATCTTGAGATGTTCCCCATTGGGAGAAGGGATTCCTGAACAGCCATTTGGAGTGGAATTCTTGGTATTAGAAACCAGAGCAAAAAGTCTGAGAACTCAGGGACACTCACTAAGCTTTAGCCTTAGTTTAGCACTGCTGTTCCTTTAGTCTCTTCAGATGAATGCAGAGGACTCTCAGGGCCCTGGATGGGCTCAGAGGAACATTCTATTTCTGTGAAAGGGCTGGGTTCTTCTGTGTCATTAATACTGAAAGCATTATAGCTCAGATACCACATATGTGCAAATATTGCAGGAAATGTGTTTTTGTACTACTGCAAGGCAGATCCTACCAAAACTTTGCATGCATCCTCATACAAAGCATACCACAAGTAGTTACGACCACCTCATAATCCTGAAGAAGTTTCTTGTAAACTGAAATCACTAAATTTAAATCAACTGGCATTCAACTAGATTTCTTCCAGGCACTTAGTAAGTCCTTCAGCCTCTGTCTCTGGGTCAGAAGAGGTGACACCACGATGAGTGTCAACAGTCTGAGAGTCATATTAGCATAGAAATCCCCTCATTAAATCAGATGGTTTCTTGGAAGAACCTTGTTTTATATGGTATCACCTCAAGAATTGTATATGCCCAAAAGTGGAAACAAGAGACTATTCCAAGGATTAAGGAATGGCTACTAAAGTTATTAGATTTATTGGAAATGGATAAAATAACAAAAGGACTGGATTAAGAAAAGATAATCCTAAAAATTATATTGAAGATTTGGGGGGGGGGTTACTATGGATTTAATTTTAGATTGAAATGCAAACTGAATAAGGAATAAAAGGAAATTTAAATGTAGACTCTGGAAGAGAAGGAAGTGGAAAATGAATATATTGGTGATAATTATAGTTTAGAAAAGAAAGGAAAACGAATGTTATATTCTCACTACAAGATAGCTTTTTAAAATAATATGTTCAGACAAGTAAAACTTATTAAAAACTGCAAACAAGGAAGTAACGGATGGGGTATGGATGATTTGTATAACATTTAATAAAGTTTGTGTGAGTTATATAGTGAACATGTATGTGATTTGTATGTGTTACAAATGTAGAGTGATTTCTTTTTAATGTTGTTTTAAAAAAACAATATAAATAATATTATTTTAAAAATTAAATCAAATGGCTTCTGAAAATGTAGCAGGACTGAATCTTTGAGAAGGCACATTCCCAGCAGCTATAGAAAAAGTATTTAAAGAATTGCTTATCTAAGTTTGCATATCTATTTACCCCCAACTGTTCTTTTTTAGTAGATCTACCTTATCCTCTGATTTCTTATTGACACTTTCCTCTACAGCCACTACAGCAGTTCTTTGTTGTTCTCATGTGCCTTTAAAACACTCCCCTCCTCTCAGGCTGAGAAAATGCGACTTCCCCACATTTCTGGCTGTATTCTTTGGGCTGGAGTAGATGGGCAGGAAAAAGCAACTCAACCAAAAAAAAGGTTGAACCCCTGCTGTCCGTATGGGCCTGCTCCCAGGGTGGGCCAAATAGGGCCAAATATACACAGCCCGACCACAAGGCGTTGAGCTGCACCACTGGGTAATGTTTATTGTCTCCTCCCCACCATGCATACAAACCACCTGCGAACTCCAAGTACCTCCAATATCTGCCCAGATGCCATTCTATTGGATGGTCAGTCACTCCTTTGATTAGCCAGTCACACGTATGATGATCTGCCAGTACAGGGCATTGTGGCTTTGGTGTGTGAGTGATACATTGGCAAAGCACAATCATGGAGGCGCCTCATACATGCTCCCTTCACTCCCCTTCAGCCCATGCCCCACTGTTGGACTGTCTGGTTTGTGTATGTTATAATTAAATCCAATAGAATTGTTGCACTTTCATTTTTTTTGCTTTACTGCAGCCCCGCGCTGGCACTGAGCTGTTTATACACAGGCATGAAGATGCACATTTTCCAAGCTAAGCCAGAGTATCCAGGGTCCTTTTTGCTCTGGTTTTTAGCCCCAGAGTGCAGCTTCATTTCACTTTCCACTCACTTTGGAGGAATGCCCTGCCTTCAAAACAGCTGGAAGCTGATTATTTTGCCCATCCGTTTCACCTATTAATCATTCTAGCAGTCAATTCTCTGTCATATTTTTGGAGAGCCTAAACTGCAGAAACAGAGACTAAAATGAGATGATTTCAAGATAAACTTATGGAGGTTCATGAAATCAGGTTATTCCACCTTTCTCCTTCAAGCCACATTTACTATCAAGTGCTACTACAGACAATTTTTTTGATATTTCAGACTTTCAGACTTTAGTCTTCCTCCTTTGTTCTCTAGATCAGTGCTACTCAAAAGGTGGTCCATGAAACAGTGACCAGTCTGTGATTTTTGGCTACCCTACCAGTCCATGATATGCTTCCAGGAATAAAAAGAAACAGTTACACAGTCAAATAGCACCAATAAGGAGCTGGTCTCCTACACTTGGGAGGGGGGGATGTTGCCAGCCTCCCATATCAGACAGATGTAATTGTATACTCCATCTTTGCTCCAGTTAGTTCAAGAAAGTGCAGTTGGGCTCTTCTTCATTTTTAAACTTTCAAAATTCATAAGGTAGGTCAGGAAGCTAAAAGTATTGTTGGGTTACCAACTGAGTTTCAAGGCTCAATGAGGATTTGAACTACTGCCCAAGAACTAACACAACAGAGCACTATACTAGACTGATTCTCTTCTGTATCAGCAGGAATAGTGTATACATTCTTCCTTTCTGATATTTTTTTTCCACAAGAGGTTGACCCTTCATGACAGAATCTGAACTGGCAAAAAAGGCAGATCCATATTTAAGATCCCCATGCTTTTCTAGTTTGCAATTATGGTAGCAATAAAGGTTTGTATAAGGACAATGTATAAATTTTAATAATGCACAATCCTGAGGATCAAATGTGCCTGGATCAGATCTGAGCCAATTATGTGTAGCTGCCTTAAGAACCTACTCCAACAGAGGCTGGACCCTCATATCATATGTCAATTCCCATACAAAACTGATTGGATATTTTTTCTGACGTTGAAGTTTGCATTCTGCTGAAGGGTATACAAACAGAGTTGCATATGCAGTGCCATTTAAGACACTTTACTCTTTCTCCTTTGCTCCCTAGAGCACATGAAGGTATTCACTGGACATTGCAATCATGTATTTCAAATATGTTTACACATTAAGTTGCAGAGTGCTGCAATTCACTAACGCATGATTACCATATAACTCAGATACGTTTAGCATTATACTCCATGTCCTTGATGTAAGACTTCAGCTATAGTTTTCAACATAATATGTTGACAAAAATTAAGAAAGCCAAATACTCATATTAAGGTTGTTAAATAATGTGTAAGAAACATCCTAAACATATATTCAATTTTGTTGAAAGAATTCCAGTACATGCATTTGTCCAGTATTTATTTGGCCCTTTAAGTCTTTTTCAAGGGCCAAATAAATACTGGACAAATGCATGTACTGGAATTCTTTCAACAAAACTGAATATATGTTTAGGATATTTCTTACACATTAAAACTAAGTTCATTTGTTCAGACTAACATGAGCCAGCATGGAGTAGTGGTTTGAGCATTGGACTAGGACTCTGGAAACTAAGGTTTGATTGTTGCTCAGCCATGAAACCCACTGGGTGACCTTGTGCACGTCACATGCTCTCAGCCGCAGGGGAAGGCAATGCCAAGCCTCCTCTGAACAAATCTTGCCAAGAAAATCCCAAGAAAATGGTTCACCCTAGGGTTGCCATAAATCGGAAACAACTTGAAGGCACACAACGCAACATGAGTACTATGTAGCATGATTTTATTTTTAATTTACTCTGTTTTTACAGTCCCACCCAAATATTTGATGACAACCTAATGTAATTCTCAGCACGATCAGTAGAAATTTCTCTTTCTACAATCAGAGTTATCTTTCCCTTAATTAAACCAAAGTTATTGTTGCAGGAAGACAGGAAGCAAATCTGTTGAGTCAGATAACAAAGAGTTCTACTCCCCTATAGAAAGAGGGCTCTTAGCTGATGAATTATTCTGTTTGTAGCCTATTAATACTCTCTCTACATGCATACACTAGGGAGATAATTCTTCACCAAGTTTCTTCTTTAAGGAAACAAATAATTTAACCTATTTTCTTCCCACTGCAAGAAAGTCTTTGAAAACTGCACAGTTCTCAAAGTTTATTCACAATTCAGGACTTATTCTGTGCAAAATTTGCATGGGGTTGAAACAGCATTTTCACACAGACACTATTTCTCCACAGAAATATTATGGCTCCAATTACAGCATTTTCTGTGCAACCACACAAGTAAATTTTACACAGCAAAAATCCTGAACTGCAAAGATTTATGTCATTCCAGGATTCTTTTTTTCAGGGTTTAGTGAAACTCAAAAAACATGCTTTTCATCATTTTTCAATGTTAAAAAATATACTTTCAGTCCCTAGCACATACATGCATACACAGATATTCGGAATACATTAACCTCTGAAACATTCAAGTGCATTACTTTTAGTAAAGACTGCCAATATAAAAAGGCTCTAAGGTGCTTTTTTTTTTTAACTAAAAATATCTAACTTGAAAGATTCCTGCATTCATTCATTTTCTTTATATTTTGTCCAACATCCCACAAGATCCAAGTTCACTACTGGCTTTGGACATTCTCAGTCAATAAACCAAGCTTGACCATTTTCATGCATTCAGTTTGCTTCAGATGTTATTCTGCTTTTAACCCAAATAAAGTAAATCTGTTCATAAGTCCAAATGAAAACCTCAAGAAACTCAAGACAGCATTACTGACAGCACGATAGGTAAAAATGGAATAGATTAAAAGGCAAGAGACACTGACCCAAAGTATTTTTGTGTGATTTCATGTTTTAAGTATGAGACAGAACCAGGGAAGGGGGAGACATAGTGGGTTTACTATAAATTTTGTGTGTACAAGTCACCTGTTGACTTATGGGGACCCCATGAATTTCACCTTCTCAGGCAAGGAATACTTTTGCCAGTTGGTGGGTTTGCCAGTTCCTTCTTCTTGAAATATAGCCCACAGCACCTAGTATTCACTAGCAGTCTTCCATCCAAGTATTAACCAGAGTTGACCCTGCTTAGTATCCAAGATCAAATGGGATCTGGTGTCTTCAGGGTATTTAGGCCATGCTGTAAATTTAGCTTGCACTTTCAAATATAGGTTTTCTGATGTAACAACTAAAGTCCCAAACAGAATCAGATTGCCTGACATTCTGATTTAAAGTCAAGAGTAATACGAGAGAAGAAATAAATAACAAACTAAAAACTAAGGCTCATTGACTCAAAGAGATTTTGTGCCACCTTATACCAGAAGCACTTTAGTCTGATGATTTAGGCCGCAACAACCCAGCCTCTCTTTTTTTAGAGTTACCTGTACAAACACTGAGGGAAGAAGCAGGTTTGGCAGCAACTGCTCCACTCCCTCAAAACTAGGTGCAAATCTAAAGAGAACGAGAAGGCGGGTGTCTGCAGCAGCACTAATACTGCTATGGGTCCAAATATCTGCAAGCACTGGGAAAACCCTCCAAAGGCAGCCTGCCCAGAGTCTAGTAAAATCAAAAGCCAAGCCTGTGTACCTCATATGACATGTTCACACAAACCTCACAACAACAAAATATTTTTAAAGATATTTGTTTATTTCTCCATTATAGTTAATGCAGAAGACATGTAAGACTTTCATGCACAGCCCCAATAAAAACAACATGGAAAAGCCAGGTGTAACTGCTGATTACCAGAAAAACAGAAAACAATCCTCTAGTGTTAAAAACAGACTATATTAGTCTAAAGTATTCCCATATCCATGTGGATTAGAAAACATACCTTCAAAATTGTTCTACATTATGAAAGGCACACATACCTCATCTCGTCAAACTCATGAAGCTTGCATAGCCATGATCTAAATGTATATTCAGATAAAAGCCCTTGGAAGCCTGCTGTGACCATTTTAAAAGACACTAAGGGTAAAATATAACTGAATATTGCACCGAATGTGACACCATTCAAGATACAGTTCCTGTGGAGAGCACCATCCTAGTCTCGTGGGATCAGTCCCAGCTGTTGCAGCCTGAGGGTTGTGAACATTAGTCATCCTACAGGTAAGGAGAAGGAAACAGCATGGCCTTCTTACTTTTCCTTAATTTTCAGTGGGTTTAACTACCACAGGGCATGATGCTTTTTGTTGAAACAGCTCTATGAGATAGGGGTCTCTTCCTAAGATCAAGTTCAGAAAGTAACATTGAGGCATTGCGCCTTAATTCCATGGCATCTGTACTCCTTCAAGATTTAATTCTGTGCTCCATCTTTTTAATATCTATATGAAGTCATTGAATGAGACAATCAGGAAGTTTAGAATGAAGGGCTGGAAGTATAAGGATGACACCCAACTTTTTTCTTTATGCCATCTCCATGAAATGTGGCTGAGCAATGACTGAGTTGCCTAGCATCAGTAAAATGTAACAAGCTGGGTGAGAGGCAATAAAGTTAACTGAAATCATAATAAGATGGAGGTACTGTGGTGACACCAGTCTTATGTTCAGGAATTAGGCATATCTTGTTCTAGATTTATTTATGTATTATGAACCATTTCTCAAGACTTCAAAGTGCTGTATAGTACAGCAATAAATGACATAATATAAAATATAACACAATATAAAACCAATATAATAATCTAGATACAATATTTATATTATTCATAAAATAGATGAGAACCTTGACTACACAAGAACAGCTTATAAAAATGTTAAAGTCTTAAACATGTGTCAAAAATTAAAAATTATTGGTTCATGTCTGATAATAGAAGAGAGAGTATTCCACATACAGTGCTGTCACATTAAATGCCATGCTCCAAATGATTACTGACGGAATATCAGGAACAGGAGGGAGAGAAACAACAGCGATCTTTTTAAGGAAGGTCCAAAACACAATGCAGAAATAATCCATTTTGAGATCGCTTTAACTGCCCTGGCTCAATACCAGGGAATTCTGGGAACTGTAGTTTTGTGAGACATTTAGCCTATAGAATTGCAAAAAAAAAAAAAAATTACTTGGAACATGCCACATTATACTGAGGAGGAGGAAGACATTGATTCATCCCATTTACACATAGTTTCATGAGCTTCTTAAGTTCATCTCTGAACTCATTTAAGGCCAAGTTCTCCAGCATCTTTATTGTACTTTCTTTGTGACTAGCATCAAAGCCCAGAATGCCTCACTAAGAATGGAAAAAACATACCAGAAACAAGAAAGACTGGCTGGGCAACTTGGAATAGGAAGAAAAATGTTCAAAGACAAAAATGATTAATAGTAAACCCTAAAAGAGTCAGTATGCCAGACATGACACCTAAGAACTTCTTGAAATGTACTTGGAAAATGTCTTATCCTTATAGAGGATTCTTCTCAAGGGGTAAGATGATTTAATTTTTTCAAAAACCCAACTATTTTAAATAAAATTTAATATTAAAGTAAAATTTATCTAATAAATGTGAAACCTTTTTCAGTCTCAAATAAAGAAAAAATTCTTGATTACTGAACACCATTCCCAATTACTAGAAGAAAATACAGCAAGATCAGCAAAACATACAACGGCTACCAAAGAGATTCAAAACTGCTACTTTGGAACATGAAAAATTCCGGTGCATACTGCTCTCTGCTTTGGTTGACACCTACCCATCCAAGCCGAAGTCTTACTTCTCCAAGACCTTAACACTGCAGTCGGCCCTCCTTTTTTGTGGGGGATCCATTCCAGACCCCCCCCCAAAAAAGGGAAAACGCAAATAATTCAAGCCCTATTGGCTTCAATGAAGGCACATACCCGCATGACCCTCTTTCATCCCTTGCGGATAAGGAAGGGTCATGGACTTCAAGTCCACAAAAACAGAGGGACAACTGTACATACAATTCTTGTGAGTAGCTGCCAAAGTGATAATAGTATACTGTTCAGACTGGGGTTTTACTTTTAATTTAGCTCAATTTATGAGCTTACGCTACCTACAAAGTTTGTAGGTGCACTTATTCTATATACAAGGGAGTATCATAATGTTTTAATTATCACCTTTTTAAAAATTTTGACAGAAAGTTTGTTTTAATTTGTAGTTGTTAACTTATCTCTACCTAGCCACCATTCAGATTTACAATTTTTCCCAGTGTTTCATGACCCTCTGAATACTGTTATTGTCAAAGTCTGAAGATTGTGCCTTACAAGGATTTTACACTTTAGTCACTTCTGGCACGACCTGTCACAAAAATAAAGGACAGAATGAGCTGATTTTCTCAACAATGTGCACTTAAGGCCCAATGATGACACTGACAAAATTTCATCAACATACCATAATAACTTGCAGGTGATAATTCTTACTTTACAATAACATCTCGTAAGGTGCAGTCTGTAGACTTCTACAATATCAGGTATTTGTGGAGGGTCAGGAAATGCTGGGGAAAATGTGTAAATCTGGATGGTGACTACATAGAGATAAGTTAACAACTACAAATCAAAACAAACTTCTGTCAATTTTTTTTAAAGGTGATAATTAAAACTTTACAATACCCCCTTGTAAACTAGAAAAATCCTGACAAATGGCATTATGAAGTTGGGGAACCAACACAGACTACGTATTGTGCCATTATCAATTTATGCTGTAAAAGACAATACACAGAGTTACTGTAGTCAAAGATGTTTCTGCTTGGACACTATCATTGTTTTCTATAAGGAACAAACAGTTGTGCATCTGGCCTTTTCCCAGTAAAAAAAGAGAGAGGGGGGCTTTCTGAAGCTTTTAAAAAGTACCATCTATTTGAAGTTGTTGAGAAACGTTTCTCAAAGAATTTCTTTTCATTAATTAGACCTATGACTTCCTGCTCTTTTTAATGTGCAAATACACACACACCTGAATTAACAATGACTGGAATGCAGACTACACATCTAACCTACAACTCACTTCCCCCATAGCATACCAATCTCAATAGCTCCTCCAGCAGTTCTGTGATTCACCTTGCAGAAAGGAAAAATAGCAATGGAACAATTGGATTCATAATAGACTCAAAATTGGATTCATAATAGACTCAACAATTTCTCAAAAGCTAGAAATTATTCTACATGGACACTTTCAACTAGGACAGAGTGCAGAAACTAGGGTTTGAAAAATACTTAGGCTTAAATTCCTACTTGCAACCAGCATGGATCCACTAAATTTACATAAATGTTGATTTACCAGCAGCAATTGATTCAATAGATTTTCTCTGGCTGGGATTGGCAAATGGATTTGGGCTCTGGTACCAAGTTCACCATTGTTTTAATCTTATTTTAGCTTCCAGGAATAAGAAATATTTTTGTGATCTACATAGGGTTTAAAATATTGAACTAGCTTGTAAAATTTACACACTTCATAAAAGCAAAGTATAGCATTTCACCAAATATTAATGCAAAGTTAGAATCCAAAGAACAGATCCTTGAGATCTCAGATTATATTTAGAATCTTGAACAAATCAAAATTATTAATAAATGGCAAACAGGAAGCTGATTTATATTTAGTACACCCCTGATGCATGTAGTTCTATATGGTATATACTAACTGGCAGCAACTTTTAAGGATTTCAAGCTCTTGTATTTTCCAGCCCTACCAGGAAATGCCAGAAAATGAACCTGAGAACCTCTGCTCTATCATTTAGTTGTGGTCCTTCTCTATAAAAAATGCAGTAAATTTAACAAATATATTAGATTCATATTCAAAACATTTTTAAAATGTCATGGCAGCTTACAAAAAATATGAATATTTTTTCCAAAAGACAGAAAGCACTATGTACATAACCAATTTAGATCTTGACTTGTTGTTGTTAACTGATCTTGACTTGCCCTTCTAAAAATGAAAGCCTCATTCTATTCATGGAAAGCACCAAAATCTAGCAGGTGAGGGAAGACTCTTAGAGAAAAGTGACTTTCCCCAAATTCCCACTCTCCCTTGCACCCTCACCCATCCAGTTAAGAAGAGTCCCCTGGCCCTCTGGAAAACCTTTGGAATACTGCCGCCAGGTAAAGAAGGTATGGTGAAAATAGCCTTCCCTCTTCCCACAATGGAAACATCCTGTTAAAAGAGTCTACTTTCAGATAAGCTAAATCAAAACTACCATTTATCAAATGCTCATAAAATGTGTCTTCACATATTTCACAAAAACCGGTATCTGTGAAGTAATTTCTGAACTATGGCTAAATGATAGATCTCTGGCTCAGTGGCATCCATAGGGTTGGTGTCATCCAGTGCAGGAACTCATGGTGTCACCCCGCCCTCCACTGACCTCCTCCCATTTCACACCATACAGAATACTTAGTAATGCTTTTTTGCATTAATATTACTCATAAATAATAATTCCCATATACCACTGAATGTAATGCTAATAGCTGTGACATAAACAACAAGCAAAATTAAAATTATACCTTCAAATTACAATATCATAAGCATAACCTAAATGTATTTACACATTCATAGTGAAGATTTGATTAAAATGTAAGGTTTTTAAAGAAAATTTTAAAAGAATATTCTTTTTTTAAAAAATCAAAATTTTAATTTTTTAAAAAATTAAAATTTTGAAATTTGAAATTTTAATTTTAAAAAATTCTGGGGGCCCTCCTTTCTTCTCTCACTGAGCATCCCCTCATTCCCACCATCTCTTAAAGCATTTTAAAGAGATACAAGCAAATGCCACAATGTTTCTATCAAAATACAGGTGTATGAGCAGTAGTGGTGTCACCCTCCCTTAGGCTGTCACCTGGTGCAGTCCGCACCCCCACCACACCTCCCTAGTGACGCCACTGCTCTGGCTCCAATTCAGCACGTATATACAGCATGCCTGCACCATACCCCGGCTTGCTATATGCAAACTCAGGGTCACACGGACAGTGTGCCCCAGCCCTCTTAACGGTGCATGTGGTCATGGTGCACGCACAGTATGACAAGCACACAGCACGCTGCCATTAAAATCAATGGGACTTGAGGTCCTGCGGTATTTCTCTTACGTGGGGAGGAGGTCTGGAATGGGTCCTCCTGGTAAAACAAGGATCCACTGTATTAACAAAAGTCACATTCCTTCAATCTGCCATTATGGTTACTATTCCCATCAAGTTTTCTAGAGTCTCACACTAACTGATAAACTATTATTTTTGTTAATAATACCCATCCACCCCTGCATACATATCTGTTAAAGGTCCACAAAGAACATACATACATAATTCATAATTAAGCAATGACTAATGTCAAAATTACCTCTCAAAAACAGGATGATGAACAACACTTCAATTAACCAATTGTTAAACTGAAATGGTTCCTGCCTAGTAATCTCATTCAGCATTGATTTCCTTCTCATACACTTTTTTACAATGTTTATTATTCACACCATAGCAAAAGAGTTTCTGAAGCTTTACTTAAAAAGAAGACTGCTCATGTGTAAATTAAGGGAGAATCTGAACCTAGGTACTCCAAATCCAGGAATATTCCAAATAATCTCTGGTATGAATGTGAGAAAAATCTATGCAATCATAACTTAACTCACTTGCATCCTCCCTCAACGCTAAAGATTATTTGCTCCAAAAGGTACTATATGACACACTTATACTTCCTTTAAAGAGAGATAAGGAAAATACAATGGCAACTAGAAAAAAGTATGGCCATTGCTGAGCAGTAAGTACAGTTTGATGTAGATTTAGGAAGTTGGGCATGAATCAATGTACTATCAAAATTTGTAACTTCAGATTTTTTTTTTTCTAAACACAGCTCCAAGCAAATCATAATCACCTCAGGTTGTTGTTTTTACATTTTTGCCTTGTTTTGCCTCCTTTATTTTCATTTTATATTTAGACCTTATTTCCAATTCATATTTTGTTAACAAAACCAACACCCTGTTGAATGGTACCAAATTCAGTGGAAAAAAGCAGAAGGAAAAAAGCTACCTTACAAATTTAAAACAATTTCCTGTCAACTTTATGACAGCAGATATGCTCAAGAAATCATCAAGCTCTAAAATCTTATTTCTCAACTCATGGTTTGATTATTTCTCTTTCAAATAACTAAGTTCTCATAACATAACTGCATCTCATCAAGGAGAGTTCCCTGTATCTTTCAACTCAGAACAACACACCTTAAGTTACTGAGGTTGATTACTTATGATAAATAAATCAAAGGTTGATTACTTATGATAAATACAAACACATTTTTGATTCTCTGTTAAGAGCTCTTTATAAAACTCACCACACTGGAGAAAACACGCATTGCTCTTCATAAGAGGCCACTGGTATGTAACATTATTGTTTCCAGTCAGCTTCAGAACAAAGATATATATAACAAATATAATCTGTCCCTGCCAGCACAATTCTAATCCATCTACATATGCAACAGAATTACATTCTAAGGTTTACATTTCTGCATAATAAGGGAAAGGGAGGAGCTGAACCACACAATTAAGTAACGGAAGACAATACTAGAATAATACAGAGAGAAAGATCTGGCCATCGGGTATCCAAAACCAATAATCATACGATTGTCAAGTATTTAAAATAAGGAAATCTTTTTTAAAATTTTACTTAAAAAATTCTGCTTCTAAATGAATATACAGAATAGATATTTATACTTTCTTTAAAATATACCTAGAAATTAAAAAAATAATAAAACCTAAAATGCAATCTGTAGTACATGTATGACTCAAGAATTATTCAAAAACAGCTTCTATCCATTTGAAATTCAACAGTTTATCACTCATGCAAATTGGTATTGGAAACCTAGAAATGTCAAAGCTAGAAAGAGAGAAACAAAACATTTGTGTGGACAATTTTTCACTTTTTTCCAGCGGAAATATTCAAAATTTGGTGGTGGGGGAAACTGCTAAAATATTTTTTTTCCCCTGTAACTAGTGGAATGCTTTTTTTAAAAAAAAGATTTTACTCATCCCAAATACCAGAAACTACATAACAGGAAGAGTTCCTACACATACAGAATTAGAGACATTCTACAGAATTAGAGGACAATAATTCCTATGCATACAGGTAGAATTGAAAGGCATAGCTGTGTTAGTCTGGAAAATCAGCATGCAAAGGCACCTTGTAGCATCTTTGAGATTAACTGAAAGAAAAAACCTGACAAAAACTGAGGAAGTAGATTCAGGTCTATTGAAGCTCATACTACCAGCTTCTTTCTTTCAGTTAGTCTCAAAGATGCTACCAGAATCCTTTGTATCCTATGTGTACATTAGACATGTAGAACACTCAGATCCATGATGCATTTCTGCACATAGCCGGCAAAGCCATCTTCATGAAAGCACCATAAAGGGGGAGTGATGCTTGCTCACATTCAATTTTGTTAAATTTTATGTATAAACTTACAGCTAGCCTAGTCTCAAAGACTGTGTTTCTATCCCCATAATCTTTATTTAGCATAAAATGTATGGTTTGTCTCCCCCCCCCTTTCTCAGGTGGCAAAAACTAAGACACATGCTCAGGCAGCATAAGGTGCAACAGTTTGTAGCCTTCCCTGTAGTATAAGGTATATTCTCAATTTTGCCTACATTTAATTAAGGTTGTTATTTTTATATATCCAAATATTGTATGCCAAACAATACAATTTTATATGCTAACAAAGTTAGCTAACAAAGTTATCAATGGAACATGTTATATTGCCAAAGCAGTAAAATACGTATGGCAATATGTATTGCATATATAAACAAAGATTGGATGAGTATCTTTCATGAGCACTTCAGTTGTGTATTCATGCACGTATATGCGTATTTGTAATGCATATTTGTAATAGTTGGACTAATGGCTTTCATGGTTACTTCCAACTCATGGTTACTTCCAATATTATGTGATTTCATTGTTGTGTGCCTTCAAGTCATTTCCAACTTATGGCGACCTAAGGCAAACCTATCAGAGAGTTTTCTTGCCAAGATTTGTTCAGAGGAGGTTGTCTCATACACAGGGTCGCCATGAGTTGAGGTTGACTCGAGGGTAACTCACAACAACAACAACCCTCTGTGGCTGAGAGCATGTGTCTTGCTCAAGGTCATCTAGCGGGAACTGAGCCCTGGTCTCCACAGTCATAGCCTAAACGTAAACCACTATGCGTGCTGGCTCTCTATGATTTCCACAGATTTTGTAGCTTCAATTTTCCCAGAGCTTTCACATCACTATAGAAAGGTACCTCCTGTTTCTCCAGCAACTAAATGGCAAGCTTAAAACTAAATCTAATATTTCAATTGTTTAACCTCCTAACTCCAAATCTAACAACCTCAAATCATGTGACAGATGTGGTGTGCTGTATTTCTATCTTTTTAATTATATTTCAAATGTGCTTTCAATTGTTTTAACTGTGTGCTTTATTAACATAATTGTTTAATTATTTCTTAACTTTGGTAAAGTAAGATTTTAACTCAATTTATTTTAAATTGTTACTAGCTGCTTTGGCTCCCATGCCAGGAAGGGGGTGTGTGTTTGTGTTTAATTAATTAATTAATCAATCAATCAAAAACCAATCTATACACAACACAAATGGAGAAACTCTGTTCTGTTTGGTCACTCCCTGCATGTTCCATGGGGCCAAAGGATGCAATGCCCACTCTTCCCCATTGCCATTAGCAGGGGTGGGAGGGACAGATTGTAGTAACTCTGCTCTTAACAGCAAAGAAAAAGAGGTCAGTAACAGGGACACAGGAAGAAGACAGAGAGGGAAGAGAAGGGTTTACACCTTCTGACCCCTGCATGCTGACATATGTGTGCTCATGCATGTGTCCTCAAAGACAAAACTGTTGCTTGCTCCTGGTATGCACAGTCAAAGATTACATGTTAAATTCCAATAAGAGAAATGATCCAAAATTATCAAAAATATCAAGCTGACCCCAGGAGCCAGCATGGTGTAGTGGTTTGAGTGTTGGACTATGACTCTGGACAGCAGGGTCCGAATAGCTGCTTGGCCATGGAAACCCACTGGGTGACCTTGGGCAAGCCACAGTCTCTCAGCCTCTGATGATGGCAATGGGAAACCCCTCTGAAGAAACTTGCCAGGAAAATGTGAAGTTTAAGGCTTTCACAGCCAGCATCCGTGGGTTTTTGTGAGATTTTCGGGCTGTGTGGTTCGGGCTTCAGATTCTCTGAAGATGCCAGCTACACATGCAGGCAAAATGTCAGGAAAAAATTCTTCTAGAACATGGCCTCACAGCCCAAAAAACCCTTGCCAGGAAAACACTGTGATAGCTTCCGTAAGTCAGAAATGATCTGAACGCACACAACACACACACAATGCTATACCAAGTGAGCAGGAAGGCCACTGTTTCTCCTATAATAGGCCTACCTGTCCATGAATCTATACTGTGTTGGCTGGAGCTCCCTGGAGGAACAGCAGGATTGAAATGTAAAACACCATCACAATCATCAGTTATTTTAAACAGCAGGACTGAGAGCTAAGGTCGTTTCTTTTTTTTTTTCTGGTTTATTACTACAACAGAGATTTTAAGAAAAGATAAAATTGCAATAAGATCCTAATCTGTATCTGATCTGCAGGGGACAGTGCCCAGGTTTATGCAGCCAACATACCAAAAGACATGCACAAAAGGGAGTTTAGTTGTCTAGGAAAAAGGAACATGCCAAAATTAGCAGAATAATTTTTTGGAGGGTGGGACAAAAAGAGCCCTATGAGATATGACCATATTCAAAGGGTATGGAATACTAGCCAACAGTTGGAAGAGGGGGAAATGAAAACCTGGACAGGGTAATTAGGAGGCATAGAACAGTGTTGCATGGAGGAAGAAATGGGCTACTAATGGGAAGAGTGAATTGGACAACATTAGGAGGAATGTCTTGACAGTAAGAGCTGTTCAATAGTGGAACACGCTCCCTCGGAGTGTGGTGGAGTCTCCTTTCCTGGAGGTCTTTAAACTGAGGCTGGATGGCCATCTATTGGGGATGCTTTCATTGTGATTTCCTGCATGGCAGGAGGTTGGACTGGATGGCCCTCGTGGTCTCTTCCAACTCTATGATTCTATGAATTCTATATTAGCATTTCTGACAATGCAAAGTAACACTTCCATTAAGAATGCTCTTAACAATGATTGTGAGTTTTGTTTAGTTTATAAAACAATATGGCTGCCACACGAGAGCCAGTGTGGTGTTGGACTAGGACACTAGGACACCTGGTAACCGATGTCTGTATCTCAGCTTGGCCATAGAAATCACTGGGTGACCTTGGGCAAGTCATCCTCTCTCAGCCTCAGAGGAACACAATAGCAAGAGTTGTAGCATAATCCACAACTGACCTGCTTCAGGAGGAGGTTTTACATCTGTAAAGGTATATATACTTGAACACATGTAACCCAGTGTGCTGGGGCTTTACATTATCTTAGGATAATGTACAAATCCCAGATCATCCCAACAGAATGAGACAGAACAGTTGACCCTGCACAATTACTCTGAACCAGTCACCTCTAAAAATAGTCCAGAAATAGAAATGATGCAAATTATTGCCAGGCACAGTTAGTTCATACAGTATGAAAACCAGTAGCATATGTAAACTAGGAAGGAAGAAGAGAGATTAGCCAAAGTAGGCAGGAAAAGGCAGGGCTGTATCTGTTTCAGTGTCAACCTGTTGTGCCCATGACAACCTTCAGTTAACATAGTTCAGATTGCTATGGCATCCAGCCAATGGACAGGCAAACAGAATGCTCCAGAACTCACTCCATAATCCTCCATACAAAAGCTTGTAGGCAGAGATTAATACATGCAACATTTGACTCCCAGTATCTGTTTTCGATGCCACTAACCAATCCACAGAATGCATGAAAGGAGGACTCTAGACATCAGGGACAACAGAAAAATCTTCTAAATCAGTGCAACTCAAAGAGATGGTCCATAGACTGGTGCTAATTTGCAAGCCATCAGTGATGGTCCTTGGACAGTTTCCAAGAAAGTAAAAAACAATTATAGCCAATGGGTACAAATATGGTTACTGACCCCTGGCATACTGGGGAAAAATAACTGCCAACCCCCACATCAGATGGCTTAAGAAGCACTGTCCTAAGTGACAGGGTGGTGATGCTAGACAAACAAGATATTTCACTTATCCTGAGCTAATAAGAAGTCATTTGGGCATGTTCTGGGGCATCGTCTGAACTCTCTCAGTTCTGCAATTCCAGAATATTGGAGTACGTAATGCATTCAAGATCTTTTCCACATTTAAGCTCAGTCCAGGTACTGGTCAGTTTGTGGGTCCCCCCCCCCATTAGCTCCAAGATCGTCAGGATCCAGTCTTAACCTTTCCTTGTCTCGTCTTTTATATTTCTTTGCTCATTCCATCTAATCCATGCATGTTCCATCTAATCATTCCATCTAATCCATTCATGTTAATTTGCCACAAGCTTCTTTCCTTCCTTTCACTGAATCCCTGCAACTTCTCTAAGATGTATTTTCTGTTTCCTATACTTTACCTGGCTCTTGTAAATTAATCATTTAAAGGGGAAAATGTCATACTCTCTGACGAGTTTCCAGACATCACATACTTTCATGAGTCTGAAATAACCCTGTGAATACTCACCTTCCCCCTTGTACTCCAAACCTAAATTCCACTTCCTCCAATCCTGGTCCCCACACCCACTCTCATTTAAAAAAAACACTGATAAATGGATAGCATCTTTTTGTTTTCTAAAGGTAATTGTAAATCTTCATACATTACATCTTTAGAAAATATTCATGCACAAAATAATGTGTAGTTAAAACAATTATGTTTGCAAATAAGCATTATCACATACTTAGCAACTGGATTTCTCAAGATTCTCTAACAAGCACATTGATGAGTAAAAAGAAAGTCTACTTCCACCTCTATGAAACAGCTCTTGGACCAGTATAGCAGGCAGAGTTTAGGCTTCTTGGGATATACTTTGCTTTTTTACCAGAAGGCTGGGATCCATCAAGCAGAGCCTGGTGGAAAATCCACTTGCTGGTACCAGCTAGAGTAAACCCACTAGACCAATGGTAACTGGATAGGTCAATACTTATCTAAGGGCCTCTGCAGACCAGCCCAAAAGGCCAGCCGGGAGGTAAAACTGGGGCAGGGCAGCCGCACACCGGCCGCCCCAACCCCATGCCAACGCCATCATGACGCTGTGCGCCGTTATGCACGGTGCACAGCGTCAGGACGCTCTCCCGGCGCAGCCTTCTGAGACGCTACACCAAAAAGGGTGAGGAACAGCCGGCAAAAGGGAGCATCGGGGCCGCAGCTTGGGGCTGCCGCAGCCCCAATCCACCGCTTCCCAGGGCGGCCCAGAGCCACCCGTCTGCAGAGGCCCTAAGTTCCATTGATTTAGTGGATCTATTCTCTTTGACACTAGGAACTGAATTTGTAGAAGTACAGAATCGTAGAACTGGAAAGGCCATCTGTTCCAACCTCCTGTCATGCAAGAATATACCATGGTCCCTCCACATTCTCTCAGGTTAGGAGTGAAGGACCCTCATGAATATGGAAAAAACGCAAATAAAAAAACGCTTTTTTTTTTACCTGAGAACACCTGTCTAGGCATCTCCAGGCCCTCCAGTGCAGCTCTATGGTCAACATCTGCCAGAAGTTGATCATAGAATCATGCTGGAGGACCTACAAATGACTAGAGAAGTAGTTTTTTTGTGGTTGGGTTTGGCTATGTGGCCGTGTTCTAGAAGAGTTTATTCCTGACGTTTTGCCATCATCTATGACTGGCATCTTCAGAGAGATGCCAGCCAGATGCTGCTGAAACGTCAGGAATAAACTCTTCTATAACACAACCACATAGCCTGAAAAACCCACAAAAAACTATGGATGCCAGCTGTGAAAGCCTTCGACTTCACCTCACACTAGAGAAGTGTTTTTCTAGGAACTATGGCAGAGTTGCGCTGGAGAACCTAGAGATTCCTAGACAGAATATATTAATCAAAACTGCAGATAATCAAATAAATCCACAAAAGTGAAAACCATAAATGTCAAATAGCTCCAAAAAAGTAGAGTCCACCATGCTCTGCATCAGTCTGTTTCATTTCTGCGCACTCTTATAATCACGAAGGCCTTCCTAATGTTTAGGTAGAATCTCTTAACTTGCAATTTAAAACTACTGGTTCCTGTTCTAGTCTTTGGAGCAACAGAAAACAAGCTCACACCACCTTACACATGACATCCCTTGAAATAACTATTAAAAATAGTTATCATGACACCTCTCAATCTTCTCTTCTCCAAATTAAACATACCCAGCTCCCTCAGTTGTTCCTTGTAAGGACTGGTTTCCAGCTCTTCAATCATCTTGGTCACTCTTCTCTGAACAAGTTCACCTACATATCTACCTAGAGATCCGGATCTTCTGTCCATTTCTGCTTTAAACAAAATGATCAATAGAAACTTGAAAGTAGGAATATTTTGGTTTCCTGCATATTTCCTTATTTCTTAGTTACCACAATATATATTTTAGCTGGAAACAAGTGCAGCATTCCTATTCTTATTTTCTACTATTCAGTAAAGGTGCCCATAATGACATTTATGATTCTACCTCCAGTTTACAATGGCACCTCATCTTTTACAATTCACAAGGACATTACTTGCCCCAGAGAAAAGAAACTGGCACGCCAACTCACAACATATTCTGCCAAACTGAGTAAAATGAAAGGGCTTCAATACACAAGGTATAACAGGAACATGTCACTATCACTTTGTTTTTTATTTATTTCTCCTTCTTTCTGACATTGTCTACAAGGTCTGGTGTTCCTGACCATAGAAAGACATACTATTCCCTTTGAGATTTAAACACAAGAAGTGGCCTAGTTACTTAAAGCATGATTGCACATAACGAAAGATGAATTGATAGATTTTTTCCTGAAAATACATGGCAAGACATGATAATTCAGTGGTCGAAATACATCACTCTTGGGGGGCTGAAGTTAAGCACTAAGGTGGAAGAATGTTTTAAGTCATCAAAATGGCAGTTATGAGAGGCATGGAAGAAAAATGTTAAGAGATTGTAGGGGAAAAGGAATAAAGGGGCGTTAAGTAATGCCATGTTCCTAAACTGTAACAGCCATGCAAACAAGACGGCATGAATTGAAATATGAGGAAGCACAATCCCTATCTCTAACATATCCATCAAAAATGTTTAACGTATCAGTTTTCTCTTACCAGATAGTTTATTTCATTTTTGACCTGCTGGCATATGAACAAAGAAATACTTAAAACCAGTGAGCATGTTGGTTACACTGATATCTGGCCATGATGACACAACTCAATGCTTGTCAGAATGCAAAAAAAAAAAAAAAAAAAGGGTGGGAGGGAGTACAACTCTGTTCCCTAGCCACATATCAGAGCTTTGGAAAGCTATTTTTAAAAGTATCTTCTTCTTGTTACTCATTACAGGTATATCTCAGTTAATAAAATAGATGTGTTCCTGGTCTTTACTTCTTTAACAGAAGTTTTAGTACCAGAGGTAGAAATAACATGTGAAGAGTAGAGATAGGTTCCTACACCATAAAAAAAAAAAAAGAGCAGTTCAACATGTTTCAGCAAACTTTTTATTCAACTCTAACAATATGAACATGTGAAATGAAACAACCAAGTCAGGTAATCCTTGTGTAAGTAACAAAAAAAAAATGTGAATCTTCTAGAGACCACTTGAAAGCTTCTTCCAAAACTCATCTCAGGATTATTATTTTTCTTTCAACAGCCTCTACTTTTCTTATATTTCCATTTTGGTGGTGAATCATATAGATTATATGCTTATTTCAACATGCCAAAGTAGCTGGGGAGGCAGGCTAACCTGCTTTCCCCTTTTCTTTCTGTTTTGCTCTTCAGTCACGCTCAGTAAGTGATTCTGGAGGCAACTGTTTCCCTTGCCTGCTGTACATAAGCATACATCTTTACACCAAGATCACTTACAGTAGAATGCCATTCTTTTCCAGGTCAGGTTTTATGGCACTGTTTATTGCAGACTCACTACTGCAATCCACCACTGAAAGACCATCTTTCTCAAGCCTTCCTTTGCTAACTTCCCAGTGCCAGTGTTGCAAAGAAACGTACAGTTTGACAGAAGTCAAAAAAAGAGGGGGGGTTAAATACTTTGTAATAAGGAACTTCCTTGTCCAAGGCTTTGTTAACTGAGATACACCTGTACAGGGTTTGAGAAGTAACTGGCTGCTATTATTCAGTGCAGTGTTGCAAGTATAGGCGCCCCTTGTGGTTTGCAGACTTCGTGTTTGCATCCCTCAGTCTTTCACGGATGGGAAGCCACAAGGGACAAAATGGTCTGCAGGGCACACACAACGGCATGCACCGTCATTATACTCAATGGGTCCCCAATGTTCATGTTATTTCTCATTTGCGGGGGGGGGGGGGGGGCCACAACGGATCCCCTGCAAACGGGGAGGGACAACTGTATTGTCATTCTCATATTATTTGTTAAACTGTGAACCGCCCGGATTGGGAAACCATTGGGCGGTATACAAATAAATTTTTTTTATTATTATTATTATTATTATTATTATTATTATTATTATTATTATTATTATTACTTTCCATTTCTTTTCTTTCTTTCTTTTTTGACAGAACCTTTCAGGAATGTTAAAGACTAGGGTGGCATAAAATAAGAAAAAATGTCATCATTAACTCTGCACTAGGAAATGTTGTTGAGAGAATCTGATACAACCTCTGCCTAATGCATCCTCTACAACAGTGGTTCCCAACCTTTGGTCCTCCATTTATCTTAGACTTCAGATCCCAGAAGCACCAGAAAACCTGGACATAAGTCAAGAATTATAGAAGCTGAAGTCCAAATATCTGGAGGACCACAGCCTAGGTATCACTGCTGTCTAACACCATCCCCCAAAAAACAATCAAGCATACCATCTCTTCCAACATTCAAAGAAGAAAAAGATTTGCTAAATATTTTTGCACATAAAGGCCTATGCTTCACTTTCCTCTGGCTGCACCCACTGCAGACATAATTCAGTTTGACAACACTTTAACTGCCATGGCTCAATGTTATGGAATTCTGGGAAATGGAGTTTGGTGGTGCACCAGAGCTCTCTGACAGAGGAGGTTAGATATCTAACAAAACTACTATTCCCAGAATTCCATAGCATTGAACCATGGCAATTAAGGTGGTGTCAAACTTATTATTTCTGCAGTGTGGGTACAGCCTCTTTCTTCTTCCTAGAGTCCCTAACAGTCCATTGGTGGTGGTGGTATTGTTAACTGTCCTTGGAGTCAACCTCAACTCATGCTGACCCTGTGGATGAGACATCTCCAAGACTCCTTATCTTTCACTGTCCTTCTTAAGTCTTGTAGATTCAGGACCATGTCCTCCCTAATTGGGTCAATCCATCTGGTGTGCAGTCTTCCTCTCTTTCTGTTTCCCTCTACCTTTCCTAGCATTAGTGTCTTTTCCCATTATTCATGGCTTCTCATGATGTGGCCAAAGTACAACAGCCTTAATTTAATCAATTTGTTTAGGGTTAATATGTTCAAGAAGGATCTTTCTGTTCGTCTTTTTGGCTGTCCACAGAATTCTCAGCAATCTTTTCCAGCAGCATATCTCAAACAATTTTCTTTTTATAGTCCATACTCTAATCATATGGTAACATGAATCCAAGGTAAGACACCACATTTCCTGATCTCCCAACCATACTTTGAAAATAGGTTGCAGGGTTTGTGCCTGCGCACATACTCCATTTGGAAAGCTGGAAAGCTGAGCAGACTGGCAGGAGCCCCACCACCTCCCGTGTATTGAGCATGCCCAATCCCACCAATCTGGCTCCTCTTTCAGTTCAAGTCCTCCACAAGAAATCAGCAGGGACCTGACTGAGGGGAGGTAGGGCAAGATTGTGTGAGGGCACAGATGACCACTTGAAGAACCAGAGTTACAGGTTCTTCTTCATGGTCTCTTTGCCTCACACAACAGGATGACTAAAAAGCTTACCTGTGGCAGGTGGGAAGGTCACTGCAGAACAGAAGGGCCAAAGCTGGCATCCCGACAAGACCTGGAATCAAGCCAATAGTGCCGGACAAACGTGGAAGGCTGAGACCATGGAGCCGCCTTGCAGACATCAGGCAGGAGGATGCCTCTAAAGAAGTCAGCAGATGAGCAGACAGCCCTGGTTGAGTATGGGCGCACACCAACAGGAGGGGGGTGTTTGGCAAGTTCATAAGCCAGCAGGATAGTATGGGCAATCCACTATGCAAACCTTTGAGAAAAAACAGGGTGGCCTTTTTTAGGTCCACCATAACAAATAAACAACTTGTTGGTCAACATGAACTCAGCAGAACGTTGAACATAAAACGCCAAAGCACAGCAAACATCAAGGGTGTGCACTGTCTTTTCCAGAGACGTGGAAGGATCTGGATAAAAGGTGGGCAACACAATATCTTGAAAAAGGTGGAAAGGGGATACCATCTTAGGGAGAAAGGAGATGTCCGCTCTGAGGACCACCTTTTCTCTGTGAATGATCAGAAAGGGCTCATCCAAAAGCAGTGCAGTCAGCACAGAGGACCTCCTGGTTGAAGTGATGGCCACAAGGAACACCACCTTGAGCGTGAGTAGTCTCACGAGAGGCCAAGCCCAGAGGTTCAAAAGGCAGCCTAGTAAGGTGTGTGAGCACCAATGAGAGTGACCAAGAAGGAGCCAGCAGAGGCAACGGAGGGGACAGGTGATATAGGCCCTTGAAGAATCTATTCAGAGCAGGTGAGGTGAAGAGCTTAGCAGATGGTGAACCAGGGGACTGGTTGGCCATGATAGCTGACAAGTAGACCTTGAGGGATGAGAAGGCCAATTCCTTGGCCACACAGATGGAGAAGGAACTGTAAGGCTGTGGAGCGTTGAACAGGTGAAGAGGGCTCAGCCCTGGCCTCGGCAAAGGCACAGAAACGCTTCCATTTGTAGGAGTAAGACCTCTTGGTAGAGTCTTTCCTGGAAGCAGAGAGGACCCGCAGAAGTTCTGGAGAGGTCAAGGCTGGATCCTCCAAACTGTCATGTGCAGGCTGCATAGGTCCAAATGAAGGACTGAGCCACTGGAGTGAGAGAAAAGGTCTGGCTAGTTTGGAAACTTGAGGTACTGGCCCCTGGACAGGTGGAGGAGGCAGTAAGAAACCACCGGAATTGCACTGGATCTGTCCTCAGTCATTTTGGCCACAACCCTCACCACCAGCAGGAGGGGAGGCAAGGTATAAAGGAAACAATGGCTCCAACTCAAAATGAAGTCGTTTTAGGGAGTCTGTCCCTAGACCTGCTCTGGTGCAGAATAGTGGACACTGCGCATCCTCTGGAGTGACAAAGAGATCTAGGCAAGGTGTCCCCCATTGAGATGTTATCAGGTGAAATGCCTCCTGTGATAATGTCCATTTGTGTTGAAGAGCCTTGTCTCAGCTGAGAGAGTCTGCTAGAACATTGTCCTTGCCAGCCAGATGAATGTCCACCGTATGAATCAAATGACGATGGCACCACATCCAGAGCTGTATAGCCAGATGGAGGAGCACAGAGGAATGGGTTCCTCCCTGTTTGTTGATATAACAGACTGTGGTGGTATTGTCTGTTACAACTTGGATGACCCTGTGATGGAAGTGATACTCAAAGGCTCGAAAGGCCTTGATGACAGCCAAGAGCTTCAGAGCACTGATGTGCATCTCCGCTTCTAAAGGGAACCAGCATCTTTGTATGCAGACTGGCCACCCAACCAGTCATGGAGGTGTCTGTTGTGACCATCCTGGAAGATTCCAGAGGTTGGCAGGGCATTCCTCTGAGGATGTTTCTGGGGACCAACCACCACAGAAGGCAGGTATGCACATGTTGAATAAGCGTCAGCTTCTTGGACTGTATGTTGTTGAGATGATCAAAGACAGAAAGAAACCATTCTTGTAACGGGTGGACCCTTAGGCACACCAAGTAGGTCACGACTGTGGTTGAGGCTATGAGGTCTAGAAGGCATTGAATGTCTCTCGCTGTAGGATGGTCCATGCGGAGAACAGAGTGAAGGTGGGCCCAAAGAGCTTCTGTCCTTCTGGTGGGCAAGTAGGCCCAATCCATAACAGAATCCAGAGAAATGCCGATGTACTCTATCACTCTGACCGGTTCCAAGATGGACTTGGAGAGATTCACTGTGAGGCCCCAATCAGTGAGAAGGGAGAGAGTGGTGTGGACATCTCGGAACAACTGTGTGCGAGAGGACGACACCAGTAGCCAAGAGAGTGGTGTGGACATCTCAGAACAACTGTGTGCGAGAGGATGACACCAGGCGCCCATCGCCCAAATAAGGGAATATTTTGATCCTTTTGACATGGAAGTGAGAGATTACCACTGCCATATACCGTTTTTTCCGGCGTATAAGACGACTGGGCGTATAAGACGACCCCCC
>CM034701.1:11951557-11968555 GCA_020142125.1 Phrynosoma platyrhinos
ACTATTTTGTTCAGGGAGGCATTCCCTGGTATTGTCTGATATACATTTTTTCTCACTTAGGTTTTCTCACTTAGGTTTACAGTGGATGTTGTTAGTAATTGTTGTAATTGTCTTTGTTTAAACTGACTTTTATTATTTTGCTCATTGTTTTAACTTAGATTGTACGCCTCTGGCAGGTTTTATTTTTTATTTGTTATTTGTTTTATTCTTGATTGTCTTTTGTACAGCGCTGAGTACACTGACAGCGCTCTAGAAATAAACTTTAATAATAATAATAATAATGAACAGAATTATTATTTTTGTTTGCTTTTACCCACATTAATAATGTTGCAATGTTTTGTCCTTAAATTTACTGTAAATGATACATATAACAAAAACATTGTAACTACTTTGTAGTTACCTGCTTGGTTTTAGTTACTAAGGACTTTTTAAAAAGTATTTTAATATGTTAGCTTTTTATTTACAAGGCCTGCTTTACTGTATTATTGTTCTATTTTAAAACTGCATGGCATCTGAATACCTTATTTTATAACACCTTTTAAATTTAAATAAATCTTGGTTAGTAACCAAAACCAGACATAGGGCCTTTACAGACAGCCAGAAATAATCCATCTTGAGGCCACTTTAACTGTCCTGGCTCTGTGCTAGGGAATCATGGGAATTGTATTTTTTTTTTCTGAAACATTGAGACTTTTCTGTCAGAGAGCTCTGGTGTCACAATAAACTACAGTTCCCATGATTCCCTAGCACTAAGCCAGGGCAGTTATAGTAGTCTCAAGCTGCATTATTTCTGACAGTCTGTAAAGGCCCTTAGGCTGTGTGAATTTCTGTAATCCCCTTTTATACTGTCCAGATTAACAAATTCCATAGTTTAACTCTGCACCATGTGAAGAAATAGTTCCTCATACCCATCCTGAACCTCTTATCAAGCTTCACTGATTATGACAAATTTGAAGATTACAAGAGGAACAAAACCTCCCTTTCCAGCATACCTTCTTCCTTCTCCTCAGCATAATTTGATACACCTCTGTATCATATCTCCCCATAATTACATTTTTTTTCTAAACTAAACCACTCAAAACACCGTAGCCTTTTTCAACAGAGTTATTTCAGCTCCTTAACTAGTACAATGTCATTTCTCCCTTTTCCTAGCTTTACAGTATTTTTTTAGAGGTATAATGACCAGAATGTTTACACTGCATTCCAAATGTAGTGCTACCACAGATTTCCAGAAATGTACAGTGGTGTCAAACTGGGTTATTTCTGCACTATGGGTGCAACCTGGATCAAATTTTCCATCACCACAAAACCAAGATCACTTTCCTGGTCACCCACCACCATCTTAAACTGTATCAACACTTACATAACATTACGATTTTTGACTCTAAGTCTTACTGAGGACACTTCAACCCAAATATCCAATGGATTCATGGTGGTGTTTAAAAACATGAGGTGTAGAATATATGATATATTCAAATTCACAAATGCTTAGTAAAACTGGAAGGCCAGAATACTGTATACAGTTGCCCCTCCATCTTTGTTGGGATCTGTTCCGGAACCCTCCCGTGAAAATGGAAAAACGCCAATATTCAAGCCCTACTGGCTTTAATGGTGATGCATGCCAACACTTGTCCTTGGGAAGACCACAGGCATGCGCCCCATTTTAATCCCCCTCTATTTGCCCCCCCCCACGAATAGGCGAGGGATGCAGACTCAAAGTCCACGAAAATGGAAGGACAATTGTATAGTCATGTATAAGTCTAAAAATGTAGGTCAAAGAATTGACCCAAAAACCTGACTTCAATTATCCATGGGTCAATTTAAGTATGCATCTTAACTCTTATTTAAAAGAAGGAACCACCTCCTGGTGAAAGGGGTATAATTTTTCCTGGAAGCACTGATTTCCCCCCCCCCACTCTCTTATCCACCCAGCCTTAAAAGTGAGTACAAAGAGTTATGTTTGCTGAAATTTTGTAACTTCTTTGACATTGTTTTGCTTTGCTTCCTCCTTTAGATCCTTTGTTATATGCCCTAAATTTTACCCTCGATTTATCCACAGATCATATCAAAATCCTTAATTTTGGCCCCAAAACTTGCCCTCAACTTATACATGAGGTTGACTTATAGTCAAGTATATACAGTAAGTATTTGTCCACAAAATGAGAGAATATCCTAAAGCAATTTGTAAACTTGTTTTTTAGAATATAAAATTAAAACAAGAACAAATCTTCAAATTCAACAATCTTTGATAGATGTACTCTTCAGATGTCATAATCATTTTTGCTTCTAACACAGTTATTGGCTATTTAATTGCCTAGATCTCCTCTTCAATCAATGAGGTTTTGACAGGTGGTCACAGGCTCCACCTGTGCAGATCCATATTCAGACTAACAGGTCAGTATTAAGAGAGAAAATATTACACCAACAACAAAAACCTATGTTCTTTATCTACAGAATAAAACATAGTACTGATGTCAAGAACTGTTTGAACATCATTATCAGCTATTTCTATCAAAAATGTGATTTTCCCTTAGTAAGTAGTGTCCTCTAGACATCATCTCAACTGAATTTCAACACTGTACTTTTGAAAAGTTATTTGCACCCTGGATGTCTAGTTATCAAACTTTGGCACAGAGCATCTTTTCTTCCAATCTTGATCAGCAAATTACTCTTATAAAGTTTAATTATATCCACGGTGTATTTGACAAGAGCTTTTAAAAATTTTACTATTTTCAGGCATCTAACAGCACAAACACCTAAATATGTCATATGTATATGTATATGCCTTCTCATGAACTGTCTACATATGGCAACCTCATGAATTCAATACTGTTTTCTTAGTGGATTTGCCAGTTTCTTCCTCTGAAATATAGCCTACAATACATGATACTACAGTACAGACATTCTCCAATCCAAGAATTAACCAGGGTTGGCCCTGCTTAACATCCAAGATCAGGTGGGTTCTAATGCTTTTAGGGTATACCAGCTCTCAGAGGACTCCAAAACTCACTTCAGCATGCCAACTCAGGATCCATCATACAATGAGTAATTTCTGAGGCACTGAAATCTGATACTCTCACTCCCATAGTCTACTTGTGGAATTCTGTTTTGTGTAGAGCTTTTTTTAAAGATGGGTAGTGTTGGGGAGATTTTATGTTTTGATTGTAACTGGGGGGGAAAAAAATTCAGGGGCTGCTCTGGCATTTTCAAAACGTTGCCCAGCCTTATGTGAATGTTAGTGTCAAATCATTTACACGCAGAAGGCCTCAAGATTAATCCCTGGCATCTGCAGGGAGTACAGTGGAAAACATCCCCATCTAAAAGACTCTACAGCAGTCAGGCTGATCTTCTTTTGACCACACTGCTCCTCCAGGAAAGCAGGGAATACACTCTGCCAATAGCCTTTGGCAGATGGCAAAGATGCTTCCCTTTCTCAAACCCTGATCTCCAGAGTTGTAGTAGTCCAATGCTCAAACCACAATGCCACTAGAAGATTAATGCAGCTCATGGTAATACTGTCAAAGTTAATATGATGAAACCTTTTTATAATAATAAGGCATGCTCCTCACAAAACATAAACATAAAATATCTGACTTTTTGTTTATAATTATGTATTTTCAGCTTACTGTAATCTCTAGAGAACTCCAAATTAATAGAATATCTTTAGAATCACTTTCTACTAATAAATCTATTGTTTCTAGTTTATTTTCAATGTGAGGAACCAGTGAACGTCCTTATATGTCGAACTGAATTTTACTTCCACAGCTCCAACAAGGAAAACCACTTGTCAGAAATCATTGCAGATCAGAAGCCATGGGAGCAATGCCTAGACATCCATGTTCACAAGTTCCCTAGCTCTGGAGCAAGTTTTTGTTTTGCTTTGTTCTGAACATTAACACAATCGTAAATTTAAGCTTTACATTACAATCCTACCACAATCCTAAATACATCTATTCAAACAGCCTGGATGCAGAGTACCCCTTACATAAATTTAAGAGATATGTTCATCCATGGAAGAGACTGTTTGTTGATCCCCTTTCCCACTCCATCTCTTCAAACATAACCCCATACCACTCCAGAGATTTCTCCAAACATCCACAACTGCCTCCTCCAAGGGGAGTATCCATTGAGCACAATTTGTCTCACAAGAATTATGGATTCAAGCAATTCAGGAACATAAAATTTACTTCCGGGTAGAACTGCAACCTAAATTTACTTCCGAACTTGTTTTACTAACTAAACTATAGACAAAGGGAGAGTCAAATTAACTTAACAAACAAAATGTAGGACTGTAGCTTTGTTACAACATGTCTCTTACAATACTTTACCCATGGTCTTACCAAGCACCAATGGGTGGGCAGTCAAGAGAATCTTAAATGGCTTATTAGAATTTATTGACATGTTAATTTTTTTCTTTAAACAAACCTTTTAATACTTTTTTGACTTTAATTCTCCAAAGTTTATAACAGGACTGTACTTTGGTGAGTTTTTAATGTCCACCATATACAAACCAAACAATATCAATAAAGTGAAAAGGAGCACACTAATATGCGAGCTTAGCACAAGCTAAATTTATAAAACTACAGAAAATATGCCACAGAAAGCAGCACAGTCCACACCTAAATACAAATTAAAGCATTGCTGCACTAACTATAGAAGACTTTGAGCACAATGGCCCAAAGGCTAGACATAAATTTACAAGATATTATTTTCTAACATGTCTCAGTTCACATGATTCCAGGCACACACATATTCAGCAGGCTAGACTCTTATCTATACCCATTATTTCCAATACAGATGGCATGCTGTAAATGCCACCATCTAAGTTTTAGCACTATACTCGTCCCTCGCCATCCACGGACTTGCCCTCTTTCACGGATGGCAAGCGGTGAGGGATAAAATGGTGCACGCACAGCACTACACACAATAGTACATGGCCATTCTAACCAATGTGACTCGTATGTGCAATATTTCTGATTAGCGGGGTGGTTCAATTTGTGGGAGCCCCACAAATCAGAAAGGATTACTGTATTTAGAAAATTTTTAAAAAGATCAATATACCAACCAGATGATGCCTAAATATAATTAACTTAAGCCAAGTGTTTAACAGTGTGCATAGATAGAATTCTGACTCAGACAGCAAAGAGCTGTTACTCTCTGCCATTAGCTCCATGACTCAATAAAAATGCAGGTTACCATTATCACAAAGATATCCTTAACGTTACAAAATATCTGACCCAAAGTAAATAGGTTGTGGAAACTATGGCCTCCCAGGAGCATAGTTTGGGGGGCTGGGAATGTTTAGCCTGGAGAAAAGAAGGTAAACAACATGAAACCCAGGTTGAAATATTTGAAGGGATGGCATATTGAAAATGGAGCAAGCTTATTTTCTGGTGCTCCAGGGATTAGGACATGGAGGAATGGATGAAAACTACAGGAAAAGAGACTCTGCTTAAACATTAGGAAGAAATTCCTGATGGCAAGAGCTCTTTGACAGTGGAGCACATTCCCTTGAAGTGTGGTGGAATCTCCTTTGGAAGTTTTCAAACAGAGGCTGGATGGCCACCTAAAGGGAATGCTTTGATTGTGTATTCCTGCAGGGGGTTGTACGGGATGACCCTTGTCTCTTCCAACTCTATGATACGATTCTAATCAATTTACCTTGCCCTAAATCGAACTTAAAGCAACTCTATCAGGTTGAACAACATTTTGGGTGACTCCTATTGAACAATATTTTAAAATGCTTGTATAATGGGGTGTTGTGTGCTCTTCAAGTCATTTCCAACCTATGGTAACCCTAAGGGGAACCTATGCCCCATATTTTGCTACTGCACAGTACTAAAACAGAACAGTACAAAACAGAACTAGAGACAAAAACTGTGAACAACAGCAATATCATTTAGTTAATTTTTTTAAAGGCAGAGCCGGAGGAGACAGGCAGGAAAAAGCAGCTTGATCCTGCTTTTTCTGAAAGTGGGTTGAAACCCCGCTATCCACATAGCCTGCTCCCAAGACAGGTTGAATACCCACAGGCAGACTGCACGACATGGTATCAAGCAGCACTGCTGGGTATTTTTTTTTCTCTCCTCCGCACCATGCATGCTCGATGTCGCACAAACACACTGCCTGTGACCTCCAAGTACCTCCCACATCCCACCCAGATGCCATTCCATTGCACAGTCGCCCCTCTGATCAGCCAGTCACATGTGTAATGCTCCACCAGTACAGGACATTAGAACATTGTTTGTGCCGGGTGATACATTGGCAAAGCACAATCATGGACGACTCCCCATACATGCCGCCTTCACCCCATGCCCCCATTGGGCTGTCTGGTTTGTGTATGTTGTAATTACATCCATTGGAGTTGCTGCCCTTTCATTTCTTTGCTTTGCCACAGCCTTGTGGCAAAGCAACGGCTCTTTATATGCAGGCACAAAGACGCACATTTTCCAACCTAAGCCGGAGTAACTTGGCTTCTTTTTCCTCCGGTTTTTAGCCCCGCAGTGCAGCTTCCTTTTGGTTTCTACCCGTTTTCAAGGTGTGCGTCATATAAATGCCCCACCTTCAAAGCGGTTGGAAGCTGCTTTATTTTGCCCATCTGTTTCACCCCAAAGGCAATATAGTTTTAGTATATCTAATTCAGTGCATTTACATTATCTTTTAACAAACTGCTATGAATTCTCATCTAAGGGATGAGCAGCAAAGACAGTCACTAATGTTAAAATTTGGAAAAATACAAAGAGAAGCAGTTGCTAAAGTGAGAAGTCTTTGTTTTGTTATCAAGTACACTTTTGGACATGGCTTAAGATTCTTGTTAAACCAACTTTAAACTGCATGTCGCTATTTCAGATGTACCAGGAAACTGAAATTTAACATAACCAGGACCAGTGCTTTGAAGATTACAGTCGGCCCTTGGTCTCTGCAGAGGATCCATTCCAGAAGCCACCCACTCTGCGGATACCAAAATCTGCAGATTCTCAAGTTCCATTGTTCCCAATGGTGGCATGCCCATGTGGCCGCACTGTCATTAGGAACAATGGCACTTCAGATGAGGTCCCACTGTCCCTAATGGCAGCGCACCAACATGAACGCGCTGCCATTGAGGACAACACAGGCTTGCTGTCTGTGGATACTCAAATCTGCGGATGACAAGTCAGCGGATTCCGAGGGCCAACTGTATATGAATCCAAAATTCATTTCCAGTTTACTGAACTATGTCTGAGCAAACTGGGAATGTTATTTCCAAACTGGGCCTAAAAGAGGTGGTTCACAGCATGCAACACAAGCTATAGATCTGAGACAATACATTCATATAGACATTTTACTTGCTTTTATGACTCCAGGAATTTGGATTCAAATTTCAGTCTCCTTCACAGATCAAAAACTTATGGCCATACTTTTTTAAAAAACAAAAACTGAACTATTTAGTTCAAACCTTACCTCAAGTATTCACTACATACACTTAAGAAAAACCACTATTATCTCAGCCTCACTACCCAACTAGTAATATGAGGATAATAATACATTATCTCAGTAATGCTTACAACAGTCCTATTAAGTAGGGGGTATGCTAAGAACAGTCAAGAAATACCAAACACTATTATTAAATATTTATTCGGCTTTCTGCTATGTAGTGCTGGTATTGTGAAATATGAAACATTCTCTTAGCCAGCAACTAACAAACGAGACTCTCCGTTACAGGGATAAGTAAAATTATATACCACATGAAGCTTAATACTCATATTATATGAGAAAGAATAATTTTCTTAGTCATATCTTACACTGGCCTACAGAAGACAGACAATGGAATTTGATGAAGCAGCAAGTGATTGTCAAATGGACTAAGTTTGAGGAGTAGCCTATCTCCAGGTTATCTTTCCATTATTCTATCAATTTGCTACGCCCTGTATTCCAAATCATGCTTTAATCTTGTATGAATTTAAATATCAAATCTCGCTGGAGAAAGACAGGCTCAAATATTTAAGCTTACAATTACAGAGTAGATGTTACTTTCAATAATTATAATATCTATATGCTTTGTTTGGTATGAAACATACTTTTAAAAAAATCTGGCAGTAAAAGAACAAAGGTGCTCTACACCAAGCATTAAGAAAAATAATCCAATTTCTAGTCATAAGACCCTGTTTTGAAATATAAGCTCTTATATAAAGCTAGCAGGAAAATATTTCCCATAAACCAACATCAAATTTTGAGGAATTCAGGTGGCCAGGCACCAGGACTATTTTAAGTCCTCTCTGTAGGTCTGGGAAAATGATTAAGCGCTGGTCCAATACCGTTCATTGTCAAATATTCCATGTACAAGAAAGTCCTCATGTAAATGGCAAACTGCCTTTCTAATTATAACATGGTGCCACCCAAAAATTAAGATAGAAGTTAGCTCTCTTTGTCATCCAGGAGCAGAGGAGGAGTTGTTATGTGCCTTCAAGTTAACTCCTTGGAAAAATAAAAACCAAAAAGGACTACTCAATCTCTTAAATACTACTGACATTAATTTATCACTGCATAATGAGGGTGGCTCAACTCAGTCAGAGTACACACTTTTTATGCAGATGATCCCAGATTCAATTCCTGACATCCTAAATAAGCTATAAATAATATGTGGCTGCAATAGTTTAATTTTGTTCCTTTTATTTCACATGAATGAAACAACTGGGTCTTTTGTAATTAGCAGAAGCCTGTTTTACATTTCTAGTGAGTTAATACTTTAACACACTTAACCTGTCCATTAGCAAGCTTTTTGACCTGTCTAAAAAGCAGTCAAACTCCTTGTAAACACATACTTTCAATTTTGCCACACACACACACACAGTGCAGCTTTCAAGCCGTGCTTTAAGATAATCAGCTCTAAAAATGGTTTCTGAATATTTAAATGCAACACTTATTTGTTTTCCAAAATCATCACAGAGGCTAACAAAAGCAGGTGGCCGTCAAGTGATTTCATCACACCAGACAATCATTTTATAGTGTTACAGCAATGCCAGTCTACAAGGAGAATTCAGGGTGTTAGTAATGTTGAAGACCAAACGTTAGGAGTGTTTGTATCAAATTCTTCACCAGTATTTTTAGAAGCACAATCCCTGGAAGAAAAACACCAGTGAGATAGGTCCTGGAATCAGAGCTAAACATTCCCTGTATCAGGTGCTGAGGAGCTTAAAGCAAGAGCCCTGCAGCAACCGTCACCTGTCCTTCTATGGCTGTTCATTACACAAGAAAACTTTAGCACTGTGCCAAGATACTTCTGAGTTTTATAGTCAGATATGTAAGAGTCAGTCCAACTCCTTCCTCCATTCCAAGGCCTGCAATACAACTTCAATTTGAGCAACTCATCTAATAATAATAATAATAATAATAATAATAATAATAATAATAATAATAATAATAATAATAATAATAATAATAAAATTTATTTATATCCCGCCTCTCTGTAAAATACAACCGAGGCGGCTTACAAGATAAAGTAAACAATCCCATCACCCAACAGCCCCCCAATACAATTAAACAGACAAAATATAAACATACTTAAAAATTACAAATCACAAATAATTAGCTATCAAATTGTTCCTTTGTCTACAGCCCTCCTGTTTGCTTTACATAACTGCTTCCCCATCTATTCCTTGAATTGTTTAGCTTAACTGTATCCTACTTCAACCTTAGTTTTCTACTCCCAACATGCACAAACCATTGGCTGCTAAGTGCCTGACACACTAGTTCTTCATCATAGAATCCATTAATGATCAGAACAGAACAGATGAACATGTAAATTCATGATATCAACCCTTAAAAAGAAAAAGAAACCTTCTACAGTATATAAGACATGAAACCAAGTGCCTTCCAACTTCCAAGTTCTTAATCTCCATGGGGAGGGGATGCTCTAGCTAGGCCTTTAGACAAACTTTATAGCACTACACAAAGATAACACATTCTCCAAGTCCCCTTCACTATGGGCTTATACAGACTGTCAGGAATAATCCAGTCTGAGGCCACTTTAACTGTCCTGGCTCTGTGCTAGGGAATCATGGGAATTGTAGTTTTTTCTGAGACATTGGGCCTTCTGTCAGAGCTCTGGTGCCACAATAAACTATAGTTCCCATGATTACTTAGCACTGAGCCAAGACAGTTAAAGTGGTCTCAAGATGGATTATTTCTGGCAGTCTGTATAGGCCATATGTCTAAAGTTTGTTTAAATGCTAACGATAGCATGGTCATGTTTCTGTCAATCAGTCCTCTTTATGCAGTGTGGCCTTAAAGTTTATATCAAGGTTTGTCTGGGCAAGACCCTATTCCTCCCTCATTCATACAGAATACGCTCATGTGTCCCATCAAGCCAATTCTATCATGAGATATTCCATGAGATCATTACCAATCCAGATTACTTGTATTAATCCAAACCACTTGTACAGATTCTGAATGAAAGGCACATCTAATCATTTTCTGCTACTATCTCAATCAAAAAGTAAAATACATGATTCTTATTCAAGTCATTTCTAAATGTTCCATGCCTTGTTGATAGGAAATGGGTTAGATACAAGGAATGAAAGAAAAATATTTGTGTAACTGCAGAAAACAAAAATAGTTGGTCCAAAACATTGTTACAAAAATTATCAAATGGGTAAGACTCAGAGGAAGGAGGCATGAAAACTGGACAAAGGAACTTTAACACTTAAGATAAGCAAATGATACCATACTTCTAGCAGAAAATAATAAAGACTTGGAACAACTATTGAGAAGTCAAGGAAGAAAGTGCAAAAACAAGGTTACAGTGGAATATTAATAAAACATAATGAACACAGATGATTCACACAACTATAAAGTAGATAATAAAGACACTGAAATAGTCAAAAACTTATACCTTAATTCAGTCTTAAATCAAAATGGACACTGCATTCAAGAAATTAGAAGAAGACTAGAACTTGAAAGGACAACTATGAAGGAACTAGGTAAGATCATCAAGGGTAAAGACAGACAATTGGGCCTAAACAGACGGCTTATTGGGCCATCTTCGGCGCAGGGAAGGGGAGGGGCAGCCGCACGCTTGGCGCCCCATCCCCCTCCCGAGGTCGTCCTCGGAGCCGCCGCCCCTCCGCACGGCCGGCGCTCCGAGGAGGACCTCCCGCCGCAGTGTCCAGACACGCTGTGGCGGAAAAGTTGCCAAAAGTGCGCCGCAACCTTTTGCGGCGCACTTTCGGTGACATATGAAAGGAGCGCTATTTTAGCGCTCCTTTCCAGGGGCGACGACGGTGCACCGCAGGATCGAGGCATCTGCTCATCTGCTTAGGCCCAATTAAATACCAAAGTCAGATCATCCATCCCTTAGCACTTCCACATTCTCTGTATAGACAACAGACAGTATTTGCACTTGCAGCTGTACGGAAAGCTGGACAGTGAAGAAAGTTGACAGAACGAGAATCAACTCATCTGAAATATGGTGCTAGAGCAGTTCTACAGATACTGTGGACAGCCAAAAAGGCAAATAAATGGATCCTAGAGCAAATAAATCCTGAACCTGAATAGAAATGAATATTACCAAACTGAAACTATCATACTTTGGGCATATCATGAGATGATATGACTCATGAAAAAAAACAATAATGCTTGGTAAAGTGGGAAACCATAAGAAAGGGGAGAAACTATATTACAAGTGGACCGACTCAAGAAATCACCACCCTGAATTTGTAGGAATTGAGCAGGGCTGCTGATGTCTTGAAGGTCTCATTCAGACATAAGTCAGCATAAGTCAAAGCCAGGTGGATGGCAGTTAACAAACAACAGCTATTTCCTGTGCTTACAAAACTGGCAGTGCTGAACCATAATTCTGCTATGCTGAAAATATTTGGCAGCAAAAACGTGTCAGGAAGAGAATTTACACAAAATTTCCCATACATCAAATCCTCTGGGGATCAGTACTTCCCAGATGCTGTAGGACTTCATTTCTCAAAAGATCCAATCACCATGTCAGTCATTCTGGAAGCAACATCATCTGAGTCCCATATTTTAGAATTACTATTCCAGGAGCATGTTTACATTTTAAAAGTGTAAACACTGCATTAAATAGTCAGGCTGTGTAACTGAGCACTAACTCATGAAACCTGTGCTTCCTAATATAACAATCAGCTGAGCGCACCTTCAATATCTGCATCACAGGTTCTTCAACATAAGCATCCACAGAACATGAACAAAGCATTGCATACTTAAACAGCTAATCAGTACACTTTAATGCAAGATTAACCTTCTTTCAACAAACAGCAAATATCACATGAATGTGCTGCTACAATTAACATATAATTAAAACATTATTTTTCAACTTAGAGGCATACTAGTTTCTTACCTTTTAGCAGAGGCAGTGGAGTTAACTCTATAGGCTTGCCCTGAGACCGAAACTGGGAGGAACTTTGCGACCTCTTCTGCCTGGCTTTTCTGACGGACTTCCGAGAAAATCCGTCTACTTTATCCACTGATGGAGGTGTGGTTGGTGCTGAGGACATATCCCTACTGAAGGGAATCAATATTATTAATATTCTGAAGTAGAAAACACACAAGTTACCAATTCTTAAAGATCATACTACCAATAGTCACTGCACGTGAACACCTTGGTTGAATGCAACTGTTTACAGGGTAAGCATATGTTAGCAAAACCCACCACTCTGATCCAAATCAGTATGTCATTTCATAGGGAACTAGTGATCCAGATGCACACATCAGCAAAAGAGAGCAGCTAAGTATTACATTGTACATCCAGAAGTGAAACTGCAACACTCACCTTTATCTTCTATTCTTACAGATTCTCATACTATGCATTATAGGGACATTTTAAAGTTCCCTTCATGCACCACAGTAATCCTACCAGTAGTGCAGAAAGTAAATTCATAACATTTTAAAGGAGTAACAGGAACTGCCCTCATGCTATAAATAAATATGATGCAATGAACCTTTCCAGTCATACATAGTCAAACTAAAATGTCCATCATAAAATTAATCAAACAATAATTTATGCTTGTTTAAAATTGTTACCAACTGTTTACAATGAATGCTTGCTTACAATTGATGCCAAAAGGCAATGAAACTTTGGGCCTTTGCAGACTGCTAGAAATAGTGCAAATTGAGTCCACTTTAACTGCCCTGGCTCAGTGCTAGGAATCATGGGAACTGTATTTTTTTCTGAGACATTGAGCCTTCTGTCAGAGAGCTCTGGTGCCACAATAAACTACAGTTCCCATGATTCCCTAGCACTGAGCCAGGGCAGTTAAAGTAGACTCAATTTGCACTATTTCTGGCAGTCTGCAAAGGCCCTTTGACACTGAGCTCCATTAGACAGTCACTGTGGCCATTACCTATTATGCTAATTAGTAACACATTACTTTCCTCTCTTCTTTTTCATTATTTTGTAAAATAACAAAAGTCCAAGTTCATGTCCTAACCAGCATACCTTAAAACTATTGTAGTATTATGTTGCCTTCTCTTAAAAGACCTCCAGAAAAAGATTCCAAAACTTCACTAGGTAGCTTATTCCTGTAGTGAACTAATCTTAGATTTAGGGGTTTTCTTAATTATTTGCCATTATCTAACTTCCTCTATCTAAGATATCACACTTTGTGTCTACTTTTTTAAAAAAGAAGAAAAGAAATCTACATAATATATCCTCATTTTGTAGAGTAACTCAGTAAGGAGAGGATTAACTTTAGACATTAATTAAAGATGGGATACTATGCTATTAAAATAAAGTTGTATCTATGGTAGAATTTAAAATAATATTAAACATAATGGTAAAATCACATTCTGCAAACAATCATGTCTGTGTGAGCCTCCAGGTTGCCTGTCAATTTATGGCAACCCCATTAATTTCATATGGTTTTCTTAGACAAGGGAATACTCAGAGGTGGTTTTGCCAGTTCCTTCCTCTGAAATATAGCCTACAGCACCTGGTATTTGTTGGGAGTCTCCTATTCAAGTACTAGCCAGGACTGGCGCTGCTTAGCTTCCAAGATCAAACAGGATCTGGTGTCTTTAGGATACTTAGGCAATCATATTTAAATCAAAATAAAACACATCAATAAAGTCAATGGAACCATACATTCTGTTGAATTTCTACATGCATTGTTCCAGAGCAAAGATTGGCAATGCAATGACAGCAGGTTTTTGAATGCTTGATTTAAATATTTCTCATCACATGGGAGTGCAAAACTTAAAATCTTCATATTTGAAAGTTAAATGAAGGACTGTTTTTGTTTGTTTTTAAAAAGACAGTTGGGTGTCTGCTGATATTTAACAGGCACAAAAATCATAATTGTTTTCACAAAAGCTAGCCTCAGCGCTTACAAGGAGTCACATGAGGCCTTGACACTGAGCAGTGAGAGCGCCTTTATCTACAACAATCCTTACTTTATCAAGTCATTATTCTCAGGCCATCGCTGCATTGTTATCCTGAGTTATACAGCCTATGGTAAAGATTAATGACACTGCATTATTTTGATGCTTATCAATTTAAATGTTACATGTACCATTAATATGTAAGGACTCCATAGAGGAATGACACTACTATGCATACCTGAGTTATACAAAACTGAACTATAACATGAATTGGAAGGAGATACTATAGACAATGATAACAAAAAGATATTACTGGTACTCCAGGGGGAACGTCTCAAAAATCTATCATTACTCTGGCAGCCTAATCCTGCACCTGCTTGCTCAGAATTAAAGCCCCATGAGGCTTATATATCTTACTCCCAAATTGTGTGTGGATAAGATAGCACTGAAGTCTTCAGTTCTTGGCCTATGTGACATAACTCAGCTCACCTAAAGGATGGTTTATATTTGCTCACAACCCTCAGGATGCCTCTACCTACCTAGAAATCTTTTCGCAGTCTGAAAATGGAACCTGCTAACCTCATTAATGGGCATGTTCTCAAGCAGATCACTTTGACTGCAGCAGGATCATTGTGTCAGCAAGAAGCTTTAGCGACACTTCTCAGCTGTAAATTTAGTAACAGTTCTTCTGTGCAGCTTTATAAATTGCTGAAGTCTAATGAGGCCTAACAAAGCTATTGCGCTAAGGTGGGTATCAGCATTTTCACTAGCATTTTCCTTTTAGCCAACTAAATTGTAACCCCACAGGCCTTACTAGCATTCAACAACAAACTCGGGGGAGAGGTTTAACCACTTTTCAGATCTCTCAAGGGAACAGCTACTTCTTTACATATTTTAGGAAAAAAATAATGGAACTAGGACCACTATAAGGTAAGAATGACAAATGGGAAGCATGCATGCATACACACACCCGCTTTTGGTTCTCACCTACCCAGTGGCACTCTGCAGATTTAAAAGTACTGTACAACATCCAAAATCCACAAAACAGTGATACCTTTATTGGGCCAACCAAAATGCACAATATACATGTTGCAAGCTTTCAAAGCTTCACTGGCTTCTTCATCAGGCAAAGGTCAAACAGCTCTTACTGTCAGGAAGTTCTTCCTAATGTTTGGGTGGAATTTCTTTTTCTGTAGTCCTCTCCCATTTCTGATCCCCAATGAATGGCATTCAAATGCACACTTAGTGCCTCTGAAATGGGAGGTTCTGAGTAGTCATGCTGACCAACAGGCACTGATAAATGTGAGCATTAATCTGTGAAACATATGGGGTAGGTCTGTTGGCCATACAGCAAACTACGACAACATCCAAATTCCACAAAACAGTAATAACTTTATAGCGCCAACCAAAATGCCCAAAATACATGTTGCAAGCTTTTGAAGCTCCACTGGCTTCTCCATCAGGCAAAGGTGCTAAAAATCACACAGAAGAAAGAAAAATTGACAATGTTAGTCATAGGCCTGCATTTTGTCAAGATGATGTAGTTGTTGTCCTCAGTTCAGATGTTATTGGACGGGTATTCATACAAGTGGGTCCTTCCTCCTTCTGGCCATGCAGGTACAGGGAGATTCTTAAAATCCATTTTAATTTTAAAATTGAAATAAAATTTGACTTCCCTTAGCAAATCAAAAAGCTACTGCCTTTTGAGATATAGCAAGATGTATTTTGTGCATTTTTGTTGGCCCCATAAAGGTATCACTGCTTTGTGGATTTTGGATGGATTAATGTACCACTTTTGTATGATTATAATTGTACTGTGATTTTAATGTTGTGAGCTGGAAAAAGAGCAAGATACAAATAAATATGATATGGATGTTATTGTACTTTGTTATATGGCCAGATGAGGTAGTGGTTTGAGAATTGCACTATGTCTCTGGGAGACCAGAGTTTAAATCCTGGCTCAGCCAGTGGGCAACCTTGGTAAAGTCACACTCTCTCATCCTCAGAGGATGGCCATGGCAAATCCCCTCAGGGGAAAAACCTGCCAAGAAATGCCCATGAAAGGGTCGCCATAAGGTCGCCTTAGACTCTGAAAGGAAGGCATACAACAATATGTCCCATACGGCTACCCCTGGATATGCAGATTTAAGAGATTAGTATGATTATGGATTAAAGTGAGCACTGATGGAAAGACTTCTGCAGTTATAATGAGGGCACCAGGCTCATTATAAGCGTTTGATGGCTATAACCTGTAAATGGTGGCCATGAATAAATTGTACTTATCAGCATTAAAGAGTTAAAGGGAGTATCAAAGGGTATCAAGAGGAAAGGTGCCACCTCGGAAAGAGGAGGCCTCGATGCCATTACCCCACCAGGAAAGATCCCAGGTCCTCCCAGATCCCAGTGGATTTGGATCCTGTCCATAAATCCCTAATGATCCCTTCACCCTGACCACCCTGCCTGCCTTTTTTATCCTCAGACACACACACACACACAAAACAGTCTTCCTTCCTCATGAAGTCAAAGGCTTTCATGGCCAGCATCCATAGTTGTTTTGTGGGTTTTTTTAAGGCTGTGTGGCCAAGTTCTGGAAGAATGTATCCCTGACATTTTGCCTGCATCTGAGGCTGGCATCTTCAGAGGCTGGCATGGAAGTGAGTGGGGTATATAATA
>CM034701.1:11977227-11990381 GCA_020142125.1 Phrynosoma platyrhinos
GTCTTATATGCCGGAGCGTCTTATATGCCGAAAAATACGGTACTCATGTAGTTGCCATAAGTCAACCAATGATGTAAAGGTGTGCGCACACAAATGCCATCCATGTTGGTAGTGAACTAGGAAAGAATAAGTGTTGAAATTACTCAGTAATTACTTACTAGAGAACAAGACCCGTTGACCTCAATGTGATCTTTGACCAAACATAGGATAATAGGATTGGAAGAAATCCCAGATGCCCTCTGATCCAACCTCTGCTTTGCAAGAATCCACATATTTAGGAAGAGGTGGATTTCCCTCACCTTTTAAATGTATATTTATGTGAAATATGTCACTTCCAAAACAGGCTGTTAGATTAAAGAAATCTATGATTAAAGAAATAGGAAGTGGTACTTATTTTAGATTGTTACGTACGAGGGTGTATGATCTTATGGAAGAGTGGAGGAAGTGCAGCCCTCCAGATGATGTTGGAATGCAACTTCAGAGAGCTTTAATGAGCATAGCTAATAGCAAGAGGTCCTAGGAATTGCAGTCCAGCAACAACTTCAGATTTGTGCCTGTAGCATTAAATGTAATGTATTAAAGATGATTCTTGGTTAAGATGTTGAAGCCCTTCACCTGCAGCAGGGTTAGCAATTATGTGGCCTGCAGGATGTATCGAGGGGTCTAATGTGGCCTTTGAAGTCTCAGACTTCCCCCCAAAATGCTCCAAAACATGGTTTTTGGCTAAAAACACAGGGCAAATTGCTAAAAAAAATAACAACTTGAAAATGCTGCCCCATCCTGAGACAGGAGGATGGGTCCTTCCCCTGACTCTCCAAACAGCAATCATGATGGGCACAATATCACTTCTAGTTGCATTAAGTGGTGAAACCGTGACCCTCTGAAGAAGTTGAAAATCAGGTGGTGCAGCCCTCTGGGCTCTGGAGCCATGCTTACCCCTTGCCTACAGACTACTGTAGAGCTGGAATTTTAGTTTTGTTTTTTAATGTCTGCAGGCTACTGTAATATGATGCAGTGAATGCCAGTCCACAAAGGCTTCTAATATACATTTGTTAGACTTCAGAGTTTCACAACTCAGCAGTAGACAAATAGCATTGTTCCTCTGGAAATGTTTTTCACTAAGTAGCTATCTTCAACCTTTTTTGAACTGCTATGGGTGAAGCACTGCAAACTCTTGCACAATCTATTTTTTAAGATGATTAACTACTTTTTTTTCAAGTGTCTAAGTATGAGTTTGTAGTAATGTATACATTAATATACCATAATATAATGGCCGAAATTTCAGTATGCCATATAAAAAGTTAAAGTAGATTACACAGATCAAGGAAACTAAGGTCCTAAACAGACCAGCAAAAAGCACCGGCATTGGGATGGCATGGGGACGTAGTGACCATACGCCCCAATGCCACACCGAAGCCAGCATCATGCTGTCCCACTAACCACATAGCAGGGTGTGTCAGGGCATTTCTGCAGTGCAGCGTTTAGACATGCACCACAGAAATGCTGAAAAATGTCACTGCAGCAGCAAAGGCACCTTTTCCCTGGCGTAAAAAGGAGCGGCTTTCTGCCGCTCCTTTTTGCACCGGGAAAATGCCGGGTTGGGGACATGGTATGCGGTTGCTGTGTCCTCAACCGGCGAGGAGAGGGGCAGTCCACTCTATCTGTGCTGTCTGTTTCTTCTCAAAGTTAACTTAAATGTATATGCAGTGGCTTGGTGATATTATATGTGTTTTATACCTAAAAATAGGTTTGATGATCTAAAAAATTACAAAAGCACAGAGCTCTCAATTTATAATTTTCTTTGGTATTCTGTTGAAACATGTGGATATAATATTCCAAGGATTACAGTAATGGACATTTGACCACTCTAGGTTGAGACACAAATTTCTAGAAAGTGATTCTGTACAGTATGGTTAGAAAGCTACAATTTAGGTGAAGATTGTGAATATTGAGTAAACTAGATGACGGAATTGGAGTTGATTGGAAGATATGAAGAACATTCAGCTCAAAAAACTAGTGGATTATTCTTCCAATTGTCAAACCCAAAAATTAATTTGCTTAAGCCATGTCTGTTAGTACAGATGTAGGAGTGCCCTGTTTTGTTTTATTTTAACATACTGTTCAGTCAAAAAAGACTTCCAGAGTGGCAAAGATTAATAGGAGACTCCTTCAAGCATACTATTTAAGGATATCATTCTGCACTGAAGGAAAGATTTAAATGTGAACAGTTCTTTTTTGAGACTCCTGTGCAGTACATTCTATAGAATGCCTCCATTTAAATGCAGTAACTTCTAAAGGTCAGGTCTGTGCTAGCCTTATAAATTGAAGTTTTAGTTTCATCATCATAGATGATGAGAAAGTCTGAACTGATGATGACTAAACTGGAAGAAGATCTTAGAGTAATTGGGGATAGCTCAATGAAATGTCAAATCTGCAGTGGAGAGGAATAAGACAAATTCCAGATACCGAGGGATGGGCTGAAGGCGCAAGATGCAGTTAATTTACTAAATCTCGTTGGAGCTTTGTCTTATCAATGCCTAAAGGGAGACTGCATGGGAGTGCCATGTATGTCATTTTGATTTCCATCATTGAAAAAAACATGTGATATAAATTTGCCAATTGAATAATACTGCAAGAACTGGAAACAGAAGGGTTGGTATTTTAGCACCTTTATAGGATGACCACATTTGGAATACTGTCCATATTTCAAGTCACCCTCATCTCAAAATATGATATTATTGTAGAGCTAGAAGAATGCAGAAAACAGTAGCTAAGGGGAGCAGGGTACTGGAGAATAGTTGCTGTGAGGAAAGGCTACAGTACTCAGATCTTTTTAGTTTAGAAAAAAGTGATGAGAGATGTTACAGTACTGAGGATTTTCAGGTTACATATCAAGACAAATAAGTTTTCTTTATTCTTGCAATACTAAAACTTAAACCATCCAATTAAATTGATCGGCAACAAATCCAGGACAGGAGAGGCCCTTCATTCATTCCATAAGTAACACAGAATTTACTTCCACAATATGATGACCACTCAGTCATGACAACTGTCAGTGCATTTAGGCAAATTTCATGGAATCAGCTAATCAACATTAATTACCTTGAGTAATTTTGAAGCAGCAGGATATCTATTAAATAAATATTCAGATTTAAAGAGAATGTGGCTTTGAATACTAAATGCCAGGAGGAACAAAACAGAAATTATATTCTATGTGTGAACTGCCTGGGTGCCACAGCATCAGACCCTGTATCTAATCCATCAAGGTGTTTTTCATGATCTTTTAAGTACCAGTCACCACTGCAATCCACATGTCTGTTTTCTTATACATTCTGTTTAACCTTCATAAGGATGATATCACTATACTGTTTGTGCCCACAAGCCTAAAATAATATTTACTTCAAGGATAGCCCACTTATTGCATCCCAGTTATAAATATATTCATGTGGAAATATTCTCAATTGATTACAATAAAGTCTCTTTATTGTACAGTGCAGAGATCTTTCTGCTCTGCAGAAAAATATACTTGGGATCAAGGACTTTTTGGTAACTGGAAAAATTCAGAAGAAATTTACAAAAGGCATAAGATGTCTAAGAAGAAATAATGAAGGGTATGTTCTGCTTATATAAAAGGGTGTGGAATGAGCACTCAGAATTCACATATTTTGAAGTGTCTTGTTTAAAAAGAAAGGGAAATTGTTGTCTGTGGAATATGAAGCAATGGAGTTAAACCACAGCTTAGAGAAATTACTGTGAGGACTACAACACCCACACTCCCCTACACTGCCTGGAGGATTCTGAGAATTGTCCAAAATATAACTTCTCTGAGTTAAATTGTAAAGTAGAAGGAATCTCTTCCTAACTACAAGGTCAGTTCACTTGGGGAGCAAAGTTTTCTAAGGACAGTATCGAGTCACCTTCTATGGAGGTTTTCAAGAAAAGGCTTGGCAAGAATTTGTCAAGAATGCTTTCAAGCAAAGAGTTTTTTGAAGTGGGGTTGAACTGGGCTGGTTCTAATTCTGTGTGACTTAATGGTTATAGTCACAGTAAATTTACAGCATTATATTTCATGGTGGACCTAAATATATATGCAGTATTATTAGCATGGTTCTGCTGTATATAGATATCACCACATTTAGATACTTCATTACAAATTCTAATTCATATTTAAAGTTTTGGCTCAGTTCTGACACTGGCAGATCATAGTTAAGGAACCTTTATTATAGTTCATTATGATGGCTGAACTGATCAAGTATACCTCATGACTTTGAGAAGCTGGATGCTATCAAGGGAGGGAAATTGGCATGCACTTCTAAGCCATGGTTAGTTGGTTGAAGATATTGGGAAATGAAACTACAATTTTTTTTCTATATCATTTCATCATTGGTAGTGCAGCAAGCTGACGAGTACTCAGCCACACAAAATCAAGCTTTCTACAGGTCATTCTTGTAGAAAACTGTTGCCTAAAGGTATTTGGAATGCCTCCCAGATGTAGTGCCCAGTCATCGTAAAGGCGAGGGCGAGCTGTAATATAATGCTGGTTGGAGACATTCAACTGGCCACTCTTCCATGGGTCTTTCTAGAGTGGTGATAACTGAGGTGGGGTCAGAGAGGACCAGGGTCAACTACAGCTTTTGGCTTGCTAGCAAGGTGAGCCAGGAATTGTAGACTCCAGGATAAGCACAAACTTTAATTGCATGGGATGTCTGGAAATTCAGTGTATTTATGTATATCAAAAGTGTAGTACATAGACTCTTAACTGTTCCAATTTAGCAGGGCATTCCCAATTAATCCTCTGTCTTCCCACTTTAACAGCTGCTTTTAAAATGTCCTAGTGTCTCTCTGCTCTTCCCAGTTTTCCCCTTTGTCCTCAGCATACTTCCACTATTGCAAACTGAGTTCGAAGTGCAAAAGTAGTTTACCTTCAATTAACTCAGTGAGGGGAGAGGAAGAGACAGATACTTCCCATTCCCAGTAGGCTCAGGCAGAGGCAAGCTGTTTCAGCCTGTCCTAGTTTGTGTGTTCTTCCTCATTAATAACTTCTGCCATCTTGACCACACACTGATGTTGCTCAGCCATGCCTATCCTGGTTTTCATCTGTGAAATATTGTAGAGTATGGTTGTTTGTTGTTAACTGTCCTTGAGTTGATCCCAAGTCATAGCAACCCTGTGGATGGGCCATCTCCAAGACTCCCTATTTTCCACTGCTCTGCTTAGGTCCTGTAGATTTATACCTGTGACCTCCTTGATAGAGTCCCTCCATCTAGCACAGGGGTTGGCAATCTGCGACCCGCGGAGGCCTTGGGACCGGCCTATGGCTGGTCCCGTTGTCGCCCCACGCGAGCGCAGGCACCATTTTTGCGTCCAAAATGGTGCTTACGCACAGCAGCAGGCGCCATTTTGGAATGCCCAACGTGCCAGTGTCGTGCGCATGATGCACGATGCCAGAGCGTTGGACGTTCCAAAATGGCACCCACCACCGTGCGCATCTGTGCACAACTGCGGGCACCAGTTTGGATGCAAAAATGGCTCTCGCGCATGCATGCGCCCACAACTGCAGGCGCCAGTTTGGATACAAAAATGGCTCTCTCGCGTGCATGCGCCCACAACTGCGGGTGCCATTTTGGAAGGCCCCACGGCGGCTGCGCCATGCAAATTTGCAAGGCGTAGCCACTGTGAGGCCTTCCCTGGGCCTTGGGAACACGCCCCCACGCATGTACCGTGCGAATTTGCCCAGCGCACGCACAGGGGGGTGAAGGCCTCCCTGCCCATGTGCCGGGCAAATTTGCACAGCGCACGCGCGGAGGGCACGGCGCACACACAAATTCACACAGAGTACGCATGGGGGGCGTTCCTAAGGCCCCCCACCCGTGTGCTGGGCAAATTCGCACAGCGCACGCGCAGGGGGGCATTCCAAAATGGCGCCCACCCAGCCCCCACACCATTCCCCCCCTGGCCCCCCCTGCAAAAAAAGTTGCCGACCCCTGATCTAGCGTGTGGTCTTTACATCCCTTTCCTAGCATTATTGTCTTTTCCAATGAGTCATTCTTTCTCATAATGTGACCAAAGTACAACAGCCTCAACTTTATCATCTTAGCTTCCAGGCTTTATCTGTTCTAGGACCCCTTTGTTTGTCTTTTTAGTTATCCATAGTTCCTCAGCACTCTTCTCCAGCACCACATCTCAAATTAATTGATTTTCCTCCTAGCTGCCTTCCTAACTGTCCAGCTCTTGCAACCGTACATGATAATGGGGAAAACAATGGCTTGTATGATTCTAACATTCGTGCTCAGTTGGATATCTTTACATTTTAGGATCTTTTCTCATTCTTTCATAGCTGCACTCCCCATTCCTGGTTTCCTCCTGATTTCTTGACTGCAGTCCCCATTCTGATCAATGTTTGACCCAAGGTATGGAACTCTTTTACTGTTTCGATTTCTTCATTGCCTCGGATGCATCTGTCTATGGTAGCTTTTAATATGAATCAGAATCCACAACAGGGCATGCTGCCCATGCGAAAAAAATGCAGTACTTATTGAGTATATAACGCTTAATGTTGGACTATGACTCTGGAGACCAGGGTTCAATTCCCACTTTGCCATGAAACCCACAGGCAAGTCACACTCTCTCAGCCTCAGGGGAAGGCCTTGGCAAACCACCTCTGAACTAATCTTGCCAAGAAAACCCCTTGATCTGTAGGGTCGCCATAAGTCAGAATAGACTTGAAGACACACAACACACACACTCTCAGATAAAAGACTTAGGCTCACAGTTCCTTATCTGACAAATTATATATAGATGAAGACTGCTGATATCCACAAATCTCTAGAAGAGGAGGAGATGCAATAGTATAATGATAAAACTTACATTGTGCTTTGTCTTTCAACCAGTAAATTTCTTCCAGTCTTCCTTTTCTTATTTGTTGATTTTCCTTTTCTTTCTTGGACATTTCCCATGAATTCGTGTTTTTCTGTATTTCAAAACAACAACAATACTGTTTTCAACTATCTAATCTGAATTATCAAGAAAGCAAGAGCCATTTTAAAAAAACATGGCAGCTTGGCTGTTGCCATTATTGCTTGATTTATATGCAGGAAAAACTTTTTTTTAAATAGCTTGTTGTGATAAAAGCAGAGTTCTGGAACTGATAAATTAAATATATGCCTTAGCTGATAGACAAGAAAATAAAATGCAAACTTAAACACACACACAAAAACCCACAGACCTATAGCTGTTCTTCACTTTCCAGTATCTCCAAAAATTTAAGACATCTGTTTACTTTTACTGATAAAGCTGTATTTAATTGTCCCTATCCTTCAGTCTTGTTTTGTTAAGCACATATAGCCCTACAATAACTATCTGAATAAGAACTAATATTAAATCTCTTGAAGTAATCTTGTTGAAAACTAAGAAATCACAGGTAACTGTTTATTAAAACAACACTGTGTTTCAAGTAGGAACGTTTATAAGGATGCTCAGAAAAAAATGATGCCTTTTAAAGGGGAAACTAAACTGAAGCAGACTGCCTGGAAGGAGTGGCCTCTGGCTCTGATCAGACCAGGACTGCAGCAGCTGTATGGCCCGCTTCCTGAGCAGGCTGCCTCTGCGGTCCTAAGCCGGCAGGAGTGGATCAAATCTACTCCTGAAAGGGCCGTCTCTTGTCGGCTTGACATGGCTTCCAGTTGCTTTGGGAGCTAAACGCAACACCCCCCAAAGCATCTAGAAGCTGCTTTACTTGATCCATCTGTTTTGGGCCTAAGAGGGATTTGAGTGCCCACCAAACCAAACATCTAAGCGCAGTCTGCCTTTACCATGCCAGTGTGCACATCTGTTTTCTGGGATTCGTCACCTCCCTTTTGACATAGATCCCATGTCATACTGAAGAGGAAAAGCACAACAGTTCTGCCAGGTTACATGCTGTGAATGAGGAAATCCTTCGAAAATTGTGCTGAGATCACAATCAGTGCATCAAAATTTTAGGCTTTCACATACATTCAGTGTATTATTTTTATTATGTTTATTAGTCTTTTTTTTATATTTTTATTTTATTCACTTATATCCCACCTTTCTTCCACTACAGGGACTCAAGACAGCAAGTGCAGTAAATATAGTGAATTTCTAATCAATTTAAGATTAGCAAGGGTCAAATCTTGGGTGAAATGTAAAGCTAGAGACGCCTTATTCATCATTTTAAAAGTTCATATGTAAATCCAGTTTGTGGAATTCAGTCTCACTTTTCTGTATGTGTGCTTACTATATTTGAACACACTACAGTGGCTTATTTCTAGCACTGGGGTTATGTGGTCATTATGTGGTCATATCATTGTGCAGTTTTGTTATTACAACTGCAAATCTAAATATTTTTATACTTCTCAGAATTTGAAATTAATAAGCCTTTGGCTCTCCTAGAAAAACCATTGTATGTGCACACAGAGAGAGGAGAGAGTTTAGGACAAAATCCATAGCTTCCAGGATGACAGACTTAATACCTATTTGTTCCTGATTAGAAATCAGACTGATAACAACACATGTCTTAATCCAAAATTGGTATTCAGAAGCTTCCCTTTATTGGGCAAATCTCTCTGAGATCAAACTGAAATTACACACAGTCATGTGTAAGAAAATGGATAGCTTGTGTTTTGTTGTTGTTGTTGTTGGGGTTTTTTGGTTGCTTAAAGGCAGTTATCAAAGAGAATGCAATTTTCATTAAGAAGCCACTTTTCACTGTTGTTCTGCTCCTTCTCTTTCACCTCTCCCATTATGGCACTAAACTCTTTCCAAAATTGAAACTCCTCCTGGAAACTCTTGAACAGAGAAGTTTGGAAAGTAAAGAGCTGGCCATAAAAAGCAGATGACAAGGAGAGAGGATTAAGCACTAACTCCCTCATTATTTTTCTGCAAGCTCCCAGCTTTGCAGAAAAGAACTGGGCTGTCAGGATTTTCTTTAGCCCAGCGGAAGTCATGTGTAGTTTGGCCTGCCCTGCTACTTGACTCTTGCTTTCCTTGCAAATTTCTGTTTCTCCCCCCCCCCCATTTTAAAAAAATTTCACCTAGCCACAGCCCTTCCCTCTCACACTCACCCTCTGCTCATTTTTCTTCCCTTTGTTCTTTTCCTTCTCAGCTCTGTGATGCTTTCTTCAGAACTCCTTTCTCTTCTGTTCTACTGTCAACCCTAACTGCTTTAGAATATTCTGAGACAAAAAATTCTGCCCTATTCCCCCCAGCCAATAAGCCAGGGAGGAGGGGTGCTACTGCTTATTTTCCAGTCTTTTCTTAATTAACATTGTCCAGGGAAATGGAAAGTTTGTGAAATCCTTATTTGCACTTGAACTGGAACCAAAAATAAAATATAAACTTGCCCTGTCCATTGAACCTGAATCCATTCCCTGTGGAGGACATCATAGTCTTGTCAACCTTGTTTTGGCCTGCTGTTGAGTCCCCAATGCTGTGAGCAGTCCCTGGAGTCACCAAAGTGGTGTGAACAGTTTAAAAAAATCTTCATTATCAAATGCCTACAGTTTTCATTTAGGAACTGAACTGGGGCATATTTTCTATCCTTCCTGTGAGTCTCACCATCAGTTTTAAAAAAGCCTCACAAAGAGAATCGCAATATTTATACCTTTGTGTGATGTTTTCACAGAATTGATCTGCTATTAAACTGCAGATTATCAAGAACTCTCCTCTAAATCAATTTGCCAGAGAAGTACTGACTACTGTGGTTTTGGACTGTAATTCCCATAATCCCTAACCATTATAGACACTGATGAAGGTTTGAGTCACAGTCCAAAAACATCTAGAAGGCTGGATTAGAGAATGAAACATAATGATTGATGCTAATGGTGATTTTGTTCTCCAATGAATGAGACTCAAAGCGCTAACAACATATTTAAAAATATTACCAATAAAAAACTATATAAAAGCGTCAAGAAAAGTATAAATTTAAGGTTGTTATAAAAAATAGCAAATTTATGAAGTTAAAAAATTAATATTCATTAAAGGACTATATAAAACTTAAAAGCAGTGCTGCACAGCATAAAAAGCCCATCCCATTCAGTTTCTAAAAACTTGATAACAAAATGGTGGAAACAGAGCAAAGACGGCCCTTTTGAAATTTTTGGCTTTACAAAATTAACACATCCATTTTTTTAAATACTTTGTATTGTATTCCCTGTTATCATGTATGGATGTGAGAGCTGGACAGTTGAAAAAGATGAGAAGAAGAAAATCAATTCATTTGAGCTGGAGAAGAGTGCTGAGGATCCCATGGATAGCCAAAAGGACAAACAAATGGGTCCTAGAGCAGATCAAACTGGAAACCTCTCTGGAAGCCAGGATGACCAAACTGAGGCTGTCGTACTTTGAATACATCATGAGCAGAGAGAACTCTTTGGAAAAAACAACAATGCTGGGGAAGGTGGAGGGAAGCAAGAAGAGAGGGAGGCCACATGCCAGATGGATGGACTCTATTAAGGAGGTCTCCATGGGTATTAAGGGGTTGCAGGAATTAAGCAGAGCAGTGGAGGACAGGGGGTCTTGGAGATGTCTTATCCATAGGGCCACCATGAGTCGAGATCGACTCGAGGGCAGTTAACAACAAACAACAAAATAGATTCTTGTATGTGCGCAACTTCAAGTTGCCTGCCAATTTATGGGAACCCCATGAATTCCATAGGGTTTTCTTAGGCAAGGAATACTCAAATGTGTTTTTCACAATTCCTTCCTTTAAAATATAGCTTACAGCAGCTGGTATTAATTGACAGTTTCCCAACCAAGTACTAACCAAAGCTGACCCTGCTTAGTTTCCAAGATCAGGCAGAATCTGGTGCCTTTACTGTATTTAGGCCAATATCTGAACACTTTACTATGAATTGTCATGTGTATCTTTTTCTCTGTTCTCCTCTTCCTCCATGCAGGAAAGATGTGGCAAGCTCTGCAGATTTTATGTGTGAAACTGGCTTTTTAAAACCTAAAAACTACATCTGAACTTGTGCTGTGCCTTGGATATGGGTCACAAATGGTGTTTTCAATTAATGTTTAAACTACTATCTTCATTTCACATAAGACTCCAGCAACCTTTCAATCAGATTGGGGAGGAGGAGAGGTTACAGAAGAGGAAATAGTTTCTGATAATGAACTGTCTGCACTGGCAGACAGATAATATTAGATACTATTAACAGCCCCAAATTTGTGACTGATTATACACTTTCAGTGTTGCCAAACTGAATAAACAAGTTCTCTTTTCCAACTGTGCATTGTTTGTCTTCAGTATTGAGTTGTTTGCCTCTGCAAATTGGGTGGCCTGCAGGGCAAATAATTACTTCACCTCCCTACTTGTTCTTTCTGCAGCATAGGAAGGATGGCACCACCCTGCAACATGCCAATTTCTTCTCTTATGTGTGTTCACCTGGTGTCATTCCCATTTCGTGGCCTTGCAAAATGCAACAAAATCCACAAGACAGTGATACCTTTATTGTGCCAACTAAAAGTGCATAATGTATCATTCAGGCTTTCAAAGGTTCATTGGCTTCTTCATCAGGCAGAGATGTCACTGGGAAGCCACACCACTCCTGTATATTGCTTAGCTGACTTTAAGCTAATATTTTTAGGAAGAGTGTGAAACAGGGATCATTTGTCAAATAGATCAAAGCCAAATAATGGATATCCTGCACTTTACAATGTAAAAAACATTTAGGGGTAGCTGTGTTGGCCATATAGCAAATCCAATAACATCCAAACAATGATACTTTTATTGGACCATAGATACTTTTATTGGGTAATTGTGCCTTTTGGTTGGGCCAATAAAGGTATTATTATTGGATGTTACTGGATTTACAATTTAAATTAGGTGTATGTTACTGAAATAATAGTATTTGATCTGCTGCTCTAGAAGCAGGATCCCATCATGTCAACCCTTGAATAATTCTGCTTGAAAATCGAGCTCTCTCTCCACCAAAAAACAACACCTTCTGGTACCAATACTTATGCTCAGTAAACCGGGGTATCTGCTGAGTAAGAATTGGATCTCCAATTATTTCATTGGGAAAACATATCCAGGCATAGCTGTGTTGGCCAAACAGCATTCCCATTTCGTGGCCTTGCAAAATGCAACAAAATCCACAAGACAGTGATACCTTTATTGTGCCAACTAAAAGTGCATAATGTATCATTCAGGCTTTCAAAGGTTCATTGGCTTCAAAGGTTCATTCAAGGGATTTATATCCCAGCTTTCTCTCAAAGTGGGATTCAAGGCAGCAGTAACATCACAATACAATAACATCCAAAGTATAATAACATACAAAATCTACAAAACAGTGATACCTTTATTGATCCAACCAAGATATAAAAAAGATAAGATGCAAGCTTTCGAAAGTCCACTGCCAGCTTCATCATCATCATCATCATCATATTTATTTATATCCTGCCCCTCTGCAGAGCAATCGGGGCGGCTTACAACATTAAAATTTACATAAATATATGTTGATACAATGTAAACAGAACCTAAAAATCCCAAAACCCACCCGCCCCTTAAAAGGTAAGGGCTCTTCTTCTAGTCTAGGACCGATGGTGCTGGGCCTGGTGTCTCTCTCTCCCAGATGACATCGGATGGAATGGAGGGAGGGCTCTTCTTCTTAGTCTAGGCCCGATGGTGCTGGGCCTGGTGTCTCTCCCCCAGATGACAGAGGGGCGGGATATAAATAAATATTATTATTATTCATTATTATTCATCAAGCAAAGCCAAGGAAAAAGGCAATCTGAATCTCAAAGGAAGTATATTGTGTGGTGGTGGTGTCTACCTTCCTTTCTGACTTACAGTGACCCTAAGGCAGGCCTATCATTGGGTTTTCTTGACAAGGTTTCATAGTATCATTTGTTCAGGAGAGATTTACCATTGCCCTTTCTCTGAGGCTGAGGGAGTGTGACTTGCCCAGGGTCACCCAGTGCATTTCATGGCTGAGCAGAGAATTGCACTCTGGTGTCCAGAGTCACAATCCAGCATTCAAACCACTACGCCATGCTGATGGATTTTAAATTTTATTTCCTGGACTTTAAGACAGTGTTTTTCAGAACGTACATGCCCAAAAGGAATGGCCCCTGCCTGCATTGATATCCTCTATACCAGGGGTAGGCAACCTGTCCCCTTTAAGGGCCGAGGG
>CM034701.1:12001901-12016016 GCA_020142125.1 Phrynosoma platyrhinos
CAGGATCACACTACCCCTGTCGATGCTCAGACGCAGATCATCGGTCAACGCAACCATGGCAGTCTTAACCCCAAAGCCTGTCCTAAAGCCAGTTTGAAATGGGTCTAGATAATCGGTTTCATCCAAGACAGCTTGGAGCTGAAGAGCAACCGCCCTCTCGATCACCTTGCTCAAAAATGGCAGCAATGACACAGGCCTATAGTTACTCATATCCAGGGGTTCAAGGGAAGGTTTTTTCAGAAACGGCCTAACAGCCGCTTCCTTTAAGCAGGATGGAACATGTCCTTCCCTGAAGGACACATCGATGATGTCCGTAAGGAGTCTCAACAATGCATTCCCCCCCCCCCGGATGGCCAGCCATGATGGGCAAGGGTCAAGAGGGCAAGTTGTTTTCCTCACCTTACCAAGCAGCTTGTCCACGTCCTCGGTACTCACAGATTGGAGCTGATCCAGAATAACTTCATCGACAGAATTATTGGACGCCTCTCCTTTAAATTCTGTTATAACAGTGGCGTCTAAGTCGGCTCTTATCTGAGAGATTTTATCTGCAAAGAAGTTGTTAAATGCGTCACAGCAGGCCATCGTTGGGTTAAGTAAGGGATTCGGCACAGGGGGCAGCTGCGTCAGTTCCCTCACCACCCTAAACAGCTCTGCAGGACGAGACTCTGCAGACGCAATACGTGCAGAGGAGAAACTTCTCTTTGCTGCACGTATTGCCTCCCGATAGGAACAAAGAAAGTTCCTATGGCGAGTTCTGTTGGGTAAGAGTCGAGTCTTCTGCCACCTATGCTCTAGTCATTGCCCAAACCACTTCATTCTCCTAAGCTCAGGTGTATACCATGGCCTTCGGTTTGAAACGGGTTGGCAAGGACGCTTGGGAGCAATCGTGTCGATAGCCCTGGTAATGTCGATGTTCCAAATATTAACCAGAGCATTGACAGGATCACCGGCATTTCCAACCAATGAACCCTCCAAGGCTTTCCGGAATCCAATGGGCTCCATTAGCCTTTGAGGGCAGACCATTCTAATGTGTCCACCACCCCCGGTGGGGCAGATATTGGCTCTCAGTTTCAACTTGACCAGGAAATGATCCGTCCATGACAATGCAGAGGTACTTAACACCTCTGCCCACGGATATTCCTGTTCCGTATTGAAGACCACATCGAGTGTATGACCAGCACAATGTGTGGGCCCGTTGACCAATTGGGATAGGCCCATGTTTGTCATGGTCTCCATGAACTCCAGAGCAGCACCTGTTAAACTGGTCTCGAGCGGAATGTTGAAGTCACCCAGAACTAAAAGTCTGGGGGTCTCCAGCATCAGCTCAGAGACCAGCTGTGTCAGCTCAGTCAGGGAGTCTGCTAGACAACGGGGTGGTCAGTAGACTAGCAAAATCCCCAAACTATCCCTGGTCAACAGGCTAAGGTACATACACTCGAAATGGACTGTGTTCCGGACAGGTATCCTGGTCAAGGTTAAGGTGTTCTTATGAACCAGAGCCACACTGCCACCCCCGCCCACTTCCCATGTTCAGAGGAAGATGACCCAAGTTGGTAAAAGATCTGGAAACCAAGTTCTAGAAGGAATGTTTTGCTTGGAAAGCAGATCAGAAGGTGACCTGACAGCCATCTTTAAACACCTGAAGGGCTATCTTGTAGAAGATGGAAGCTTACTTTCTGCTGCTCCAGAAACTAGAACACAAACCAATGGGTTCAAATTACAAGAGAAGAGGTTCTACCTAAACATTGTGGCATCAGAGCTCTCTGACAGAGAAGGCTAAATGTCTCACAAAACTACTGTTCCCAGAATTGCCTAGCATTGATCCAGGGCAGTTAAAGCGGTCTCAAACTGTATTATTTCTGCAGTGTGTTTTGGACCTTTGACAATTGGGCTTGAATCCTTGGGAGAATCCCGTCTTTAAAAAAGCCCTGTAACTGAATACCACAAGTATCTTTTTATTTCCTCTCGAGCAGAATTTGTTCTTCTAGTCTTCAGTTATATACAAGGGCTGAATTCACTTGAGGACTTACCGTTTGTGGGAAACAGAACTGACTAGTTTTGCAACGTTAGTATTCAGCAAGGAGCTGCATAAGGGAACCAGCAAATGACTGTTGCCCATCAGGACCAATGCATAACAGGACACCGGTGAGGGGATGCTTCTGCACATCAGTAGAACCAGCGTCCTATTATCATCTTTGCAATTCACTAACCGGGTTCCTTAGCACCTCTGCTACGTAGATAAGTATATGTGAAGTTATATAATGTAAACTGTGATGAAGAATTTTGGCCTCTCCAAGAGTTGGGGACATGGTTCTTTAGCATGATATAGTGCCTTGAATGTTTATACAATTTATTTTGATTTTGCGGGTATTGATACAACTTTCAATTACAGCTCAAATTGGGAAGGGGGTGGGAGGATTAGCATGTATGCATATAACATTCCTGAAGTATGTCAACAATCCTTGCAGCATATCCTCCTATTGAAACCTCTCCAGAATTACACTGTTGAAAAGCTAAAGTAAAAGTATTCAGTGCTGGGTTTTTAAAACTAAAAGGCCTATATATGGAAAAGCAATACTACACGATTCAATCATATTTTTATGTACGTTAGTCACACTTGTTCCAGCTTCTTTCCAAGGAGATCCAGGTAGAGTCCATGACTTTCCTGCTTCTCACTTTCTCCTCACAACTCTGCAAGGTAGGGCAGCCTGAGAAGAGAGGGACAGAGAGACTCAAGGTTGCTCAATGGAGACTCATGCCTGGATCATCCCAAGTCCCAATCTATCACTTCAGCTACACATTGGCCCTGGCAATAAATCCTGTAGTTTTATCCGTCTTGTTTGCTGGTCTGCCTGATTCACAGAAGCCACTGTTGCAACTACAATACTCATTAGAAAACTTCTCCTTCTGGAATTAGTGTAGTAATATTGCACTTGCTCTCAGGAGAAGTTCCCAGATGTTTGAGGTTTTGTTTGCTTTCAGTATCACCATGTTAAGGTGATATGAAATCAAGTTAAGAGGTTCATTACCCCACTGCTGATTAGCAAATCCTGCAACCTGGGAGGTATCAGAGCAGTAAGAAGTTAAGATAATCAAGGGAAATACAGACTTATTTCCCAATATAAATATGAGACCTACCTGCCTGATGGTTTAATATCGTTATAAGGCCTAGGAAGGTTGGAAAAACCTCTACAAGACTATCTACGTGAAGGGAAAAAGTGGAAGCAACAAAAATTTGGTACAGCCCAAATGTGCAATCCCAAATTATATCAAAATACATTGATATAAATAAAACTACCATGCACATACAGCTGTGAATGTAGTTTCTTCCTTCCTTTTTTAAAATATAGCTCCTTAATTCTGTCTTCTGACTTTGGCAAATGTAGCATGACATGCGGACGTTCTCTCTGCAACCTCCATGACTGATCTGAGGGCATTTGAAGGAGGTAGAGCTGTGCCCCAGGGCTATCATGCAGCCATGGGTGTGGGAAGCATTGTGCAAGGAGATACTGGATACTCCTTGTGTAACGTCATGAGAAGTACCTTGATGTAAAACCTAATTACACAGATGAATCAAGAGGGTTCTGGCCCGTAAAATTAATTTTCCCAAGCTCACAGTGTGAACCCTGCCCAATCCTCATGCAAGCTATTTTAAAATTATTATTATTATTATTATTATTATTATTATTATTATTATTATTATTATTATTATTATTATTATTTTACACCTACACTAGGGCACACATCTGCATTCTAAATCAAACTGACTTATCTAGTTACTCTTTCCTTAATTGCAGACTGAGGCTGAGCTGCAGATATTAGAAAAATACACGAGCTGACGTCTGTGAGTCATTTTTTTTTTTTTGCGAAATTACAGTTGTTTGCAGTGAGTGAGGAGAAACATCACTACTATAAGAGCCCCAGTATTTATGACTATACCGTTTATTGAGAGAATGCTTGAGTCCATTGACCATGCTGGCTGGGGGATTCTGGCAGTTGTAGTTCAAAACATACAGGCTCTGGGATAATGTGAGGTGCCACTGTTTAGAAGCAAAGTGGTTTTGCCCACTTTACTTTATAGTCTTTTAATCCAAGTCTGATTAGGGATCAATAATTGTTAATAAGATCAATAGTCCCACCAACAGTAGGACTTTAAAAAATGGAGCGATTGGAGCACGTGCTGAAAGGAACAGACCTAGATTCAAAATCTCATCTTAGGCAAGTCACTCTCTCAACCTCTGAGGAAAACAAAAGCAAACCCCTCTGAAGAAATCTTGCCAAGAAAACCAAAAAGGTTCACCTTAGGGTTTGCTGTTAATCAGAAATGACTTGAAGGCACACAACAACCACCTGTTAAATGAGAACAGCAATGGGAACACAGAGGAACTGTGACAAGTCTAGGGTCCTTTGGAGTACCTGTCACTTATTTTGCTTTGGGTTCAGATACAGATTTCATCATACAAATGGAAATTTTATCAATTTTATCAATCCCATCATGCAAGAAGACACAATCAAAGCACTCCTGACAGATGGCCATCCAGCCTCTGCTTTAAAACCTCCAAAGAAGGAGACTCCAGCATACTCCAAGGCAGCATCTTCCCCTGTTGAACAGCTCTTTCCATCAGGAATTCTTCCTAATGTTCAGGTAGAATACCTGTTCTTGTAATTTTAACTCATTGGTTTGTTTTTTTAGTTTCTGGAGCAGCAGAAAAGAAGCTTGCTCCAATGTAAGGTACTGCACTTAGAGCGGAAAAACGAAAAGTACAGATATACGATGGGGGACACCTGGCTGAATGAGGCTACGTGTGAAAGGGATCTAGGAATCCAGGTGGACCATAAGTTGAACATGAGTCAACAGTGCAATGCAGCAGCTAAAAAGGCCAATGCAATTTTAGGCTGCATCAGTAAAAGTATAGTGTCTCTAGATCAAGAGAAGTAATAGTAGCACTCTATTCTGCTTTGGTCAGGCCTCAACTGGAATACTGTGTCCAGTTCTGGGCACCACAATTCAAAAAGGATGTGGAGAAACGAGCGTGTCCAAAGGAGGGCCACTAAAATGGTGAAGGGTCTGGAAACCAAGCTCTATGAGGAATGACTTTTATCACGGGTGCCTTGATTGTGTATTCCTCTTCAGTTGGCCCTTGTGGTCTCTTCCAACTCTAGGATTCTTCTATTACTTTGTTATTCCAAAATAAGGGAGTTGGCGGCAATTTCCTTCGGAGCCCAATTCAAGTTGCTGGGGCTATCCTTTAAAGTTCTAAAATGGCTTGATATACCAGCTTTACCAGTGACTTATCCTCAGAGGAAGTTCTTCTCCAAGTATATTGAGTACCTATATATTCTATGTCAGCAAGGAAAAGAGCTTTCTGATTTGCAGTTCGGAGCATGGAAAGGTTACAAACAAAATGCCATGGCAAACAGAAAGCTTTTCTGAGCAGAAGTCAAAACAGGTTCAGTGTTGACAAATCATGCCAGCTCAAAAAGGTTACTTGAAGAGGAGAGTATGGCTTCCAAGATTTTCCAACCAACATGGCCATGCTGCTTGGGGGACCGGGAGTTGTAGACTCCCATCCAAAGTAACTTTTCCAAGTTGGCATGCCTGGTACCAAGACTGCACCAGCTAAAAAAACAAAACAAAACATTTTTTTCTGTTTGCCAAATCATTTTGTTTAGCTAATTTTGTTTTATTTTGTTTCCTGCTGCTTCTTTGCTTTGTTAGGTTTTTGGAGTAGTTTTTATTGCTTGGATTATATTTGCGCACCACCTTGGCATCCATAAAGATGGAGGGTGGTTTTTACCAAGTTTAAATAAATAAATACCAAACTCAGATCCACTTCAGAACTTCTTTCATCTGTTCAAAATCAATTTGAACAATTTGCTACAAACCAAACGAAAGATTAATTTTCAGAGTTTAGAGATGGGATGATGGGTGAACATTGCTTATTTACTCCATCTTGTATCAGTTTTGATAGGAGTGGCCTTTTATGAGTAATTTCAAAGAAATTAGTAAAACAGCTCTCTGGTGGGGGGGAGGCAGCAGGGCTGAGTAAATTAAGAAAACTTTTGTTGCTTCTGTTATATTTAATATGTTTTACAATTAGTTATAATAATAGGTTTTACCATGATTTTTAACCTCCATTTATCTGTAATTAAGGAATGTGTATTTCTGCAAGGGAGTGGGTGGAATTAGTTGACATTTTTCTTTTTTTACCCACGCGGGGACATCTTTGTAGAATGAAGATTGCTTGTTGTATGATGAACTCTGCTAGTGCCATACGCATCGCATACATACTTTCACTGCTTGTCAAGAACAAGGTGGTATCAAAGTCCATCACATGCTGGACCAATTGAAACAACCCCATCTGTCTGACTTGTCAACTTTTTAAATGGCTACAGATTTTAGCTCTGTTTTTCAATCAGGGTGAGTTCTGAATAAGGAAAGAACATCACTAGCATAAAAAGGGCAGATAAAATATCAATCAAACTTTACTTGCCATTTCTTTTATTTAAAAAAATTATTGTAAAATGAGTACCGACATGACATTTGCAGTCTGAATGTTCACTGAAATAGACCTATGCTCTAGTTAGCCATTAGTGAAATGTTGTGGACCTGTGACACCTTCCATCATGCCTAACCTTCTGCCATGTTCGGTGGGGCTGATGGGATTCTGAGTGATAGTGAATTTGAGTACTGTCACTGAATTCAGTTTCTGAGGGCCAGCTTGGTGTAGTGGTTTGAGCATTGGACTAAGACACTGGGAGATTAGGATTTGAATCCCAGCTCTGTCATGGAAACCCACTGCATGACCTTGGACAAGTCACATGCTCTCAGCCTCAGAGGATGGCAATGGCAAACCCACTCTAAATAAGCTTACCAAGAAATCTTACTCACCTCTCCCCATGGATTGAGACAGGGAACAACAACAATGAACAGATAACCAACATCAGTTAAAAGACATCAATTAAAATACACAACAATTTAAGATAACAAATAACATATAGTATAAACATATTAAAAAGATCCACATTTAAAATTCATCATTTAAAATTAATCATTTAAAAATCATCTGGATAAGCCTGCTGGAAGAGACTGGTCTTCAATGCTGTTTTAAATTCAGAGAGCGTATTCAGCTTTCAAATCTCTTCCAGCAGGTTATTCCACAGACTAGGGGCAGCTGAAGAAAAAGTCCTCTGGTAGACTGTTGCCAACCTAGCCCTGGTTGACTGAAGTAAATGTTCACCAGAGGACCTGAATGTACAGGGTGAATTGTATGGTATAGGAGGTAATCCTATTGGTAACCTGGACTCAAACCATGTTACACTTTAAAGGTACTAACCAACACTTTGTACCTTGCCTGGAAACTGATTACATTTAGACCTTGGTATTCATGGGGCGTCTATTCCAGACAACCCTCCACCACAGATACCAAAAGTCGTGGCACCTCAAGTCTCATTTTCCTTAATGGCGGTGTGACGCACACACACCTGCTAGCAGAGCCGCTTGCAACCACCATTAGGAACAACACGGGCTTGCCATCTGTGGATGCTGAAATCTGCAGATGGCAAATCCATGGATACAGAGGCTCCACTGTAACTGTACCTTGCCCAGAAACTACAAAAAAGTGTAAGTAGCATAAGTTCCATCTGTAACTCTAGATATGTAAACACATCTACCTTGTCAGCTTCAGCCCTTACACTTTTGCATATCCAAGTGTGCCCTTCTCTTTCCTTCTCCAAATTCACATCCATAAGCATATGTGGTAAATAAACGGAAACAGCAGGAAAAATCCATTCCCCCACCCTGGGAAAGTGAACCTAATGTTAATAAAAACAGTCCATCATAAGTCAAGTAAATTACTATAGCCATACATAGGGTCACACAAATATTTGTCCATATAACTTTATATCTGAGAAGGAACAACAGTGAGAACAATCACAATCCTTTTCATTTCTATACTTTTATTATCTAATCTGTATTACTTCCCCATCTTTATAGCAGACCTCCCCTACCACCACGCAAATACAAGCAAATCTTCTTTTTTTTAAAGAAAGAGCAAAATAAGAAGTAGGTTGTAAGCATAAGAAGAAAACTGTTTCAACAAATATGTCCAAAAAGCTGTTTTAGACAAAGATTAGGGGAGAGGTGGTCTTCTAACATTTGGAGCATCAATCTTGAATGTACTTAACTGGAAATTAAAGTTGAGCAGATAACAATTTTTTCTAAGCAAACTTGCTCAGGGACAAGTTATGTACATTACATACCTCTAAACTAAACACTCTTTGAAGTCTTGCAATTTTGTAAAAGGTCAACGCTTAGAAGTAGAAGCAGCCCACTGCATTTCAAAGATTAAACAGAACGATCAAATGGACGCTAATCCATAAAATATTATGCCATAATAAATTTACTGCATCTTTAAGGCAGTAAAAGACTGTTCCATTTCTGCTGCAGCCTTCCCCAATTTGGCACTCTCTAAGATGTGTTAGTCCACAATTCCCATCATCTCCAGCCAATGTAATGTGAGTTACAAACCACTTGCGGAAAGCTGCACTAGAAAAACTTAGAAGTGGATATCCCTCATCCCCACTTCTTTATAGCGATTATTTTGTCTTGCTTTTGAAATGTTTGTGGTGAACTCTCACTCGCTGATGAATAGAGGAAGTGATTTTCATTGACGTCTTCTTTCCAAGGGCTTTCCCCACAGTTCCAGGTTTCCACAGCAATAACTGTGCATCCTCTCCACCAGTCAACAAAGAACCATCAGCTGTAGTCCAGTAGAAAGAACGGACAGTAGCAGTGTGTCCACCCTGAAGGACCCCCACAGAATTTAGACCACTGGTAGAGGATTCCAGAAGACAGATGTTTCCTGACAACATCCCTCCAACTACAATCAAGTTGTCTGACTTTTCAAGATACAAACCACCAATTAAATAATCCAGTTTGTTATTTTTTATGCTGACAACTTCCCTGGCATCTGGAATCTGCAATAACGTAATTGGCTCCTCAGTTTCCAGCTGGGTAAGGTCCCACCAACAAAATCCTTCATCATGTGTCATACAATAAATCTGCTGGTAATCTTTTCCAGACCATCCGATAAAACTTACCGACGAGTCCGAGTTGCAAGTTGAAATCAACGCATCCTCTTCATTGTCCTTGTTTATATCAAACACGTTCACCAATCCATCTGTCGACCCTGAAACCACGAGGTTTGGTTTGCTGGGATGACAACATATTTTAGTAATATCATCATTGTGGGATTCTGAATAGACCCCCAAGGGTGCTTTGCTGGAAGAGGCACTATTTGTGCAGCCTCTGGCATCCCAGAATACAATGAATGTATCTTCCACTTTCTCTGTGCCAGCACACAGTATGAGGTCATTACAACATATATCAAAACTGATGAAAACATTGGAAGGATAGCCACAAAACAACTGTACAGGCTTTAAAGAACCTGAACGAGTATCCCAGCATTTCACTGTTCCATCACTACAGGCTGAAAACAAGACATCTTTGCATGCATGTGCAAACCGGACCCCACTGAGCAATCCTGGGTTGCTACTATATTCCCATAGCAAACTTAATGTCTCTCTGTTGTAAACTCTGATCGATTGATTGGAACACGAAACAGCTACCAAATGGCTCCCATCTCCTTTTGAAATATCTATATCCAATAAGTAAGTTGGGTCTTCTGTTAAGGCACTCCTCTTTGCTATTTGGAGCCTGGAAAATTGCTCTCTGATCTTCTCCATAGCAACTGCAACTGAAATCACATTGGGGGGGAATTCTGCAATAAAAAATAAGCTAAATTAAGCCAGGTTTGCACTGTTAATGAACTTTAAAATGAACTTTTCAGCATGCAAGAAGTTGGGTAATTCAGATCTTGTTTTTCCTAGATCTGGGATGACCAATTTCACTCTGCAATATAAAGTTGCTACTAGTCAGACAATGGCCTAAGCTGTTTGGGAGGATCATGCTATCTAGTTCGACCTCCTAATTCCCACAGCAGCAAACTGATTTCCAAAGGCACGATGGCAAGCCCAAAATAGCATCTTCCTGCACATACTCCTCAGAAAGTGCTACGCAGAAGCACACTGTCTCAAAAACTGGAGTTAATACAGTGGGCCCTTGGTATCCATTGGGGCATGGTTCCACAACCCCTGTATGGACACCAACATCTGTGGCTGCTCAAGTTGCATTAAATACAGTGGCATAGTAAAATGGCATTCCATATATAAAATGGTAAGCAGCGAGGTTATTATTCCTATTAAATCTGAATATATCTAGATAATAGATAATAAAACATACAAAGTACTTTTAGGTGAACTTACATTAATAGAAGGATTTCTGAATAGTATTTCTTGCACCATAAAATAAAGTGATTAAAAAGAAACAACTGACACTGGATACCAATCTAACAATGGAGAAGTATTTTTAAAAGTCATTTAATTTGAATTCTGGGCCAGAATCCTGTTGTTTTTAAGTAGGCAGTCCTTTTCAGAGAGAAAATACTAACTTTCCTCATCTACTCATTTAATTTAACTGAGCTAACAGACATGGAAATTCCTTTGGCACATGGGCTGACCAAGGTCAGGACTAATCACCGAGGGCTTCCTTGTTCATGACTGAGCACTCACAAGTTCCTTGACATGGCACGAAATCTTAAATCCCAAAACTGCCCCAAGGAAGCTACAGTTCATGGAAAAGAGGGTTCAAAGCATATTAAATTAGTCATCATTCCACTTTGTTATTAACTCAAGTTGTTCCCCTGAACAATAGATAACAAGAGAGCCAAGTTATTCTTGTTTTGACATTCATTAACACTGAGAAATCCAACACATAACATTTGATGGTGTATTTGAAATACCTTATCCTCACCACACTGTTGGGTACCACAATTCTCTCTTCTTCTGTCAGGTATGCTCAGCCTCCTGTTTTGCTGGCTCAAACATAATCTCCAGAAATACCCGCTCAGACGCACAAACACACGCAGCAAGGAAAAGCTTAATTCCTAAGTCACCAATAATCTCCCTAAGCTATCCGCCTCAGTAATATCCTGTGACAAGGAGGTCCCCAGGTTAACTCTGCATCAAAGGGACCCTTCACATCTTATTTGCAAGAAGGTCTGTTTTTCTAAAGCACTGAATATTGACATCGAAGGTAGTGTTGGTGGTGTATTATTATTAGTATTATTAGTATTATTATTCCTTTTTTACCAAGGAATAAGCAAGGACAATATTCCTTCTGGAAGCACAGCCAAAGAAACTTAAGCTGACTTCTTCCTAACTACCTTAAATCTGTCCCTTTAGACTGCCCAAGCTATTAGTAAAATAATTACATAAACACTGCCCAGTTCTCAAATACTGTTCAGTAGACTAAGCTCTCCAAAACGAAGAGACTGCAGCTTCTGCTGAATTTCCAGAGCACAAGATGAATTTAAGGAAAACAATACACACACACACCTTTTTTGAGCAGAATTACAGGTTGAGTCTCCCTTATCCAGAATTCCAAAATTGAAAATATTCCAAAATCCAAAAATGTCCACATGGGTAGCTAAGATAGTGACACCTTTGCTTTCGGATGGACCTTTTGTATTCGCTAAAATGTACAGTGGCCTTGTATATACACTGGGGTTTGGCTCCAAGACACACACACCCCGGATACCAAAATCTATGGGTGTTCAAGTCCCATTAAATATAATGGTGTCGTAAAATGGTGTCCCTGATATAAAATGGCAAAATCAAGGTTTGCTTTTGGGAATTTATATATTTTAAAAATATTTTCAATCTGCAGGTGCTTGAATCTATGGATAAAAAAAAAATCTGTGGATATGGAGGGCTGACTATATTGTGTATAAAATTACTTTCAGACTATGTGTATAGCATATACACAAAACATACCGTAAATGAATTTCATGTTTAGACTTGGGTCCCATCTCCAAGATATCTCACTGTGTATATGCAAATATTCCATAATAATAATAATAATAATAATAATAATAATAATAATAATAATAATAATAATAATCCAAAACACTTCTGATCCCAAGCATTTCAGATAAGAGAGACTCAGCCTATACTAGGGCTGTAATATCTTTTCCAGCCAGGATGGTGTGGTGGTTTGAGTCTGGGGTCCTCAGTCTGAGGACCCCAGGAGACCAGGGTTTGATTCTATGGAAGCTTCCTACCCCCTACTCTAAAGCAAGGTTGGTCCCACTCATATGTGGGGCTTTGATCCTTTTTGGAAAGGCGGGGTATAAATAAATTTTATTATTATTATTATTATTATTATTATTATTATTATTATTATTATTATGTTTTTAACATACAACTTACAAGCATGCAGAGGGATCTTTTACCTTTGACACTAAGTGAGCAAAAGATGTTGTAGCATAAGCTTTCATAAGCTTATCCTGGGTCCTAAATCACAAGTCAAGCTACTATACCACTCTGTCTTGTAGCTAACTATATTCTTCAAGATACAGTTAGGTACAAGCCATCATGGTCCCATGGTCTGAGTGGTGGTCTGGCACCCAGGGTAAACTTGAGTAAGGTCTCCCAATGGATTTCCATGGCTGAGCATGGACTCCCAGACTCCTGCTCAAACTACTAAACCGCACTGGGTCTCTCCATTAGAGCCAACCTATTGAATCACTTGGATTTCCCTATATGTTAACTCATCATTCAACTTAATAGTTGACTTAATAGGTCTACTCTAGTTGGCACTAGCAATCGAATTCAGGCCACAGCATTTGTTAGTGCCCCCAAATTTCTTAACAATTACAACTACAGTGTTCAAGGCTATCTTGATGTTCTTAAAAATAGTTTTGAAATGTGGTCAGATGATTTTTCACATGTAAGTCATCATGTTTTCAAACTTACTCTCATAGGAACATTATAGCAATCAGCTGAAGAATGCCACATGCTCCAGTACCTAGGAAGGATCACTACGTTTTAGTCCATAAATGGTGCAGATTTGGTGCATTTATGAAAAAGTGCATGAATGATTAGCTACAAGGCTGAACATTTAGTTACTAATATTTGTATGGTGCTTCTCAGCCAGGCCCCTAAGGCAATGAATCACAGATAAATGCAGATAAAAACTAACTGCACTAATTGTTACTAAATTAAATACTAAATTAACATTAAATAAGATTTAAAATGTTTATTCCTTTTTATACTCCCCAGACAGAGCTTCATTCAAGAATAGAGAGCAAAGGCCACAAATTGGTGTCCATCAATAGAAGCTTTACTACAGGGTAGGCAAGATTTGAACATTTTTCCAACACCAGGGACCCTCCAAGGACACACAAGCTGCTGCCCCCCCCCCCCGAACCTGGAATTGAGATTCAGGTCCTAGGCTGCATCCGTACAGCAGAAATAATCCAGTTTGACACTACTTTAACTGCCCTGGCTCAATGCTATGGAATTCAGAGAAGTGTAGTTGGCTGTGGCACCAGAACTAAGCCACAAACTTTGTTTCATGCACAAAATTATTTAAAAATATTGTATAAAATTACTTCCAGGCTATGTGTACAAGGTATATATATGAAATATAAACGAATTTTGTGTTTAGACTTGGGTTCCATCTCCATGATATCTCATTATGTACATATATGCAAACAGAGATATTTCAAAATCAGGGAAAATTCCAATATACAGAACACTTCTGGTACCAAGCATTTCAGATAGGGGATACTCAACCTGTATTTCACGCTTATATACGCTTCAAAAGTAAGTTTGAGAGAGTATGAAATGTAGAGCCATTTGACAATGGAACCAATTGTCTAAAGAGGTGATGGGATTTCTTTTTCTGGGTGTCTTTAAAAAAAAAAAAAAAAGGCTGGACAACTACTTGCTGGGGATGTTCTAGCTCAGCGGTTCCCAAACTTTGGTCCTCCAGATTTTGGGACTTCAGCTCCCAGAATTCCTAACCATTGGCCAAGCTGTCTGTGCTTTCTGGGAGTTGACATCCAAAACACCTGGAGGACCAAAATTTCAGAACCACTGTAATACATCTGGATTTCCTGCACTAAGCTGTGAATTGGACTCAATGGGCTATGAGTTCCCTTCCAGCAAAGCAAATATGATATAATAGGCATCACTGAAACCTGGTGGGAT
>CM034701.1:12016116-12033551 GCA_020142125.1 Phrynosoma platyrhinos
CTGGATGGCCCTTGTGGTCTCTTTCAACTCTATGATTCTATGATTCCAACTCTATGATTCTATGACATGAAAAGATGTGCTTCAGCCATCAAAAATCTGGAAATCAATCTGAAAACCATCATGGTCATCTGGAATAAGATGCTATGTGCCTTTAACTCATTTCTGACTAATGGCAACCCTAAAGCAAACCTACCATGGGATTTTCTTGGCAAGTTTCTTCAGAGAGGGCTTACCATTGCCATCCTCTGAGGCTGAAAGAGGTCATCCAATGGGTTTCCATGACCAAGCCAAGATCTGAACCCTGGTCTCTAGATTCATAGTTCAACACTCAAACCACTACACCAGGCTGGCTCTCTATAAGAATAATAAAGTGAAATTCTGCTAGAGACTATCTACCCTTGTATTTATGCAAAAATGGATTTCTACATGTTCTATGTCTGTGTGTACGTGCCTTCAAGTTGCCTGTCAAGGTATGGTGACCCCATGAATTGCACAGGGTTTTCTTAGGCAAGGAATGCTCAGAAATGGTTCTGCCCATTCCTTCCTCTGAGCTATGCTTATATGTCCTTGTTATCAGGGCACCGCTTTCCAGAGGAAAGTGCAGCATCCCACACAAGAGGGTAATAACCTACCATACTGTATTTTTCCTCGACTGCCACATCTCATTAAATCGCATTAGGTACATGCAGCCAAACATCTGCTGGTGGAAATGGGATTCTGGTTCTCATTAAGAGCAGCCAGCTGAAGGTTAAACAAACAATTGGGGCACAAGGTCTAGGGTCTAGCCTTCGGCTCTTCCTCTCCATAAGAGGACATTGCTGCTGTACTTTGACTGTAGGATGTGCTCAGGAGACCAAATCATCATCATCATCATCATCATCATCATCATCATCATCATCATCATCTCACTTTCCCCCCCCCCCAAAAAAACTAGGACTCAAAGTGGCTTACAGTTTAAAGCACAGTACAGTTGGCCCTTCACATTTGACTTTTGTGGATTTATTATTTGCAGATTTGATTAATATGTTCTCTCTGGGAATCTCTAGGTCTTGCAGCGCAACTCTGCTAGAGGATGACCATAGAGTTTGGCTGGAAAACATAGAAGTTCTTAGAGAAAACATTTCTCTAGGCATTTGTAGGTCCTCCAGCATGCTTCTATGATCAACTTCTGGAAGATGTTGACCATAGAGTTGCACTGGAAGACCTGGAGATTCGAGAGATGTTCTCTTCGGTAAAAAAAAAAAAAAAATAGTGTTTTTTTATTTACAGGTTTTCCACATTCATGGGTGTCCTTCACCCCTAACTCCAGTGAATGTGGAAGGACCACTATGCAATTAAAAGTTTACAGAAGTGACAATTAAAATAGAATTAAACTGTTACAATAAGAAATGGTGATCTTCCATGCACAACAAAGAGCTGGGAGGTTATTTACCAGAAGAGTCCAAACTACCACTATTAACATACCCAATCTTGTCTGATTTTGGTACACAAGCAGGATAGAATGTGGATGGAGAACCACCAAAAATGCCATGGACCTCCAGGTAGAGCAAGGAAGAAATCTTGCCTTGGAGAGCAATAGCTGCCAGTCAGAGCTGACAAAGCAAGTCTAGATGGACCAAAGACCCTCCTCAGTGTAAGGAAGCTTTCCATATATCAGCATATATCAGTTAACAAAGCCTCTGACAACGAAACTCTTTTTTACAAAGTCTTTCTACACCTGCCCATACTCCCTTTCTTCTTTGTCCTCTGTCTAGCTGGAAGTGTTTTAGCAGCATCAGTGTTGGGAACATGGTTATGGAGGATTGCAAATACACAGAATTGCAGTGCCAAGCAGCAGCATGTCTGCTGTAAGCAACACAATAAAGCTTGGTCTGGAAAAGAACGGGATTCTCCTCCACCTGATCCTACTGGAGCTGTGTGTGCCTGCCTACAAAAGGTGAGTAAAACAGCAGCTGCCTCCAGGTTCCCATACTGAACATGTATGAACAGGAAAATGGAAAGAAAAGGGAAGAAAAGATGCCCTGCTTCAAAAGCATAAATTTATAATTCTGGCCTCCAAAATGGAAATCATAAAATAAAGTGGAGGCTGGCGAAAGAAAGAAAGAAAGAAAGAAAGACACCCCCTGATGCATTTTGGAAGAAGTTTTCAAGCGGATGCATGAAGGTTCGAATTTTTTTTCTGCTTATGCAAGGCTTACCTGACCTGTTTGCTTTTTAATTTCACATGGAAATTTTTGGATAAAAAGTTGGGTGAAATATGTTTAACTACTCTTCTTTTTCGTGGTGTAGAAACCTATCCCTATTCTTTCCATGTTATTTCAGACTCTGGTACCAATTTTTCTGTTAAAGAAGTAATGCCCAGGAACAGATCTCCTTTGTTAACTGAAGTGTGCCTAGAATCAGGCCAGTGTTCCCATGGTGCAACCTCAGCTACAAAAAAGGCCATGTCCAGCAATGAATGTGTTTTGTGTGGCCTTGATGCAGCCAAGAAAAACCAACCTTGCCATGGCATGTCAGACTGATTGCTGGTACATCTGCGAATGATCATATCACATCAATATTAAAATCACTCCATTGGCTGCCATTGAGTTTCAAGACAAAGTACAAAGTGTTGGTTATTACCTTTAAAACCCTACATGGCTTGGGATCCAGATTAGCTATGAGATTGCCTCCTCCCATACAATCCACCCCATACACTCATGGGGACATTTACGTCAACCGGCCAGGACTAGACTGGCAACTGTCACCCAGAGGAGTTTTTCTTCAGCTGCCCCTAAACTGTGGAATGACCTGCCGGGAGAGATTCAACAGCTAAATATGCTGTCTGAATTTTAAAAAGTATTAAAGACCTATCTCTTCCAGCAGGTCTACCGAGCTGATTTTAAACTATGAATTTTAAATTAGGTATTTTAATTTATGTTGGATGTGTTTAATAGTGTTTATGTCTATGTGTTTTAACAATGTTTTAACAGTGTTTTAAAAATGATTTTATGTGCTTTAATCTATGTTGTACCCTACCTCAAGCCTTGGGGAGAGAAGGGTAAGAAATAAAATTATTATTGTTATTAAGAGGTGGGTAAGAAATAAATTATTGTTATTGTTACTGAAAGCCAGCAAGATGTAGTGGTTTGAATGTTGGACTATAACTCTGGAGATCAGGGTTCACTTCCCCAGTTGAGCATAAAAAAATGAAATACTTTGGCAAGTCACGCTCTCAACCTCAAAGGATGGCAAAAGCAAACCCCCTCTGAAGAAACTTGCCAAGAAAACCCTACGATAAGTTCGCCTTAGGGTTGCCACAAGAAAAATTTACTTGGAAAACATAATAGTAGTAACAGTAGTAGTAATAGTAGTAATAGTAATAGCCCTTGCCCTGAAGGGCAGAATCCCCTCCTTGACATCATACTACATTATCTGAAATACAGCACAAGATTGGGGCAGATAGAAGAAGGTCTGCAATCCCCTTCCATGTTGGCACTCCAACCATCCATCACTCCATTGTCTTCTACAGCAAACCACAAATTGTCCTAACCATGATTGAGGACTTCTTAAAAAAAAAGTTATGTTTTTAAGGGGTTGCACATGTAATGTAAAACCATGGTTAACTTTGAGAGGAGAGTGGATGGGGGACATTGACTCCAGGGAGAAAGATAACATGTCACAGAGAGAGGCTTCTAGTTTGCAATTTATAATCTGGAAAGACAAGATGGTACATCATTACCAAGGCAGACAAATATTTAGACCAGAGATTCCCAAACTTTGGTTCTCCAGGTATTTCAGACTTCCACTCACCACAGACAATGTCCAGGAATCCTGAGAGCTGAGGTTGAAAATACCTGAAATATCAAAGTTTAAGAATCACCGCTTTAGACAGTCAGATATTCTCCAAATTTGCTGGATTTCCATCTTCCATTACCATTAAAAAAATAATGGGATGCCTAGGAATATATTCAGTAAAATTATATTTAAGGTGTGAAAGGACAAGAGAAACTACAAGAGGCCTTTTAAAAGTGGCCCACTTGACTTTTAATACAATTGGAATAGAGTTATAAATACATATTGCGATGTTCAGTGTTTGACATACTAGTTATAAACATCATTGCTTAGGCTAAAGAGAGACCTGTGAGTCATTTTTTAATCCTACAAGGCCTTCAAAAATAGAACAGTGATTCATAAATTACATTCTTCTACCTCCTCTTTGAGAAACTTTCGGCAATGCAGCAATTTTACAATGGTTTGTATATCCCCAAGAGCAATGCCATTGGATGGGCTGAGCCCTGAAAAGCAAACCCCACAAAAAGGAGAGGCGGCTTTGTAGTTACACCAAGAACCGTTTTTGGCTGCATGAGGATCCAAAACCACACAACGCATATTCACTCCTGCTTCTCTCTCTTTGTGGTTCAGGCATGTTTGCACAAATTTTCTCACCTGTTTCTGTTATGCTTCATTCTCCATTTTGCATCTCTGCCTACTTTTGGCATATCTGTATCACACTCTACACTCTCCTTTCCCATCACACTACTCAGAGGTTCACAGAGCTTGTAAGTAAAACTTGTAAATTTCTTCATGTGCAATTCTCCAAATACTTCAATTAACAAAACCTCTGCCACACAGCAGAATTAATGTTGACACCGCTTTTACTGTCATGGCTCCATCAAATAGAATGATGGGATTTGAAGTTTGCTGGGGTGTCAGAGTTCCCTGGCAGAGAAGACTAAATATCTCACAAAACTATAAATCCCAGAATTCCATAGCATTGAGCCATGGCAGTCAAAACAGTGTCGAATTGCGTTAATTCTGCAGTGTAGATGCAACCAAAAACCACCTTTTTGCAAAGTCTTTTTATGTCAGCCCAGCCCCACTTTTTCCTGCTGGCCTTCAACACTGTTATTAGCATCATTGGCATTCACCCACCCCAAGAATGTGGCAAAAAGCAAACATTTGAGTCCCCACTGGTTACAATGACGGACATGCACACCATTTTGTCCCTCCCACTTGCCATCCACGAAGGACTGAGACTGTGGACTCCAAGTCCACAAACGGGAAATGACGAGTGTAAATGGATTAGAACAGCATTGAATTGAACTGAAATTCAAAGCTTAGGAAAACAGGAAGCAGCATATAATTCCAGCCACAGCAATCAATGTAGCATCACTTATAATAATACAGGTTAGGTATCCATTATCCGGGAATCTAAAATCTGAAATACTCCAAAATCCAAAATTGTCCAAATGGATGACCAAGATAGTGATTTTGCTTTCTAGTGGTTCAATGTATACAAATTTTGTTTCATGCACAAAAAACCTTGGGTAAATCACATTCTCTTAGCCTCAGAGGCTGGCAATGGCAAACTCCCTCTGAAGGAATTTGCCAAGAAAACCCCATGATATGCCTTAGGGTCGCCATAAATTGGAACCAACTTGAAGGCACCCAACAACAAAAGATTATTAGGCATGCAACATGAGGGCACAAATCCCAAGCATGTTTTCCTGTGAGTAAAGCCCCAATGAAATAGTAGGTCTTATAAATAAATAATCACAGGACTGTTTTATAGCTCAACTCTCTAGTTGGGTTCATTGCTTATAAAACCAATTGAGTTGGAGGATTAAATGTGACAACACGTTCAAAAACAAGAACTGCAAGTCAAAAGTACAAGAGAAAATATAATAATATATTTCCCCGAGCTGTTTTTTTAAACTGTGTTGAAATTTACTGCACTAGTATACTAATTATTTATTTATTGCCTTATTTAAAAGGTGACCAGTTTTGTTGTCAATAAGCATGCTAATTGATAAACCCTGGAAACAAAGAAGTCTTCAGTTCCTTTCATTCCACAATGGAGTCCTATGACCTGAAACTCCATCTCTGATCCAGTTACTCATGTCAAAAATCTATTTTTCCCCACTCACAAGAGCAGGAAAAGGGTGTGATGTTTATTTCAATGCAGTGGATATTCCTAGAATACATGGATTAGAGTGGCTCTTCTGCATTATTCAAATGGAAAGGTTTTTGAAAATGAATTCACTCGCTTTCCCACAGGGGAAAGTAAATGTTCTCTTACAATAGGGATTAGGCAGATCAAGTGTTCTTTGTAATGCAAAGTTTGTATGCTCCCATAAGATATGAACTGGCAAGTTCAGCTTCCTACTCTGGCCAAATGATTTGTTCCCAGCTCCAATGGAAACTGGACCCAAACACTGAACACATGCACACACACACATATATACACACAGAAAAACACACACAGACCACTCTATGGTTCATGGGCTGCAGTCGATAATTGAATCCACTCCCTGACCCAACATTTTGTATTCAGTTTTGGTCTTATCATGTTCTTCATCTGCCCAATTCCAAAGGTCATTTGAGGAGATTTCGCAAAGCAAAACAAATAAAAGGCAATGAAATAAAATGTGATGCAATTTTCTTTTCAAATCTGCAAATATAATAGTATCCATAAAATTTAAGATCTAAAATGCTTGCAAGGAAAGATAAGCACTGCTGAGTTGGAATCTCCTTTCCATGTGTTTTGAGACCTATCCTCTGAAGTGACATCTCCCACATGGTAGCCCTTGAGATAGTTAAAGAAGGCTGTTCCATTACCCTTCAATTGTCTCTGAACTACACACAGCCAAGTCCCTTAACCAAACTTCACAGACTTTGGCCTCTGGATACATTCCAGCATGTGGATACCCTTCTTGGTCATGCCAGAAAGAAGACCCAGGAGTCCAGATGAGGTCAAAACCCAGGACTCCAGCAATGGTTTAGACACAAATTCAAAGGAGAAAGAACCAGGAGATGCCGGTAGAAGAGACACCAAACCCAAGCACCATATTCCTGTGTCCTCAACAACTGTGTCTGAGACTCTAGAAGGCAGATGAGATGAACACTGGCACCCTGGAGCTTAAATCCAGAACCTGGATAGCATGCTACTGTTGTTAGCTGCCCTCAAGTCAACCTCAACTCATAGTGACCCTGCAAATGAGACATCAGCAAGACCTCCTGTCCTCCACTGCTCTGTTTAGGTCTTGTAGATTCAAGCCCATGACCTCCATGATTGAGTCACTCCATCTGGCATGTGGCCTTCCTCTCTTTCTATTGCCTTCCACCTTTCCTAGCATTATTATCTTTTCTAATAATGTGGTCAAAGTATGACAGCCTCAGTTTAGTCACCTTGGCTTCCAAGAGAGTTCAGACTTGATCCATTTGTTTGTCTTTTTGGCTGTCCACAGTATTCTCAGCACTCTTCTCCAGCACCACATCTCAAAAGAGTTGATTTTCTTTCTATCTGTTTCTTTATTGTCCACCTCTCACATCCATACAAGGTGATGGGGAATACAATGGCTTGAGCGGTTCTAACTTCAGTGCTCAGCATGCCTTCCACCAAAAATTCCACAGATCCTGGAGTCATCCTGAAACCAAGGAGCCTATTCATAATTCACAATTCTAGCACTATGATTTCACTTTAACTGCCTATGGCAACATCCTATGGAATCCTGGGGTTTGTACTTTGGTGAGGCACTAGAGCTCTCTGGTTAAGAATTCTAAACATCTCTACCCCTAAACTGCAAATCCCAGGGTTCCACAGAATGTTGGCATGGCAGTTCAAGTGGAACCATAGTACTATAATTATATAGCAGGGGTAGGCAACCTTTCCCCTTTAAGAGCCGAGGGATTTCAGCTCCCAGAAGCCTCAGCCATGTTGGCCAATAGTCCCATGTTGGCCAATCGCTCCTGGGATTCTGGGAGCTGAAGTCCCTCAGCCCTTAAAGGGGAAAGGTTGCCTACCCCTGCTATATACCATAGCGCAAAAAAGTCCCTGGAGAATAGGGGATGTGCTAGCCTCCAAGCTGATGCCCTGTACCTTTAATACTTTCCACTTAAAGGTACATGGTTGGGTGGAAGATATTTGGCTCAGATCTAAAGAAAACTGCAGCTGAGCTTCAGAACTTGCTGGAACAAAGCACTCACTGAAGAATTCTCCATGCTGCATGGTTTGCTTTGCCTTGCTGCAGGCCAAACACATGTCATAAAAGCATGGCCTGGTTTCCATGCATTAGATGGGTTTGGCCTTACAACCCAAACAGTTCTAAACTCTGGGTCTTGCATTTAGCAGCACAACCCACCCCTTCCCCCTTGGCATTCAGAAGACAAACACGTGCAGCACACTCACGAAGGAAAAACAAAAAAGGAGGAGTCATCTGACATTTAGATGCCATTTTTTAAAAGAGCCAACACAGAACATTTCAAGCTCTGCTGAACTATTTCCAGGAAAGAACCACTCAAACAACAGGTAAAAATGGTCCCTAGGGTTGGAAGTAACATCTCCATCCTTCTGATTAAAAAACAGTCCTGAAAAAGACTGAGCGTGACTCATTTTCTGCATTTAATTATTTCCCCGGCTGGGCCTTCCAGCTATCTTGCAATTCCCACACTAATGCACATTTATTATATAAGCCAGGTTTCCAAGGCAATGGGACCTGAAGAAGCTACGCAATCGGCAACCAATTTACTCAGTACCGCTGGAAATGGTCATGGAGACAGCTGTTTTTTTTCTTGCCTTCAAAAGGATAGAGTTTACCAGTTACCTGCTCACTTCTAGTGCAGATTTCACATTTATTTCAAACATGGATACCTTGGGGTTATATGGCTTGCAAATAAAAATGTAAACCATCCCAAATGTATCTAAGGAGGTAGGCCCAAGTTCATAAAGGTTCATGCTACCAACTTCTGTCTTTCAATTAATCTCAAAAGTGCTGCAAGATCCCTTTGTATTCCTCCTTCTAATACTGAATTTTAGAGGGCAAATGGCAAGAGACCTGCAATCCAAACAGAGCTACTAAGAAAAAAGAGGTGAGCATTAGCATGGGGGGGCACACTTTCACTTAATTAAACATATACACACACACACGATTGGCCTTCCCCAAAACAGCTCAAAGAGAACTGAGCATGTTCAGCAGTCCCAAAATATTAAATATGAGCTGGAAATGAACAGGGAAAAACATAGGGGAGGGGGGAGGAATTGATTTCACTGTGCCAAATCTGCAAGACACTTTGCAGACAAAATCACTTGGATTCACTCTGGATGCTGCAGCTGAGACAGGTCCAGTGGATGCAATTTTGGCACCTGCTTGTCCTATATTATTCGGTACAGCCTGGGGATGTGGACAGGATCCTTGGAGAGGTGGGAGCTACCACATGTAAACTGGATCCTTGCCCTTGGTGCCCGAAAACAGCTAGAAGGGGACTGGTCAAGTGGATAAGGGGAGTAGTGAACGCCTCATTGTAGGAATGGAAGTTTCCATCCTTCCTAAAAGAGGCTGTGATGAGACTATTACTAAAAAAAGACCTCCCTGGAGCCAATCTCTAGCATTCCATTTTGGGGTCAAAGTTCTGGAGTGTGTGGTGGCCTCCCCGCTCCAGGGGTTTCTGGGTGAGACAGATTATCAAAATCCATTTCAATCAGGCTTCAATCCTAGTTATGGAACAGAGACAGCTTTAGTCACCTTGGTGGATGACTTATGCAGGGAACTGTACCTGAGGAGCACATCCATGTTGGATCTGCTGGACCTCTCAATGGCTTTCAGTACCATCAACTCTGATATCCTTCTGAGCCACCTCTCTGGGATGGAACTTGGGGCACTGTTATGCACTGATTCCAGTCTTTCCTGAAAGATAACTGTGTTTAAATATTTGAAGGGATGTGATATTGAGGAGAGAACAAGCTTGTTTTCTGCTGCTCCAGAGACTAGGACCCAAAACAATGGATGTAAGCTCCAGGAAAAAAGATTCCACCTCAACATTAGGAGGAACGTCCTGACAGTAAGGGCTGTTTGACAGTGGAACACACTCCCTCGGAGATTTTGGTGGAGTCTCCTTCCTTGGTGGTCTTTAAGCAGAGGCTGGATGGCCATCTGTCAGGGATGGTTTGATTGGGAGTTCCTGCATGGCAGGGGGTTGGACTGGGTGGCCCTTGAGGTCTCTTCCAACTCTATGATTCTATGAAAGGGTGAACTCAGAAGACGGGGCTGGGGAACTACTGTTCGATGCTCTGGCCATTGGTCTGTGAGGTCCCTCAGGCTTCTGTTTTGTCCCCCATACTGTTTAACATCTACTTGAAACCACTGGGAGAGGTCATCTGCAGTTTTGGGGCACCGAGTCACCAATATGTTCAGGACCACCTAACTCTACCTCTCCTTTCTATCTTATTTTGACGAAGCTGTCTCAGTACAGAACCCATGTGTTGTCAGTAATGGACTGGATGAAGACAAAGAAATTGAAACTTAATCCAGACAAGACAGAGGTGCTCCTGGTCGGTCAAAAGGCAGATCAGGGAAGAGGAACTTTTCCTGTGCTAGATGGGATTACACTTTCCTGGAAATCTGAGCCTATATGCTCAGCAGTGGCCAGAAGTGCATTTGCACAACTAAAACTAGTGCGCCAACTGGCCCTGTTCCTTGAGACATCAGATCTGGCTACGGTGACACATCCCTTGATTACATCCTGTTTGGACTATGGTAGCACACTCGACCTGGGGCTGCCTTTGGAAACTGTTCAGAAACTTCAGTGGCTTCAACATGCTGCAGCCAGAATGCTGATTGGGCCCCTGTTGAAACAGCCTCACTGGCTAACCATTTGCTTCCAGACACAATTCAAAGTGCTAAGCTATATAGCTTAGCTCCAGACTGTCTGAAAGGCCATATCTCCCCATACAAACCTGCCAAAGTTGTAAGATCTACAAGGGAAGGCTTTCTCTCAGTCCCATCACCATCACAGGCTCACTTTGTGAGGACACCAGAGAAAGACTTAATGGCTGCTCCCACCCTCTAAAACTCCCATCCACAAGAGGCTATCCTGGCCCCCTCCCTCCTTTCCTTTCGATGGCAGAGCAAGAGCTTTTTATTTAAGCAGATTTTTAATGTGTAAGCAGGGGAGCTTCTTACTGGGATGTTTTATTTATCTTTTAAAATTTTTGTATATCTTTTAAGTGCTTTTATACTGTTTTATTGTGAAGGTTTTTAAATTGACTCTGCCTTTGCAGACTGCCAGAAATCGTGCAAATTGAGTCCACTTTAACTGCCCTGACTCAGTGCTAGGGAATCATGGGAACTGTAGTTTATTGTGGCACCAGAGCTCTCTGACAGAGACGGCTCAATGTCTCAGAAAAAAATACAATTCCTATGATTCCCTAGCACTGAGCCAGGGCAGTTAAAGTGGACTCAATTTGCACTATTTCTGGCAGTCTGCAAAGGCCCTCTGTCTAAGAGCTGCCTTGGGCCCCACTCTGGGAGAAAGGTGGCATACAAATGAAATAAATAAATCTTTCTTGTAAGCCTTTCCCATCTATCATTATAGCATGGATGATGATCCTCAGTGCTCAGGATTTTCTGGACTCCAACTCCCATAATCCTTTACTATTAGCACTACCGGCTGAGGCTTCTGGGAGTTAAAGTGAACAACATCTGGATGGTCAAAGGCTCCCCCACCCACGATTCATAGATGGGGGGGGGGAATCTGTTTAGTTTGCATTTTAATATAGTCGGCCCTCCTTATCCACAGTTCTTTATCCACAAATTCATGCATCCACAATTTGAAAATATTTTTAAAAATATAAATTCCAAAAAGCTAACCTTGATTTTGCCATTTTATATAAGGGACACCATTTTATTATCAGTTGTATTTAATGAGACTTGAGCATCCACAGATTTTGGTATCTGGGGGCAGGGGGGTTCCTGGAACTAAATCCCAGTGGATACCAAGGGCCCACTGTGTACTGAGCATTATCCAAAGCAAAACGTGTGCTGTAATACTACTACTACTAATAATAATAATAATAAATTATTTCTGAACGCAATCGAGGTGGCTAACAAAAGTTAAAATTACAAATTATATAATACATCCCAATACCCTCCCACCCCCATTTCAGTTGAAAGCTACTATAGCAGAGCAGCCAAGAGACTGAACTATGAACCAAGATGGTATGAAACTGTCATTTCATCATGGACTTTCTAGGTCCTGACGTTTGGGCATGCAATCCTCTCACAGCTTAAACTGGGTAGGCAACTGCAGAAGGTTCAGGGAGCCATACCTGCGCTACTTTCTACCCTATTCCCTTTTGACAAAACCAGAAGTAACCCGAAGGTCATTCTTGTTTTCCAAAACATGCTATTTGTTCCCTAAACAAGATGTAAAAGGACCCAAAAGTGCATTTAACAAAATGATTCCATCCCCAGGAAGCACAGTTCCCCATTTTTAACCCAGCAAGGATAACCTCTAGAGCAGGGTTAAATATTGTGCGGACTTCAAAGATGCTGGACTGCAACTCTCCACAGCCCTACCCTACATAAACAATATTGGGGAAAGCTGAAATTTGCAATCCAGCACCATGTGAAGGGTTGCACAAATTCAACCCCTAGTGTTAGTATCTGTTGTTGTTGTTGTTGTTGTTGTTGTTTTGTGTGCCTTTCAAGTTGTTTCTGACTTCCTATCCTATCACAGGGTTTTCTTGACAAGACTTGTTCATAGAGGGTTTGTCTTTGCCTACCTCTGAGACTGAGAGAGTGTGACTTGCCCAAGGTCACACAGTGAGTTTCTATGGCCAAGTAGGGCCAAACAGAGAATCAAACCCTGAGTCCTGGTCCAAAGCTGAAACCACTCCACCATGCTGGCTCTCAGTAGTTTGTACACTTGGCCTGAACCTTTAGCTAAAACAGGGATGAAAATACTGGGATACTGGAGATTCCAGAGAAGTTCCCCAAATGCCCCAGGGAAGAAATGAAGGACGAAGAGACAAACACCCCACACCAGGGGTAGGCAACCTAAGGCCCAGGGGCCGGATCTCCACAGGGGTTTTGTCATGGCTTTTCTGGGGCTGAGAGAGTGTGCATGCATATTTTTTTTAATTTTTAATTTTTAAAAAAATATTTATTTATTTATTTATGGTGCTTCGGCCCCCCCAATTGTCTGAGGGACAGCAACCCAGCCCACAGCTCAAAAAGGTTGCCTACCCCTGCCCCAGACATTGCCTCTTACTGCTCCAATGCCAGTGGATACAAACCCATTAAACAAATGCTGATCTATTTTAATTGGTCACATGGAGGATGGGGAGGAAGTCTTTATCATTCTTGAACTAGTCCACGAGGTGGCAGTAATGGAACAACCATCCTTTGACATCTCCACTAATTCTAAGCATCCACAAGAATGTGTCAGGATACAAAGAGATGACGCTTTGTCAAAGCTTTGCTTGTGAGATCGCCTGTCTCCAGTACAAGAACCAACCAAGATGCCCCTCACTATACAAAAAAGGAACATATAAACATTGCAGTACTTGGGGTGAGCGAGATAAAGTGGACAGGAATGGGGCATTTTGAGTCAGATAATTACACAGTATTTACTCAGGCAATGAAAATCTGAGAAGAAATGGGGCAGTATTAATGGTGGGAAGAGATGTTGCAGTCAAAGTACATAAAGCAAAGTCTATCCAAACAATATCAGTAAGACTTCAGAGAAAACCCCATCAAATATCCATAATCCAAGTTTATGCTCCAGCTAAAGAAGTAGAAGAAGAAATTGAATGAGTCTATGATGAGCTGTTGAGCTACCTTGAGAAAGTCACACTCTCTCAGCCTCAGATGAAAGCAACTGCAAACCTTGCCAGGAAAACCTCATGATATGCCTTAGGGTTGCCATAAATCATAAATGACTTGAAGGTCCACAAATACAACAACACTAAGATATTAACAGTTTTAGTTTCAGTTCCTTTCATGGATTTGTCATTTTGGAGCAATGTTTTCATTGGACTATCCACCACAACTCCAAAATCCCTTCCCTGGCCAGTCGCTTCCAGCTCAGAGTTTTAAAATGACAGTATGAGAACTTAGGAACTTTTCTTCCAACATGCATCATTTGATTAATAACAAATTTATGCAAATACTTACCCACAAACCTGCTAGAACTTTGACTCTTTTTGCAAGCAACTGGGATATGAAGAATGATGCAAAATGTTATTCTTCAGAGTCCATCCCCTTATTCCTTCTGATCCTACACAGAAATAGGAATATTAAGACCCTTTTGCAAGGAGAACGTTTTTGGTGTAACAATCAATCATCTTGCCCTGGTCATTAAAGCTTTCCCCAATTATGACTATGGATAAGGCAAATCTCTCTCTTATCTATATCAAAGCAATTTGCTGATCCCAAGTTTGATTTCTGTGCTTGTAAATGCCACTTTAATTACAGACTTCACCACGACGACAGGCATCACCATGGGCATTCATAAATACTTTGGGCACATCACCAACAAAGTCTTGATACAATATTGACAACAAGAGCAGACTTTGACACAATGAGGAAGCAATAGATCTGGTTGGAAGGTTGAAGGAAAAAAATACTGCCACAGATAGAGAGATATCCAGATGCTTAATCATTAACAGAACATCCTTGGTGCAGAAGGCAATTCACATCTATCTTTGTGAAAACTCTGTGAAATTCTAATTAAGTCCAGTTCAGTTATTATCATTACAGGCCCATTGACTTCTCTAACCTACAGGAACAAGAGAAGATATGAGTCTAAACATATCAGACTGACAGCTCCTACTCCAGGCAATATTAAACATAATAAATGACACAGCCAAACACCATCAAAAACAGTCCTCCCTCTCTAGATTATCTAATAAATATGTGCACTAATTTATACATGCAATGGCCAAAGTTGTATATAGTGAATCTTTACAATAGAAAATTTAATTGCTTAACATATGTAGGTTGAGTCTCCCTTATCTGGCATTTCAAAATCCAAAATATTCCAAAAATCCAAATTTTTTTCATGGGTGGCTGAGACAGTGATACCTTTGCCTTCTGATGGATCAGTGCACACCAACTTTGCTTCATGGACAATACTATTTTAAACATTTTACATACAATTACCTTCAGGCTATGTGTGTAAGATGTATCTGAAACATAAATGAATTTCACGTTTAGACCTGGGTCCCATTTCCAAGAGATCTCATTATGTACAGGTATTCCAAAATCCATTAAATAAATAAATCTGACATCCAAATCACTTCTGGTCCCACGCATTTCAGATAAGAGAGACTCAACCCATACAGCCTCAACCTATTTCTCTTTTCTGTAGCCAGAGCTACAAAAAAAGAGAAACAGAAGAATCAGCCCTTGAAGAAGGGTTTCCCCAAAACGTTTCAGCAGGACAAATAAAAAGCCTTTTTTTAGGAATATCACGGCTTAACAACGTTTTGTTACAACTCTCTTTTTCCAGCATTTCGCTGCGTTTTCTCCCCATCAGTTCTCCCCTATCATCTTGGAACTAACACCATCTTACGGTAATTATTTTTTCTTTTCTCCTGTATGATTTTTAACATCTTTGCCTGATGAAGAAGCCAGTGGAGTTTGGAAAGCGTGCAACATGTATTTTGTTTTGCATTTGGTTGGCCCCATAAAACTATCGCTGTTTTGTGGATTTTGAGTCATAGTCCAACGCTCAAACCACTACACCATGTTGCCTCTCCATCTCATTATATACCTATATGCAAATACAGATATTCTGAAATCCCCCCCCCCAAAAAAAAGACTTCTGTTCTGCTTTTTCAACCCTCTCTATGTGATTCTACCCATTGGGGATGACCACCTTCTATATGACATAGTGGAAGAATTCAAAGACATAGGTGTGTTTGTCTGGAAAATCAGTTTGCAAAGGGATCTTGTAGCACCTTAGAAACTAAGACCCAATCCACACTGCAGACGTAATCCAGTTCGATCCTACTTTAACTGCCCTGGTTCAATGCCAGAGAATTCTGGGAACTGTAGTTTTGTGAGACCATCAGCCTTCTCTGTCAGAGCTCTGGTGCCAAAGCAAACTACAGCTCCCAGGATTTTCTAGCACTGAGCCAGAGCAATTAAAGTGGTATCAAACTGGATTATTTCTGCAGTGTGGATGGGACTATACTGAAAGAAAGAAGCAGGTAGCATGAGCATTTGTAGACTTAGATGCATGTTAGAAATGGGGAACTCAGAGACAGACTTGTCATCTCATCTCCCTACCCACAAGGTTTTAAATCTAAAATTGACATTCTCACACACAAACAGCTTATATAGATTTGTCTCTGGATTCTCCACTCCAAACACGCATCTGAGGAAGTAGACTCAAGTCTACAAGAACTCATGCTACCAATTTCTTTCTTTCAGTTACTCTCAAAGGTGCTGCAAGACCCCTTTTGCATATCTTCTATGACAGTTGCAAAAATGTGCATATGTACAATCCAGCACAATTTCAGTAAAAATTTGTTGTTACTGGTTCTACAGAGAATTACTGCCTGACATGCATATAGAGCAGTCCCTCCACATTCGCTGGGGTCAGGGGTGAAGGACCCCCAAGAATGTGCAAAAACTGCGAATAAAATAACACTATTCTCTTTACCTAAGAGAACACCTCTCTAGGAATCTCCAGGTCCCCCAGTGCAATGCTATGGTCAACATCTGCCAGAAGTTGATCATAAAATCAATGTTTTCTCCAGGAACTTAAATCTAGGTTCTCCAGCACAACTCTGTGCTCAACCTCTAGCAGAGTTGCACCGAAAGACTAGAGATTCTTAGATACTAATCAAAAGCACAAATAACCAAATCCGTAAAAGTCAAAGCCGCAAATGTGGAGGGCCAACGGTCCAGAATTACAGACTCAATTGCCCTTCTTTAATCTGTCTCGTATTAACACAGCGTGGCACATTCTGGTACACATTTTGTGAAACACACATGCACACACACTCACAAGTGTATGGGTTGTATGTTGTTGTTTTTTCATGCTGACATCCATGTAGATCCTCTCAGGCCCAGAAGACAGAATTCCCTATGTAAGAGTCAAGAGAAATATAGCATCCAGGTCGTGGGAAGTAATAGCGCCACGCTGTTCTGCCTTGGTCACACCACACCTGGAATACTGTGTTCAGTTCTGGGCCCTACAATTAAAGAGGGATATGGGTTAGAATCTGCTCTCAGCCATGGAAACCCACTGGGTGACCTTGGGCAAGTCACACTCTCTCAGCCTCAGAGGAAGGCAGCAATGGTAAACCCCCTCTGAACAAATCTTGAAGGTGCATAATTGTATAGGCCAGCATGATGTAGTGGTTTGAGACTCTGGCTCCATCTATACTGCAGAATTAATGCAGTTTGACACCACTTTAACTGCCATGGCTCAGTGCTATGGAATCCTGGGATTCATAGTTTGGTGGAGCACCAGAGCTCTCTAACAGGGAAGTCTAAATAGCTCACAACAGTCCCAGATTTTCATAGCGTTGAGCCATGGCAGTTAAAGCGGTGTCAAACTTGACTAATTCAGTAGAGTGGCAGCAGCCTCTGGTTCAAATCTCCGCCCAAGCATAAAAGATCAAGAGAAGTCATAGTGCCACTCTATTCTGCTTTGGTCAGGCC
>CM034701.1:12033651-12046079 GCA_020142125.1 Phrynosoma platyrhinos
GTCTCTTTCAACTCTATGATTCTATGATTCTATGATTCTATGAAAAACCCACCAGGTGACCTTGGGCAAGTCACACACTCTCGGCCTCAGAGAAAGGCAAACTCCTTCAAAGCAACTCTGCCAGAAATTGACCATAAAGTTGTGCTGGATGATCTAGAAGTCCCTAGGCATTTTGTAGGTCCTCCAGCATGATTCTATGACCAACTTCTAACAAATATTGACCATAGAGTTGCAGTGGAGGACCTAGAGATGCCTAGAGAGGTCTTCTCTCAGGTAAAAAGAACAGTGCCTTATTATTTAGTTTTTCCACATTCATGGGGGTCCTTCATTCCTAACCCCAGCAAATGTCAAGGGACCACTGTATATTACTTATTTGCAGTTTTCAAAGAGATAACTGTGTTAACTCTGTCACAACATAAAAAGGAAAATGGAGAAGGAATCCAGCAGCAACTTTCAGAGGGATTTATTCCAGCATTAATTATAAATGTATATTTGTTGTTGCCTGCCTTCAAATCCAACTTATGGTGACCCCACCTTGGGCAAGTCACATTCTCTCAGCCTCACAGGAAGGCCATGGCAAAAAAAAAACCCTCTGAAGAAACTAGATGTTTGGAATGGTATTACTCTTGGGTAAGTCACACTCTCTCAGCCTCAGAGGACCATGGCAAAAATCCCTCTGAAGAAACATGATTGTTTGGAATGGTATTACTCTTGGGCCAGTCACACACTCTCAGCCTCAGAGAAAGACCCTGGCAAACCTTCTCTGAAGAAAGTTGATTATGTTTAGGATGGTATTAATCTTGGGCCGGTCACTCTCTCTCAGCCTCAGAGGAAGGACATGGCAAAAAAAAAAAAAAGTGAACAAATCTTGCCAAGAAAAACCTATAGTAGAGTCACCTTAGGGTCACCATAAATCAGAAATGAATTGAAGGCCCAAAACAACAACAAGGTCCCATAAATGTGGATTTCCTGGGGCTGAGAGAGTGTGACTCACTCAAGGGTTTTCATCAGCAGGGATTTGAACCCTGGTCTCCCAGAGTCCTAGCCCAGCCCTTAAACCACTAGCCCACGCTATCTGGGTGCTTTGCAAAAATAACAATTAAAACCCCAGGGACTTCCTAAACCTTTTCTCATACAATCATGCTATTTTATCACCTGCCACTTAAAAAAATAAACTTGCAGCTTAAAACAAGGGAAAGAAATTGTGTCGCTCCCTAAAAAAAACAAAAACCCAAACACGCGAGTCATAAAGTAACGCGTTCACACGTGCTGCGAATGCGAACACGCGAAGACACGGCGGTTACCTCCTCTCGAGGGTTAAAGATGAAGCCGCGAACGCTCACGCTCCCGACGTTCCTTCCTGCTTGGCAAAGGCCTTCCATTGGTTGGCTGTAGCCTGAAGGAACGTTATTCTATCGTGAGTGGCCAATCAGGGAAGAGGGGCGTGGCCACTGGAAAAAGCGCTCAGACACCCCTCCCTTCCTAGGTATAGAAGCAAGGTCAAGATGTAAGCAGCACGCATTCATCACTTCAGGTCCTCATTTGAAGTAAGGAGGGTGGAAGGGCCGCTCTAGGTATCTCTATGATACTGGTTGGCCCGCACTTTCGATAGGGAGCTGGAAGTGTCTATAGCAATTCGAATGAATTTGAGACATTCCCTTTGGAATGGAGATGCACTGGAGAGAAGTGCGCATGCGCACAGCGCGGAATGCTACTGTTGCAGCCGCCAGGTGGCGCTGTGTTACTACCACCAAAGTGGAGGATTTTAATGCGAAATATTTTATAAAGGGTCCTATGTTGCATCTACACTGTAGAAATAATGCAGTTTGAGACCACTTTAACAGCCCTGGTTCCCTCCTACAGACTCTTGGGGTTTGTAAATTTGTGAGGCACCAGCCCCCTTTGGCAGAGAAGGCAGAAGACCTTGCAAAACTACAAATCCTAGGTTTCCATAGGATGGAGCTACTGCCCTTAAAGCAGTATCAAACCGCATTATTTCTACAGTGTAGATGCACCCTGAGTTCAGGCTGACCAGATGCTCTCCATTTCCAAGACGTGTCCTACATTTTAATTATTAATTTATTATCTGTTTTAATTTTTGAACCAGTTTAATTCTGTTTTAGTGTATTGTTTTTGTATGCTTTTAATTGTATTGTATTTTAATATTGTAAGCTGTACTGAGTCCCAGTCCTGGGAGAAGGGTGGGATATAAATATAAATATAAATATAAATATAAATAATATAAATATAAATATAAATATAAATATAAATATAAAATACATTTCAACCTTCTGTCCAGGAGGCATTCCAAAATATCCTCCATTTTTAGCATGACTTAAAAAATGAATTTATATTTATAAGAGTGTTTCTCACTTTGATTTTGTAATGCCCTAAATTTTTCGTGAACGTCCTACATTTTGCGGTGCCATGTCCTCTTGCAGCAATGACATTAGGTCACCTTGCCTGAACGTTCAAGGCAGCTAGGGCTAAATTTGAGCTACGGATGCTTCCACACTGCAGAATTAATGCGGTTTGACACTGCTTTAGCCGTCATGGCTCCATCCTGTGGAATCCTGGGATTTGTAGTTTGTTGTGGCTCCAGAGCTCTCCGACAGAGAAGGCTAAATATCTCACCAAATCCCAGAATTCCATACCATTGAGCCAGGGCAGTTAAAACAGTATCAAACTGCATTAATTCTGCAGTGTAGATGCAGCCTGAGAGACAGCGTGGCCTAGTGGTGTGAGTGCTGGGCTATGACTCTGGAGACCAGGGTTCAATTCCCAGCTTGACCATCTGGAAACCCACTGGGATACCTTGGGCAAGTCACACTCTCTCAGCCTCAGGGAATGGCAATGGCAAACCTCCTCTGAAGAAATCTGCCAAGAAACCCCCATGATATGCATGCTGCCTTACAGTCGCCATACGTTGGAAACGACTTGAAGGCATACAACACACATAGATGCAACCTTAGACCCATATCGAGGTTCATATTTATCTCCATCTTCCCTCAAATTGGATCAGGGCAGTATGCATACCTTGGTTCACCTCCTCACAACAACCCTGTGAGGTGGGCCAAGTTAAGGGAGTGAATACTCCCAAGCAAGCCACTGAGTTTCATGGCGCAGGAAGAAGAACTTGAAGCCCAAGTACCCATCCAGCAATCTAATCCCTATTATTATTCAGATTTAGCTCAGAAGTAACCATGTTGGTCCATGACTACTATTATTATTATTATTATTATTATTATTATTATTATTATTATTATTATTATTATTAGTGTTTATTTATATAGCGCCGTGAATTTTGTACAGCACTTTACAGAGTCATCAAAACAACACAAAAACTGCCAATGGCATACAATCTAAAATCAGAATATAAAATATAGTATATAGACAATTTATCCCATTAAAATAGCTCTAAAACTATAATACCATAATAGACAAACAATATACCCTTAATCTGAATTATCAAGACACAATCCAAAGTTCAGCAATACCTTTATTACGACCAACCAGAATGTTTCACCAAGTCAGATGCAACTCTACCAACTACGGAATATGATTTTATCCATAGACCAACAAGATCTTTGCATTTTATCCCTCTGGTTTTATTTATGGCAAATACTGCATTTAATTGCTCCAGGTGGAATCTACATTCAGAGGCAGGTGACTTTCTACTAATGGAAAGGGACTGCTCTGCCTCTCCTTCTAACTTTTAATATTTTACTATTTATTTCTGATTAGTGTGGTGTTTTCAAAAATATTTTAATTGGTGTTTTCATTTCATTTAGCATGCATAATAAATTTTGTTTTGTTTTGTTTTTTATTCAAACCTGTTTTAGTTATGTGGGAACTACATTTGCATATTAACCCTGGGAGGATGGTGTGATATAAATCAAATAAATAAGCCAAGTTCTGTGCTTCAACTCTAAGCTAACACAGGAGCCAGTTCTGAATAGACTGGCTTTGTAGTCTCATTCTATTTTTCCAAGGATTTCTGGAGAATCACAGAATCATAGAGATGGACAATCCAGTCCAACCCACTGCCATGCAGGAAATCACAATCAAAGCATCCCCAACAGATGGCCATCCAGCCTCTGCTTAAAGACCTTCCGAGGTCGCTAAAATGAGTACCCAACTGTTGGGGGGCAATCAGCTCACAGTTGTAAACCGCTTAGACATCCCATAGCGTGATATGAAGCGGTATATAAATAAGCTGCTTTGCTTTTTTAATAATAGTAATAAATAATAATAATAAATTTTTATTTGTATCGTGCTCCTCTGCTCAGCAATCGAGGCAGCGTACAGCAATTTAAAAAACCAGCAGTTAAAACACCTTTATCCCATGCTCTAACCCTCCCACCACTTAAAACAGAATTAAACTACATTGGAATTAAAATCAACAACATAATTAAAATACAATAAAAGCAACATTGGGTGATCTCTTTCACATATAGTCTTGTTAAGCCAGGTGTCCCCCAGCCTGTATCTATGCATTTCATGATTCCGCCTTAAGTGCAGTACCTTACATTTCTCCCTGTTGAAATTCATTTTGTTAGCTTCATTTGGCCCAGCTTTCTAATCTATTCAGGTCATTTTGAATTTTGATGCTGTCCTCTGGGGTATTAGCTATTCCTCCTAATTTAGTGTCATCTGCAAATTTGAGAAGCATGCCCCCTATTTCTTTATCCAAATCATAGATAAAGATGTTGAATAGCACTGGACCCAGAACCCTGTGGCACCCCACTAGTCACTTCTCTCCAAGATGAAGAGGAGCCATTGATGAGCACCTTTTGGTCTATATTGTAGAGGGCCTTTGGCCAAAAAACAATTATCCCCTGTGGGCCACAAAAACAGTCTAGGGGCCAGAAGCGGTCCACAGGCCACATTTTGCCCATTCCTGATCTATAACAATTTCCCAGCACCTTGACTAACTATGGGGGGATGCAGACGGGGCCCATTGGCCACCCTGGGAAAGAGAGGATTGGGGCTGAGGCTGCCCCACGCATCGGCTCCAATCCACTCTTTGAGCAGCTCAAGTCACGGAAAGCGTGCCGGAAGAGGCGGTGTGCGCCTCTTCCGTGCCTCTTCCATTGCAGTGTTTCCGGATGCTGTAACGGAAGGACGTCATCGGAGCGCCCGCCGTGTGTAACGGCAGGCGTTCTGATGACGTCTTCAGGAAGGGATTAGGGCACCCAGCTTCCTGCTGTCCCTCCCCTTCCTGGGCTTGAAGACGGCGCTTTGCTCCGTCTGCAATGCCCCTATATCACCTATGCTTGCTTGCATGCAAGAGCACAATAATCCTTTGACCATGGCCTTAATTTACATACACAAATCCAGATCTCTGCCTGTCATCCTTGAGGGAGACAAATCATAGTTGTACCATGATGTTATGGATCTTTGGTGAGGGGAATTTGTGTTTATTAGAGAAATTAAGGTAAACTGTGGTTATGTTTGTGATGTCTGATAAATGTAATAAGGTAAGTGATCTGTTGGGAGGAGATGAAAGTATGAGAGGGGATGGTAACTGGCTGAGCATCTGAATGGGATTTTAAAAGCGCTGGCATATAGGACAATCAAAGGGCATATCTATATAGCCAATTATATAGCCAATTAAACTGGTTTCCTTCCCTGCCCTCACTGTGATCTGTCTACACCAGGGGTAGGCAACCTTTTTGAGCTGGGGGCTGGGTTGGTGTCCCTCAAACAATTGGGGGGCCGAAACACCAAAAATAAATAAATAAATAAATAAATAAATAAATAATATATTTTTTAAAAATTAAAAAAATATGCATGCACACTCTCTCAGTCCCAGAAAAACCATGACAAAACCCCTGTGGAGATTTTGCCAAGAAAACCCCAAGAACAAGTAATAACAACAATAATCAATATCATCATGGCGGGCGGCAGCGGGGGGGGTGGCGGCGGCAGGACCGGCCTGAGGCCGGTTCAAAGGCCTCAGGGGGCCGCATCCGGCCCCCGGGCCTTAGGTTGCCTATCTCTGGTCTACACAATGCGGGGGCCAAATCCCCAATTTGAGTGCGGCCTGATGTGAGGCCTGTTCTGCACCAAATCCATGCTGTCTCACTCTTAAACTGGTGTAAAAAAAAAAAATCAAATCACCTTTTGCTGAAAAATTTGCCCAAAATTCCAGGCCCTTCTTCTCTTTTCTGAGCAAAACCTTGATTTGAATTTGCTAAATCAGGTGTCTTGTATATTTGCCAACCTAAGTGTCTGAAAAAAATAATAATACATAGATGGGAAAGCACAGGGAGAAATCTAAATACTTAGAAGAGATGGCAGCTGATCTAGACTAAGAGATAACATGTAGCTGGGAAAGCACAAGGAGGAATCTAAACACTTAGAAGAGAAAGCAGCTGACCCAGACAGAGAGATAACATACAGCCGGAACAGCGTAAGGAGGAATCTAAAGATGGCAGACCTTGGAGTGGTGTTCGGCCCATGACTAACACCTGTGAAAACAACCACCCGATAGCCTTGAGGGGCATGAACTTGGGATGGCACACTCTTGGAGAAATCTATAAATACACCTAAGATATTGACATAAGGCTGGAGCTTCAGCACAGACCTTCAGGCCCAAGGTGTCATGTTTTGGGTGGCTACAGAAGGGGTCGACTCCACTGCTATCTCTCTGGGGCTCCCAGCAGCTGAACTGAGATGTTTGCTTGGTATGATTTATGAATATTCCTTTGTATAGCTTAAAGGTAAAGGTTTTCCCTTGACAAGATTGTCTTGTCGTATCTGACTGCAGGGAGTGTTGCTCACCTCCTTTACTAAACCAAAGAGCCAGCATTGTCAGAGACTACTCTGTGATCATGTGGCCAGCATGACTGCACAGAGTGCTGCTTACCTTCCCACCAAAACGGTACCTATTTATCTACTCACACTGGCATGCTTTCCAACTGCTAGGTTGGGAGAAGCTGGGACTAGTGATGGGAGCTCACTCCGTCACTCAGCGCTTGAGCCTCGAACTGCTGACCTGCCAATCTTGCAATTGTCAGAGTCAGCATCTTAAACACTGAGCCACCGTGTCCCATTTTGTATAGCTCACTGGATGTCTAATAAATCATAAGGCTTTTGCAACCACAATGGGTGTTTTGTATTGCTTCCAGATGGCGGGAAATAATCTTCTTGTCTGTGGTAAGACGCCATGCGATTGACGCTGGGTGGCTCATTTCTGACCTCAGGAGCAACTCTCAGCAATGGCAGTGATGCCAGGCAGCACAAAAGGATGCATGTGTAGACAGATGCCCAGCGTTACTACAGCGTATGGAGGTAACGGAGGGAATCTGGAGCAACTCCACATTTGTAGTTTTGACTTTTGCAGATTGGATTATTTGCAGTTTTGATTAATATATCCTCTCTAGGAATATCTAGGTCCTCCAGTGCAACTCTGCCAGAAGTTGACCATAGAGTTGTGCTGGAGAACTTAGAAATTCCTAGAGGAAATGCTTCTCTAGGCATTCGTAGGTCCTCCAGCATGATTCTATGATCAACTTCTGGCAGATGCTGACCATAGAGTTGCATTGGAGGATCTGGAGATTCCTAGAGAGGTGTTCTCATAGATTTAAAAGAATAGTGGGGTTTTTTTATTTGTGGGTTTTCCACATTCATAGGGGTCCTTCACCTCAACCCCAGAGAATGTGGAGGGACCAACGTAAACCAGTTTTTTAGTCTCGTTCTTTATTTCCAAGGAAGTCTGGTCTATATTCTAGAGGGCACTGGGCCAAAAATAAAATAAAATAAAATAAATGAGCCTTTCACATTCATCAAGGTTAGGGACACAGGACCCTTGTGAAAGTGGGAAAAGCACAAAAAAAAGTGGGAAAAGCAAAAATAAAAAAACATTTTTAAACCTGGGATAACACCCCTCTAGGAATCTCTTGGTCCTCTCTATGCAACTCTGTGGTTAACACCTGCCAGACATTAACCATAGAATGGTTCTGGAGGACCTACCAATGCCTAGAGAAGTGTTCTCTCTAGGTCACGCTAGATCTTCCAGCATTATTTTTGGCAGACGTTGACCATAGAGTCATGCTGGATGATCTAGAAATTCCTAGCGAGACCATATTAATCAAATCTGCATAAGTCAAAGTTGCAAATGTGGAGGGCCAACTAAAGAGCTAGTCAGGGGAAAACATAGAGTTTTATAGTTAGAGTCAGAACAGGTTTAGGTAGAATTATGAAGAGATAGGGAAAGAGTTGAGTAGGAATTAGGCGTCTTAGGTAAGTTGGCGGGAACCCTCTATCATGGTCTACCTTGCGTAACTTTATGTGTACTTAGCTACATAGCAGCATAGCACTAAGAAACCCTTTTAGTGAAATACAAAGATGTGTATCAGGACATCGGTGCTCATCCCACTGTGCATCAGTCAGTCTGCTGGTTCTCCTACATAAACATGTAATAGCAGCCCTTTAGTGGATATGACTATTATGGAACTGCCCAATTCCAATCCCTGCAGATGTTAAATCCATTTATGAAGACATTTGGTAGGTATATATTCCCCCTAAAGACTGGGTGGATTCCTTTGATGTAAGCATATTATGTAATGTATATAAACACAACATGCCTTAGTTTTATCGGCTGCAAAATCAGTACAATTTAACAGTGCACAGGTGTATGTTTTGACTTGTCTTGTAATTTGTGCTTTGATTCACCATCTTGGTTTATCATCTTAATGTTTTCAGTGGGTTTTTCTTTACTATTTCTTTACTATAGTCACCTTGGATCCCCTTTCAGGAGAAAATCAGGGTGTGAAATTCAATAAATAAATCAATATATATTTTTTAATTTTACATTTAAACTTAATGCAAAGAAAGGAAAAATAAAATGAAATAGGGGAGAGTACATAGGATATAAAGATGGGCTGGGGTATACATTAATATAAGTTGACCATATGTCAATACCCTAAAGGCACCAGATTTTGAAAGCTAAGCAGGGTCAGCCCTAGTTAGTACATGGATGGGAGACCACCAACAAATACCAGGTGCTGTAGGCTATATTACAGAAGAAGGAACTGGCCAAACCACCTCTGAGTTTTTCTTACTTAAGAAAACCCTATAAAATTCATGGTGTTGCCATAAGTCAGCAGGCAAACTAAAATGATGTGCATACATCAAAAATACATTTTCTTAAGGATGTTGTGTTGTGTGCCTTCAGGTTGTTTTCAACTTATGATGATTCCAAAGCAAAGCTATCATAGTATTTTATTGGCAATGTTTGTTAAAGGAGTGGGATTCCTTTCTCTGAGGCTGAGAGAGTATGACTTGCCCAAAATCACCCAATGGGTTTCCATGGTTTAGTAGTCTCCCAGAGTCCTACTCCAGCACTTAAGCCACTACACTACACTACACTGCCTCTCTTGAGGATGTCATATGTTACTTATACCTTCATGCTTAGCTAAACCTGTACAATCTTTTGACCACTGAATGGTATAAAGTAAATGCTTCTAACCTAGGAGCATCAGAGTAAAAGCTTGTAAGATTCAGCTGCACTGACCATTTGGTTAATTTCCTAGTTGCAGATATATAGTTTAATGTGGATCTACAAATATCAATGATCTTTCAAAATCTTGTAAAATTAATGAATTATAATGCATCCAACCGAAAAGGGGGTAACCAGTGGGAATGCCCACATGATACACCACAGGGAAGCATTATCTGTATTGCATCAGCCACATTTAGTTGAAGTAGACAATTTCTGTCTCTATTCTTTGTGGTGGAATTTGGTTCGCTCCGCTTCCTGGGATACTGAAATCTGCCCAAAGGTCCAGAAATTATTGAAATATTTCCGTCTTGGGCTCTGTCGTGAAATTTCAGAACAGCATATAATTAATATAAACAATGTGAAACGATGTTAGATTTAAAAATAATGAAATTATTTAAATAGGATACAAATAAGAAAATCAACTCATTTGAGATGTGGTGCTGGAGAAGAGTGCTTGGACAGCCAAGAAGACAAAGAAATGGGTCCTTGAATAGATCAAGCCAGAGGTCTCCCTGGAAGCCAAGATGACTAAATTGAGGCTGCCATACTTTGGCCACATCATGAGAAGGCATGAATCATTGGAAAAGACAATAATGCTAGAAAAGATAGAAGGCATGCCAGATGGAGAGAGTCAGGAAGGTCACAAGCCGGTCTTGAATTTGCAAGATCTGAACAAAGCAGAGGAGGGCAGGGGACTTGGATATGTCTCATCCACAGTGTCATCATGAATCAAAATCAACTCGAAGTTAATAAACATAAATAACATATACATTTGCATTCCCCGGGTCCCCAAAGGCTTTAATCAAAAGCCATGTTTTGATTTGGAGCCCTGGTGGCACAGTGGTTAAATGCCAGTACTGCAGCCACAACATTGTGAGTTTGATCCTGAGAGGCTCCAGGGTTGACTCAGCCTTTCATCCTTTCATAGGTCACAGTAAAAGCAGTACCCAGCTTGTTGGGGGCAATTGGCTTACATGCTGTAAACCGCTTAGAGAGTGCTTAGTTCAGTATGAAGCAGTATAGAAACGTAAATGTAAATGCTACTGCTTGCTATTTTGGTATTTGGTTTCTCAAAGAAACCCAATCTTGGTCCTAATCAGACCTCTAAGGAAAAGGCAATCCATAAGTGTGGAGACACAGCAGAGGACACCCTCTCCCGTTCCCTTGTATGATGTCGTGTATGATGAAGGCAGGCTCCTCCAGCAGGTTTTGAACAGAAATATATATGAGGAGGTGCTAAAAAGGTGCTGAAAAGTTCTCAACCTCACCAAGATGGCCCAGCCTAGACCTATGAAACTGAAATGCTATTCCACATACTCCCCCGCCCCCCAAAGTTCAACATACTTGTCACATTATTTCCCAAGTTTCTTTAGCCCATCCGAGGGAAAAATTCTGATATCTGGTCACTGAAATATTGCCCTGCAGTTGCTATCTTCTCTGAGTTATTCAAAAATTCACTTCCTTTCAAACTCTTTTTAAGGTCTGGAAACAGGAAGTAGTCAGATGGAGCAAGATTTGGTGAGTAGGGGGATGGTCTATGCACTCAAGCCCCAGATTCTTCAAAACAACCATTTTCTTGCCAGCCCTATGAGCAGGATACATTGTCCTACAAAAAGAGAACACCTTTCTGCAGCTTCCCTCACTGTTTCTCCTTCAATGCCTCCTTGAATTGGCACATCAAATTAGAGTAGTATTCTGCACTACCTGTTTGGCCCTTCTGAAGAGAGTCGGGGGGGGGAAGCACACGAGAGCTTCCCAGACGCCGCCGGACGGAGCGCTGTGGGACCGCAGCCTCCGCACCGCGGCGCTCCTGTGGTGTCCCTAAAAGGAGCTCCAAATTGGCGCTCCTTTTAGAAGACAGGGAAAGTGCGCCCTAAACGCATAGGGTGCACTTTCCCTGCCTTTTCTGCCACAGCGTGTGAGGACGCTGCGGCGGGAGGTTGCCCCCGGAGCGCCGGCCATGCGGAGGGCCAGCAGCTCCAAGGGCAACCTCGGAAAGAGGAAGGGGCACCACGCATGCGGCTGCCCCTCCTCTTCCAGGGCTCGGAGACGACTCTATTAGTCATCTGCCGATACCTTCTTCATCCCCTCAAAAAACTGTGGCCATGACCTTTCCTGTTGAACTTTGAGTATTGAATTTCTTTGGCTATGGAGAACCCAAGTGTTGCCATTGCAAGGAGTGTTGTTTGGTCCATGGATCATAGTGATGTAACCATATTTCATCAACAGCAATGAGTTGTTCCAGACCAGAAAATTATCACTAAATCTCTGAAAATGCTGTAAAATCAGCATGGAGGTATCCACTTGATTTTGTTTCTGGTCAGCATTCAAACATTTTGGCACCCACTTGGCCGACAGCTTCTGTATTGCCAACTGCTCATGAATTATAAACCCAATGCTTTCCCAGGATATCGTAGTGTATCAGCAACTGTTGTAGCTGAGATTTGCCAATCCACCAAAATCAGGTTATAAATACGCTCCACAATTTCAGGTGTTGACAACTTAAAGGCCTCCCAGATCTTGTTGCATCTTCAGTTGCAAAATCTCCACGGTGAAAGCTGGCATACCACTTTTTCACTGGCATTTGTCACTCATGGATTTCCTTTGGAGTTTTCTTCTGCAACAGGAACTTCATGATGTCCAGAGTGAAAATTCTGCACTTTTTGTTGACACTGGTCTATCAATAATCTGGAAAAAAAAAAGAGAAATTGGAGCTACAATCCTGCAAATTGGCAGTTAACAATACAAAATACAAAAAAAAAACCTACTCTTTGAAGCAACAGTGACAAAATTATGCTCAGATTTTGGGAAGTGAGTCAGGCCAAGAACCTTTCAGCACCCTCTTGTACAGAGAAACAATTCTCTTGTTGTCTATAATACATAGAATCATAGAATCATAGAATCATAGAGTTGGAAGAGA
>CM034701.1:12057488-12079195 GCA_020142125.1 Phrynosoma platyrhinos
CAAATCCAGTTTTTGTTTGGGATTTGTGTGGATTAACCAGCAGCTTTGTCCCCGTGTGATAACGTCCTGTCTGCCATTCTTTTTTCCTTGTGTATTGTGCCTTATTGATATTGTAAACCCAAGGACAGGGAACTGTCAACAGTTTGTAAGCTGCTCTGAAAACCTTTTTGGCAGGGCAACCAGATGCCCTTCTTTTCCAGGACATGGCCTACATTTCAACCTTCTGTCCAAGAGGAATTCCAAAATGCCCTCCATTTTGAGCATGACTAAGAAACCCAATACAAATGTTGAAAGACTCCCCCCCCCCATTTAATTTCAGCACAATGGACAAATGAAAGGAATAATTTAAATGTCAATTCAACCAATGGTTTGTTGCTGGTAAAGTGCAATTTTAAGCCTTTGTCTTAAAATTGTTCTATAAGTACAGTGGGCCCCTGGTATCCGCTGGGGTTTGGTTCCAGGACCCAGTATTCATTTTGCTTTCAGTCCACAGCATGGCACAGTTATGCTTCACAAGAAAGGAACTGTCCCTGTCAAAACAAGGACACTGATTTGCATAAACTCCATGAGCTAATGTATATTTATAGCTGCATGTAAGGCTAAAATTACATTACATTGCATGATAGTTTATGATATTAGGAGAACACAATAGAGAGAGCCTGTCTCCATGATAATTCCAAGACACAGAATCTAGACACCTGAAACTTGGCTTACATACCAAAGGGACACTGGAATGTGTGTAAGGGAAAAAATAATGTATTATTTAACTATAATTCATTTAAATGCTTCTGCAATCTGCAGCATCATTTTAAATCAATAGGTGTCAAACACCAGGCTCCCCAAGATCAAAAGCTTTCCATGGAAGTAAGATTAACCCTTAGGGTTACCTTAGGTCAGAAAAGACTTGAAGGCACACAACACACCCAAGCCAAACCTATCATGTTTTGTTCTTGGCAAGATTTGTTCAGAGGAGGTTTGCCATTGCCTTCCCTTGAGGCTGAGAGCATGTGTCTTTTCCAAGGTCACCCAGCAGGTTCCATAGCTGGGCTGGGAATGGAACCCTGGTCTCCAGAGTCGCAGTCTAACACTCAAACCATTACTATGCCAGGCTGGTTGTCTACCTTAAGCTATCTCTGGAAATGAGGGGTTTCAGCATGTACATGCATGCACAGAATGAGAATATCTCCCGCCTGGTATAAGGGGATATGATAGAAAAAGTCTGGGTACTTGGGAATAGAGGAAGGAGGGAGAGGTAAAGAAAGAGTGGAATATAGGGTTGCCATATTGAATAAATAACTTAGGTTTCTCCTGGGTTGTATCTATTCTATTTACTGCCTGTTTACCTCATTTTCAAAAAGTCTTCAACTTTGTAGAAGGTGAGATATTACACAATCTATGTAATTAATTGCAGCTATGGCTTACAACATATTTTGGGCTTTACAGTATTACTAAAAGTCTTTAGCATTTTCAAAGTGACTTCTGTGCATACAAAGCATACTTCCCACATTAGATAAACAACCTTTTAACAAACCTGACCCTGAGTCAGATGAGATTGTTCCCATTTTTACAGCTGGAATGTGAGCCTAGGCAGTTACGCAAGTTTAGATTCTGTACTTAATGGTCATGGGACTAGATTTAGTTGTTAGTGTGCATTATTTTACTCACTTCAAAATGTTTTTGCATCTCCTTTCCTGGGGTGCATCCACACTGTAGAAATATTGCAGTTTGATACAACCATTGCTCTATCCTAAGGAATCTTGGCATTTGTAGTTTTACAATGTCTTTAGCCTTCTCTGCCAGTGAGTGCTGGTGCCTCACAAAAATACAGATCCCAGATTCTGTAGGATGGGGTAGGCAACCTTTTTGAGCCGGGGGCCGGGTTGCTGTCCCTCAGACAATTGGGGGGCCGAAGCACCAAAAATAAATAAATAAATAAATAAAAATTAAAATTAATTTTCTTTTTAAAAAATAAAAAATTAAAAAATATGCATGCACTTTCTCAGCCCCAGAAAAGCCATGGCAAAACCCCTGTGGAGATTTTGCCAAGAAAACCCCAATAACAAGTAATAACAACAATAATCAATATCATCATGGTGGACGACAGCGGCAGCGGCAGGACCGGCCTGGGACCGGTTCAAAGGCCTCGGGGGGCCGCATCCAGCCCCCGGGCCTTAGGTTGCCTACCCCTGCTGTAGGATGATGCCCTGGCAGTTGAAGTGGCATCAAACTGCATTATTTTTACAGTATATACATCCTCTGGTGCATCTTCTCTGTGTGATACATGTGTCTGGGTATGGAGACTTCCCTGCTCTGAAATAAGTACTTGTAAAAGGTATTGTTTGCTTGCTTGGAAAGGTTGTATTTTGCCAGATTCCAAGTTGCCAGGCCATTTTCAAATGGACTGTTGCAACTCTTTTTTATTACTATTTTCTTGCTTTACACACACTGGATGTGCCTGGAACATGCTAGTGTCTGGGCCTGGCAACTTTCATTGCTTTGAAATGAATGTTTGAAACTCTTTCTTCCCACTTTTGCTGACTTGTTTCAATTTTCACAAATGAAGCTTCTTATGTTTTAAGGACAATTGTGTGTAGGTTGTACACCCCTCCGTTATATGCAAAGACTCTAAGGAAACTGAGCTTTTGTTTCCTATTAAACAACTTTGAAAACTATGTCTAGTGGGAAATGTGTGTGTCCACACATGCATATTGGGCAACCATTTTCTTTTCCACCACAATTTGCCTAATGAACAACTAAATTGTATAGTAGCAAATACAGCTGCTTGGATTTGGGAAACAAGAATATGACATCCTTGAAAATCAGAGAAGCAGAGTTGACCATAAGGAACATCCAGTCTACACCCCCCTGCCATGCAGGAATTCACAATCAAAGTATCCCCAACAGATGGCCATCCAATCTCTGTTTAAAAACCTCCAAAGGAGATTCCATCACTCTCCAAGGGAATGTGTTCTGCTGCAGAAGCAGAGAAGCTTTTAATACCTCTTAAGGTGTGGAGGAAAGTTGGGAGATGAAAAACACTCAAAAAGGTACAACAGAAGGAAGAGAAAGACTGAAAAAAGGGATGTCGGGGAGGGGACAGAGCAGGAATGACTAAGGAGCTTTTAACCCATGCAAAGTTGGTACAAGCTGAACATGAGCTATGAGATGGCAGGACAGATAGAAAAATGAGAAGGAAAAAAGGAGTGAAATGGAGAAAACAGAAGGGAGTAGAGAGCAAGCAAGTATGGTTGGGTGCAGGGGGGCTGAAATAATAGGTTTTGAAGCCAGATGATGGTTATGTGCCTTCAAGTCTACTCTGATTTATTGGGATCCTATCAGAGGGTTTTCTTAGCATGATCCTTGGCAAGGTTTGCCACTACCTTCCTCTTAAGCCGAGTATGACTTGGCCATGTTCTCTCAGCGGGTTTCCAGGGCTGAGCACGGATTCAAAATCTAGTCTCCAGAATCTTAATCCAACACTCACTGAAGCACTCTGCTTATTTTTGACTGAATTCAAAGTGCAGATTTTAACCTTAAAAACCTATACCATTTCTTGGGCGGTCTTTCCCAAGTATCACTCCACCTAGTCATTCAGTTCACTATCTGGTTTATCCCAAGTGCCTTCTTCAGGGAAGTTTATCTGATGAGTACAGTAATGCCAATTATGTACCAGACAAAAGTATTTCTCTTTTCCTTGGCATGCCAATAATTATCATCTTTTGCACTGTTTTAGCTTGTAGCAGTTAAATGAACTATTATGGCAGTATTGAGAACCAGCACGGTGTAATGTTTTGAGCATTGGACAACTAGAGAATGGGGTTCGAATCCCTGCTCAGCCCTGGAAACTCACCGGATGAGCTTGGGCTAATCACACTCTCTCTCTGAGGAAGGCAAAGGCAAACCCCTTCTGAACAAATTTGAAAAAGAAAACCTTGTGATAGGATCAGCATAAATCAGAAATGACCTGAAGGCACACAACAGCAATTTGAATTTTGATTTTTTAAAACTTTTTTTTTATGCTGTGTTTGTTAGCAATCTCAGGTTGAATGTACAACATACAGTTGGATTTGCAGTCTATGTAATTCCCCCCCCCCCAATTCATTTGAAAGTGTTCATGCAGGAAAATCTCCTGCAGAGTTGTTCCTCAGGGATGTTGAACAAATGCCATTAACAGTTGTACTTTGTTGGAAGTTGCATCCTAAAACTGACCCATGTGAAGTCCGCTGCCACTCTTTGAATATGTTTTATAATTACTAACATTTATTCTATCATTTTTTATGTCTGTATAATTCAAAGTGATGGAACCACTCAAGGACTGTACTTTGATGAGACTTTGATGAAGCAGTGATAATGCTTTTCTCTAGATTTCAGATTATGATCTCGATAACAGTCACATTTCTCTATCAGTCCCAATTCACACTGGAACATGCCTGCACCATCAGTACCCAAGCATACTAAAATACACACTCCAGTGTTCCATTTTATTTTTAAATCATACAGATGTACGGGTGATCCATGATTAAGGCTTCCAACGTAAAGCAAAATAATACAGACCAAATTTAAAATGTGGATGGGATATTTCATTTTGAAAGACTTACAGGCAGTGTAAAAAAAATACAGAGTAACAGTAGAAGATGCTACAGTGCATGCTTTTAAAACTTTGGAGACCATCATTTACATATTAATGAAATGAGCTCTTTCAGTGAAACTGTTTCTTGAGGCATTAATGGATATAACAATGTTAGAACAACTTAGAAAAAAATCCATACAGGTTTGCAAGTTATTTACTTTCAACAGTCATTTCCTATTTAGCCCTTTCAACTACTTGTATCAACATTCTTTGTTAGAAAAGTCAAGCTATCCAGTGGAAATATAACAAGAAAGTCTGTACAGTGGGGTCTCCACATTTTCTGGGGTTAGGGGCACAGGACCCCCATGAAAGTGGAAAGCTGCAAATAAAATACCACTATTTTTTTTTATATAAGAAAACACCTGTCTAGGAATCTCCAGGACGGGTCCTCCAGCACAACTCTATAGTCCGCATCTGCAGAAGCTGACCATAGAATCACGATGGAGGACTTACAAATGCCTAGAGAAGTGTTTTCTCCAATAATTTCCAGGTCTTCAGTGCCAACTGTATGGTCAACTTCTGGCAGAGTTGCACTGGAGGACATAGAGATTCCTATAGAGAACATATTAATCAAATCCGCAAATAAGTAAATCCACAAAAGTCAAAGCCGCAAATGTGCAGAGCTGACTGTAATTATTTCCTTTCACTAATGTGCTTTCCTTTAATATTCACTAGTTACTAAACAAGGATGTAAGAAAACATGTATCTGCTGCCCAACAGGTTTCTAAGAACTGTTACATTTAAGCACAAAATTGGGTAACTATTGAATGCTTTCTGAAATTTTTCATTGTCCATTTTTTTCAAAGGCAAAATCGAGTAATTCCTATTTTTAGTCCTAATATCTAATAAGGCATGGGTGAGTGGTTTTTCTGAATTTTTGTTTAATCTGAGAAGGGGATAACTAGAAAGCATTCTATATTGTGCACACCCATTCTATTGTAGAGGGCCTGAATTGCATATTTTGTGTCATTATGAATGAAGTTATGTTTCACGGTATGATAAACTGTTTATTAGAAAACATGCTTCCTGTCTCTTTTTTTGATTGTAGCAATTCCTAAATTTCTGATAATTGCATTTGATGATTTTGATGATATGCTTCAAATGTATTGCAAAATACTGACCTGGATAAAAGAGTCAAACTATCTCCTCCATGAGCCAAAGAAGTTGATGTTTTTTTGTTTGAACAGGAGTTCTTCATATCTCCTTGGTATATTTCTTTTGAAAATTAAGGAAGATTCAAAAGCAGTTTGGTATGGTTCAAGGCCTACTACTCAAAGTGGGAGGGAAATCCATCTCAGCCCTTTGGATGAGTCTAAGCTAAATCCCTGCTACTGATTACTTGTAAATAACTAATTTCATTTTTAATATAGCTGCTAAAGGGGAATTTTATTTACATCATTCATGAAATTCCAATATATTTGTTCTTTGGATGGCTTATGCTGCAGCTCCATTCGTACACTGAAAATTATTTCTGAGTAAACAAGCATTATAGCTCACTGTTAATACAGTTAGCTGCTGAACACGTTTCCTTCTCCCTGTGTCCCAAGGTGCACTTACAATCTGTTCAATGAAGCTAATCTTTCTGCATTTCACATAACTGATCCTGTCCCCTAAAGATCCTTAAAAGTTGTAGGCTTTGCTATGCCACAATATTGCCCCCTACTTTGTTTAACCTCCAGTCTGATGAAAAATTATACAGTACTTGAAAGTCTGCTCACAACTTTATTGCATCTGGTTTGTCCTAATAACAGTAAAGCACTGTGATTTGGGGACTTTTTGTTTCCTATGGACTTATGCAGCTAACATGTAACACTGGTGTTATTTCAGACTTAAAATATCACATCAGAAACTCCTCAAAAACTTCAGCAGCAAACCATATCTGAGCGTACTCAAAAACAAATGTTACCTATTGAATTTAATGGGTGTGGATCATACAGTTTGTATTAAGTCAGCTTTAAAAATTACATACCCCAAAACATATTAAAGTCACAGGACAAGATTCAGTACTCTTAACTTGTTCTGTAAAATGATACTATCAAGATAAAAAGTGCATTATTGTAATAATCTGAAATCTAAACAAAATGGTTATTTCCAGTTAGGGCAGTACACCCTGTGAATCAACAGAAACTTGGTAAATGGACATTGATGTGCCACTGATTCGACAGGTTTACTTCAGATAGGAAAAACAACTGGATTTAGGCTTTAAGACAGGAGTGAAAATTGTGTGGCCCTGTAGTTGTTAGTAAATTGGAAGACCTAACAACCTTAAAGAGCATAGCCAATGGTGAGGAATGCTGAGAACTACAAACAACATTTGAAGGTCCACATAATTCATACCCCTTCCTTAAGATTTCCCAGACACACTATAATGCATTAACCAATACTGTCATTTCAAAGGTTCAGTGTAGGCTTTGTTTGCACAGTTAGCTGTACAGAAAACATTTTTCTAAAGTGAGAGTGGGATCACAGATCAAGCGTTGCGTATTGACTGAACGTTCACTTATGCATTTATATAACCCCTGTATATATACAAACTGTATACATGTAAATACATCTTGACTAGCCACCATCTTGGTTTGCTGGTGCATTTTGAGGCTCCTTGTCTGGTCATGCAGTTTGTAAGAGGTTCAGAAGTATACAGACAAGAGCTTGGAAAAGTGGGTATGCTGGTGGTTAGATTCTGGAGCTGTAGCCCCAAAAAGTAACTTTTCAAAGCTCCGGTACAGATAGTGTCAGGTGAGAGAATATACTCGTTTCTATAGTCTGGGTTCTTTTCAGGCTGATGGCTAAACACCTCTGTGTCAACCAACACAAACAATGGTAGAAGGCCTAGATCCTCATTATGTCACCAAAAATCCCATCTTTCCTCCCACCTCTCACTGTTTTTTCTAGTCAGCATGTCACCTAACAGGTACATTAGGTAGTGCTACCTTAGACATAATATCCACCAAAATATCCACTTTTGGTCAAGCTGAAGAATGTCTTCAAAGCAAAAACTGACAACAAAGCACTTAACTTCATAGAATAATGTTTAAATGCAACTGAACAATTAATAATTTGGTAATCATAGATCACAACTCATAACTGTGCAACTGTTGCACATTTTTTTTTAAAGCCAGCATTTTTAATAAGTTTGAAGTAAATGTGGGGAAAATGAACTTGGATTAAACATGTACATGGTTTGGATTTGTCATTTTAGCCCTCTCTTTTCTTACTTTTGGACATAGCATACCTATATTATAAATTAAGGTAAATCTGCAGAAAAATATATGCCCTTTCAACAACAAACACTGCACTTAAAAATACCTACAAAATGGAAGTAAGCATATGGTTCACAGTTAGTGAACGCCAATATACGTTTTGGCTCATTCCTTTTAATATTTTTAATACAGAAGATAAAGTCTATATTTTTATTAGTTATGCAGCTAGTTACATTTTAAAGTGTCAGCCTAATTCAGTAAAAATTTAAAATAGTTGAGGGCTTTTATATATATAATATATATATGTATATATGTATATACACATCACAGTATATGGTGCTTTTTAATTTAGCAACAAAAAGGCACAATTATCAAGCAAAAAATAAAATAAAATACAGTACCTGGATGTAACTGGTTTATATTTACAAATTAAAATTGTTCTAGTGTATGGTAAAGGAGCTAAAATGCCAGTTTTTCTAAGCCAGATCTCATTAGAAATTTGGTCCAATAGAATAACTTCCTTCCTACATAAAATATTTGGGAGTGCAGAGGTGCAAAGAAAATTATTTTTTCCTTTCTAGCAGTTTTGTGGTCCAGAGAAACAAATAACTTAATATGAAATGGCTTACTCTGACAAAAAAAAGAACTTTTGGATTAGCTATAAACATACCAGTTTTAACATAACCAAATTAAGAGAGTGAGAGAGAGAGAAAGAGGGACATTTATAGTCTGAGGCATAATTATACACTCACACAGAGTACATTTTGTTACAAGACTAGACATGGCATTTCTCAAGGATCTGAAGTGACTAGGTCTTCCTCTTGATAGCAAAGATTTGAGCTTTCTCTGTCAGGCATTAATTTAGCAGAGACAGTACAGTAGAACACCTCTATATTTCTCAAACCATTCAGCTTCTCTCAGAAATATAAGCAGTCTACCTCTCTTCCCACACCAAGAAAACACTTGCATCAAGAGAGTCCCATTATGAGAAACAGAGAAGGAATTAAGGAAGTCAGTGAGAATCCAACCATTCCATAGGTGAAGTAGCGGTAAGGCAGCTCAACCTCCATACGCTGCCGGGCTTGCCGAACATCACCACAAGGTATACGGAATATTTTACAGGCCAGTGGGATGGTGATCTTCTTCATGACAGTTTTTGTTAGCAACAGAAGCACTACTCCAATCAATAACCGCAGCATGGCTTTTCCAACAATAGTAACAGTGAGGGAGGGAGTCACAAATGGAAGCATCTCTGGTGAAGGATCTGGCATCAGACCCAACATGTAGTTAACATGAGAGCCACATGCAACTCCAGCACCACAACCTAGGATCTGAGCAGTGTCCCCTCGAGATGTGCTCCAGGTGTCTAGGGTGAAGGAGAAAATCCCCAAGGCAAGATGAAGACTGATGATAATTAGTGGAGCATACTTGCAGGTTAAGTTGAAGCTGTCAACTAGGTCCACAGCTGGAAGGAAGATGGCCAAAATGAGAATAGCATAAAAGAATCCAGCAATTACGTCCTGTTGCAAAATGGAGAAAAAGTAGATTAATATTGTTTTAAGAATAATAAAAGATTCATAAAACAGAAATGAGGGCCAAAATCTACCCCATCTTTTAACATAATTCCAAGTCACCAGGTATAACAGGAAAGAAAGATAAATGTCAGCAATGTCATCACCCCAATCACTACTGTATGGTATATGTTCATATGGCTCGTGAGGCGGGGTGAGGAGACTTTTACTCATAGAACCATTGCTGCTCTGAATGGTAGAATTTTGATGTGGCAGTATACCTTGTCTAACACTATAAAAATACAGAAAACTGGTCAGTTTGTCAGTAGCAACTGTAACTACCTAATTAAAGGAGAAGGATACAGTATATAATGCACAACAATACAGTTCTTTCATATCTCTAAAACAGAACTGAACAATTAACACTATTCCACAGTCACTTAATTTTGGCTAAGTCAGAGGTGCAAATCATGCAGCCTGCAAATATTGTTGGACTCGGATTGCCAGTCCCATCAACCCTATCCAGCAGAGCCAATGATGAAGAATGCTATGAGCTGCATTCCAAACACAGAGGTCCAAAGCACACTGTAGAAATAATCCAGTTTGAGGCTAATTTAACTGCCCTGGCTCAGTGTTAAGGAGTCCTGGGAATTGTAGTTTACTGTGGCACCAGAGCTCTCTAACAGAGGAAACTAAATGTCTTACAAAACTACAGTTCCCAGAATTCCCTGACACTGAGCCAGGGCAGTTAAAGCGGTCTCAAACTGGATGATTTCTGCAGTGTGTTTTGGATCAGAGTGCCACAAGACCCTACTGTTAAGTGAATGGGTCTGACTCTGCACTTAACACAGTTTTGTGTGAAAGAGCCTATACCTGATCTTCAGACTCATATGCCCTCCCTCCTCCTCAGACAGTGGAAATTAAAATCAAATGCAGAAGCTTTCAAACTAATTAAAGTCCCCATTATGATTAAAGTCTTAAAGGTTTGATTTATAACTCCATTTTGTACAATAACTATCACTTAAACAAGGGGTGGATAACCTTTTCAGTCATATTCTCTCATTTGAAAAATAGTCAGGTCTACATACCAGCAACAGGGCAGGGGAGCCAAAGGAAAGAACTGGGTTGACCATAATCACTCCCCACCCCAACCCCAGAACAAGTTATGTAGCAAACCAAGTGGATAGTGCCCCCATAGTTCCATAAAGTGGAAGGAAACTCCTAATTAGTTTAAAACTAGGAGCAGATAATTTGACACCACTGTCTCTGGAACACATTAAGAGTTGCTTGACCAGACCCATTCACAAAACACTGAATTATGCTTTAGAATTAGGTTTGAACTAGCCCAATGAAAGAACCTCTGATCCATAACTGGTTCTGCTACAAAAGCAGTCTCAAAAGCAAGGCTATTTCAATAAAACAAGTTCATAACTCATTTGCTAGAATGACAGATAAGATGTGTGCATTTCCCAAACCTCAGGTCACAGAAAGCATGTAAGTTTCAAATGCAGCAGGAAACGAACACATGTTGTATGAATAAACAGTTTTTAGAATATATTATTTGTAATACTTTTCTTACCAGAATAGAATGCATTCCCATATATACTCGACTACAACAAACCAGTGAACACCAGCAGATGGCAAGGATCAGTCCATATATCAAAGGATACTGTGGAGGGGAGAGAGAGAGAGAGAAAAAAAAACATTGATCCTGCTAGAAACTGACATTTTATTGACAGGTCACTTCCGATGGAAGGTTTATTTTAAACATGTAAGCTCTACCATTCAAAATAATTACTTTGAGACAGTTTACAATAACAGCATTAAAATGTCATAAAGAACATAAAAATAGTCTAGATATAGTCAAAACTTTATACATACAATAGAAATTACAAATGTAAAAACACACAAAGTAAACTAGTGATGGATGAAAAGAACTGTTGGATTAAAAAATGCACAACTCTGGTAAGTAAAGAAAACACTCAGAAGCATCAGATAGGAATTAAAGAGTGAAATAGCATTAAAAGTTATTAAAATAGACTTTCTCCTGCACCAAGATAACAGATGGCACTATCAAATATGTTTATGGAGACAGCAATTACATTATTTGTACAACACAACTGAAAGGACCTCTCCCTAGTTAGCAGTATTACATTTGCAGTAGGCCAGATTCTGAAGCAATGTTTGATTTAGATGTGGAAACCCAAAGTTCAAATCCCCACAACCATGAGGCTCATTGGTGACCTTAGTAACTCTATCAGCTTTACGTGCCTGCTGTGATAATATAATAAAACCCATGTTCTGGCATATAAGTGGCAAAGCAAAACAAAACACCAATTAACAAAACACCAATGAGCTTGTAATAAGTCAGAGCTTCTGCCTTCTTTATGTAATCACTACAAGTGATTGTTTTTAGAAGTCTAAGCAGAGAGAGAGTAAAATAGTAAATGGGATTCTTTTTGGTTATGATAAAACTACCTCCTTGGGTAATTTAACAAAAAAAATTTTTTTGAAGATTTTAATGAGCTTTCAAGCAGAAAATATTATTTACAACCAATTATATATATATATATATATATATATATATATATATATATATATATATATATATATATATATATATATATATATATATATATATATATATATATATTATACACATATGAGTGAAAGATGCTAGTTTGCAGTGTTGTTGTTTTTGTTGCTGTTATACATACTACTTCCCCCCCACCAGAATTGAGACTCTGAGCAGCTTACAATGTAAAAGAACAGTACAATTAAAAACATACAAAAGAGAACATTAAAAAAAGAATTAAACTATTACAATTTAAAAGAGATTACTAATTAAAAAAATAAAATAGAATTTAAAAAGATAAAAGTTCTTAAAAACAGTACACTATAAAACAGTACAACACCCCCCCCCAGCTCATTCTTTAAAGACTTTCTGTTTTAAAAGCCTGTCTAACAAAAATATCTTAGCCTGATCAACAGCATCCCAACCCTGGGTGTCACCAGGTGTGTGTGTGGAGGAGGGGGGTGATGGGGGCCAGCCACAGTCCTCTCCTTTACCCAGATAGCAGAGGTCTCCTCATGAGGAGGCCTTCCCAGCTGTGGCAAGCTGGGAGGGGTGCAACCAGCCCTCCTCACCCCACAGTGGCAAGACAGCCCCACCAGGTGTAATCCCTGTTTTAGGGTGTCACCCTAAGTGTGAGCTGCACTCTGCATCCCCCTAATGATGCCACTGAGCTTGCTGATAGAAGGGCAAGGATGGGGCCATTTTGGTCTCTCTGGGAAGGGAGTTCCAGAATCTAGGGGCAGCTACCAAGAAGGTCCTTTCTCGTGTCCCCACCAACTGTATTTGCAATGGTAGTGGGACTGAGAGATGGGCCTCTCTAGATGATCTCAGAGCCCAGACTAGCTCATACAGGGAGACATGGTCTGCCATATAGCCTGTACCTGAGCTATATAGGGCTCCTCTCTATTTATCCTCTCTGCAGAGGAAAGAAATTAAATCCAAGGCTTAAGAACTGGCAAGTGTAAGCAAAGGATGCTTTTTAGGCACAGAAATAGAATTAATCCAGTTAGTGCACAGCCTTGCAAATAAATTGACAGGTTACTAGCACACAATATGAATAGGAATCCCATTTTACTATGAACTCTCATACAGAAAACAACTTTCACTCTCCTTCCATGAAATCTAATGGGTCCCACAAACAGTTTTTGCTTTGATGCAATTCATAAAATCATTACATTAGCACTAACAGTAACCATTATTATTATTATTATTATTATTATTATTATTATTATTATTATTATTCTCTCTACATGCCCTTTAATCTTTTGGCAATACATATTTATGTCTAATTTCTTCTAAAACGGCAGTCATTCTATTCAAGAATTTTAGCATTGATTATTTCTTGAAGACTTAACTCAAATCTTTGCAAATAAATTCTCAGGTAATGTCACAGAGTATTATGGAACAGAGAGAAAATGCCCACTAAAAATGTTTCTGTGAATATGTTGTTATTGTTAGCTGCCTTTGAGTTGACCTCAATGAGTGAATGAGATGCTTCCAAGACAACCTGTCTTCAACTGCTCTGCTCAGGTCCTGCAGACTCAGGACTATGGCCACCTTGATTGAATCTGTCCATCTAGTATGCAGTCTTTCTCTCTTTCTACTATCCTCCACCTTTCCTAGCATTGTTATCTTTTCCAGTGAGTCATGTCTTCTCATTATGTGGCCAAAGTAGAACAGCCTCAGTTTTGTCATTATACATTTAAGATAAAATGGACAAATCTTTTCAGTACTGCTTAGGGGAAGGCATGAATGAAGAGAACATTGAACTGTACCAAACAAAAATGTTAAAATAAACATGAAAACAACCCAGAACCATGTTATAAACTAAGAAGAGAAAGCCTAGGATTGACATCAAGTAAAACCCAACTAGGAAGCACAACGACTTCCAGCTCCCAATTACAATACCTCTATCATTCCCACACTGAAGAAAAAATTTTGAATTTTGAATTAGACCAAGCAGTATTTGTACTTTTTCAAATTTACTACCAGAAAACAGGCACAAGATGCATTTTAATACAACATGAATGAAGAATAACACTATTGCCAATTTGGATGTAATGTAACCTTATTGTAAAGCCAAGGTTTGAAAATAAGCTATAGTTTAGATTGAGGGAGATTGGTTCATACAAAGCTTTGTATACAACCAATGAGCTCATGAAGTTGTTGGTCACCTTCAAGTCACTTCCAGTTTATGGCAAGATTCCAGCCTATCACAAGATTTTCTTGGCAAGATTTGTTCAGAGAAGGTTTGCCATTGCCTTTCTCTGAGACTGAGAGAGCATGACTTGCCCAAGGTCACCTAGTGGATTTCCATGGACAAAGTGGAATTTGAACGCTGGTGACCAAAGTCCTAGTCCAAGACTCAAACCACTATGCCATGCTGGCTCTTTAAGCACATGAGGGGGAAACAGGAATTCAATGAATAAACACAGAACTCCTGTGTTAGCACCCTTACTTGCCCATTCCTGGCAGGTATAAGTCCAGTATTCATAGAAATATAAAGTCATAAAAGTTAGAAGAAATCACAAGGGCCAAGAAAGAGATTCTACCATCTTCTGAGGCATTCCATTCCACTGTCAAACGCAGTATTCTAGGTGAGGTTTGATCAGGTAAAGTCAGAAAGAAGTTGCATACACATAGGGCTCCTCTACTTGATTGGAAATCCTTGCAAACCTAAGTTTCTAGGATTCCATCTTACACATGTATGTCCCCTTGTCACCAATGCCAACTGATAATATGTACTTTCCTAATATGCATGAACATATTCAGTGAATATGGCTATGAATACCCTTAAATTCACCTTCAAATCCTTAATGATGATTACCTATGCTGTTGTGTTACATACGCACTAACATCTGAGTTACCTTTTTAAAAGAGTATGAAAACAGGGATATTCCCAGATAAGGATTTAATTGTGCAGACTCCACCTCATACACAGAATTTTACAGAAGGTCTAGAAGATTTGTAATTCTCCAAATGCTTCTTCCACTTCATTTCTTACCACCATAACAATAGCATTAAAGAGGGGGGAATGGAATAACTGCCAATGGCTTTTGATTAGTCACACTAGAAGCAATTTTTGTGGAAGCACACACTGTTTAGTGGTAACAGCTACCTATGTACAGTACAGCACAATACTAAATGCTAACAAAAGAAGTGTGGCAAAAAGAGGCCTGGGATATAGCTGAAATCTATCTAGCCTTGCCTCCTGTTCCCAGTGCAGTGGTACAGTAGTGTTGCGACCAAGCCCTCCTTTGGGGATTTAATCTTCCTCAGGTTCCTGTGGGCATAAGGGCTCAACACTCATCCCCTCTCTTATGGTTACTGGGAACACTGAATAATAATTATAGGGTCCCTGGTAGTCCTGGTCATGGAGTCATGTGGCTAGAACTTTCCCTTCACTCTCCCTTCAGAATTAAATCCCACATTTAAAAAGTAAACTGATAACAACAAAGCATCTTTAGTCATTTCCAGTCTCAATTACTGCAATCTCCTATTGACTGGTCTTCCACTATCTTATTTTAATCCTTTGGTTTCCATTCTTATTCTGCTGCTAAGATTATCTTTTTTGCCCATTGCTTTGATCATGTTACCCCACCCCACCCCTTGACATCCCTTTCTTGGCTACCTATTCCCTGTAGGATTCAGTATAAGCTGCTTGTTCTGACATTCAAGGATCTGCATAACCTAGCCCCTCCTTATCTTGTCGCTCTTATCTCTTCCTACTTGCCTGTTAGAAATCTGTGCTCTGGGAATACTGAGCTCCTCACTCAGCCAAGGGTTTCTTCTTTCTTAGCTCAGCTTTATTCTTTTTCTCTTACTGCCCCTTATTCCTGAAGTCGCCTGCCTGAAAACTTGCAGACTGTTCCTTCCCTCTTTGTTTTTAAATCCAAACTGAAAATGTTTTTAGTTTCTAAAACTTTTGAAACTTCAGCTTATTGTATATATTTAGTATAGCTGATTATCGGTACTTCATGTTTTGTTTTATTCTGCATTGTGTGTGTGTGTGTGTACGTTTTTTCATTGTACAGTGGGACCTTGGTATCCATAGGAATCCATTCCAGAGACACACCCTTGCGAATACCAAAAACTGTGGGACCTCAAGTCCTGTTGTCCTCAATGGCAACATGTGTTTGCAGCCATGCTGCCACTAGAGACAGCCCCCACTGTGTGTCCCCAATGGCAGTGTGTACACATGGCCATACCACCATTAGGGACAACAGGACTTCAAACAACGGGGGCTTACTTGAAGTCCCATTGTCCCTAATGGTGATGCAACCGCATGCAATTCCTAATGATGGTACGGCCGCATGCACGCACTGCCATTGGGGTCAATGACAGCTTGCCATCCACGGATGCTTAAATAATGCCCCACTATATTTTAATATTGCATTTTAGTATTTTATATTATTGAATAGTATACTGTATAAATATTTTATTCTGCAAATGTTTGTAAAGCACCATGTACATGGATGGTGCTACATAAACAAACAATTATAATGATACTCAGGATTCATTCCCACACCCAAACCTAAGCAGTTAGCCCAGTCTACCCTACTAATCTCCCTCTCCTTCTAACCCCACAGAAGCCTTGCCTCTCCCCCCCCCCAACTGACTAAGAGCCCAAGTGGGAGTTTGGGCCAATCAGGTATCTCCACCTTCTCATCTTCCATTGGCTAGCTAACAGAACCTTGTGAATTTCAGAACCAATCAGGTCTCTCCACTTTCACATGTCCCACTGGGTAACCCAGACCATGAGCCTTACTCGTCTCCCTTGAGTTAACCTTTCCTATAACCTGGTCCCAGAGGCCTTGCAGGGACATTACAGAGAGGAATTCACAAGTCTGAGAAGGAAGGAGTATAAAGCTCATGGGTACAACCTGCCACACTCTATTATCAAATTATGGCTTGATAATTAGACATAATTGTGTCAGAACTAGACCCATGCAGGTTTTAATCATGAGCTTTATTACAGCAATTAACTGTAACATATTTTATCTTCTCTACTCCATATCAGCAAATATTGTTGGTTTCAGGGTCTGTTTCTTTAAACAAACATTGTATTACTTAGACCAAAAAACAAAAACAAAACCCAAACACACTACACCAAACAAAACATAATAAACTCAAGAGATTTTTTTTATCACCATAGCTATTTTTCCATTTTTCTATTTTCCCCTCTTACAGCTGCATTGCTTATTATGAGGCTATCCATTAAAATCAGATTATATTACTTCTTAGAAAGCAATACATTCATGAAAGTCTTCTTCACAGAGAAACAGAAAGAGTGTCTGGAAAGCTTAACTACTAGAGCTAGCTGACATTGTGTGGGTAACATATGATATGATCCCTAAATACCTTAGGGCAGGGGTAGGCAACCTAAGGCCCGGGGGCCGGATGTGGCCCCCCGAGGCCTTTGGACCAGCCCCAGGCTGGTCTTGCTGCCGCTGCCGCCGCCACCACCCACCATGATGACATTATTGTTGTTATTACTTGTTCTTGGGGTTTTCTTCGCAAAATCTCCACAGGGGTTTTGCCATGGCTTTTCTGGGGCTGAGAGAGTGTGCATGCATTTTATTTTTTTATTTTTTAAAAAATATATTTTTATTTTTATTTATTTAGTTATTTATTTATTTTTGGTGCTTCGGCCCTCCAGTTGTCTGAGGGACAGCAACCCGGCCCCCAGGTCAAAAAGGTTGCCTATCCCTGCCTTAGGGTCTACTGTATAGGAGGCATAAGTAGTATGTTACCCCAAGATCACCTCTCCATGCAGTCTCCCCCTGTTTGATGTAAAATGTGTATAAAAAGGGTTGTCTGAAGGCTTGTAGCCCTGAGTGTATCCCCAGTGCAGAGGAAGCCAATCTACCATATAAGGGAATTTGGGACCATATAAAGAGTTCCTGTAGGCGCAGCAGGGGGAGTGATAAAGGACATAGCCAAGAGAGATCCATCAAAATTCAGAATCTGCATAAGCCCCTCATCGATGGGAACAACTGTGTGCACAATATCTATGTTTGTAAACAGAAGTTCAAGAGTATCTCCCCCAGGAACATATGCATGGATGGCTGAACCATTCTCAACTTCCCTGCTTATTCTTCCCTCCTAGAAAATCCACTCACATCTTGAATATGCCTGCTTAGGCACCCCCAATTCGGCCTCACCCAAGTTCAGACAGACTCTCTGTCAGTATTTCATTTGACTCCTCAGCATTGCTGGCAACTCCACAATCCACAGTCAGCTGCTGAACCATTTCATTTCAGTGTCCCAATTGGTGCTCCACATCTGGAATCAAATCCCTTAAGTTGCCATCTGCTGTTACCTTTTATATCATTGGTTCTTGGCTGTGCGAGTGAGTGAGTTAATTTATGTGTGAATGGTGACTCCCCTTGATTTGCAAATTTATTTGGAACTTGCACTCTGGAGTTCTGTTTCTCGAAACCCATATACAGGGTTGCTCCACTCTTTCAATTACCCAAGCCCTGTCAGTTACCTGAACATCAGGTTAAGCTTCTTAACAGTAAGAGCAATTTGACAATTACTGGGTTGGGGTCCTTTTGCTGGAGGTCCTCAAGCAGAATCAGAGCAGTTAGGGATCCTCTAATTTTGGATTTCCTGAATTTATCATGAGATTAGAGCCAAGGCTCCCTCCATCTTTGTAATTCTAGTCTACCATCCTTTTTTTCAGGATGGTTAACCAGATACTTCTAGAAAAGCTGTAAACCAGAGATCAGGGCAAAAGCCCTCTGCTGCTGTTGCTTTCCAAGCTACCCTGGAGGTATACAGCCATCATGTCTAATAGCCACTGATAAGTCTTATCCTCCATTATTCTGACCATTCCCCTCTCTAATCTACTAGCCATCACCACATCTTGCAGAAACAATTGTTATAAGCAAACTATAAATTGGATGAAGAATTTCCTTTAGTGATTGAAGTTTAGTCTGTCTGCCTGACCATTTGTTATATTAGACAACAACTCCATTTGACAATATCAGATATAGCTCTGCAATGCCTTGCTGCTAGAATCAAATACAATCCTGTAATGATTTGTCTGGCAAACCCTCTTTTTTTTACATCACCAACATGAACACACAACCCTGTACTTTTCTATATCCTTGACTGTCTCCTCACACTAGTCTCCAGTGAAACGATGCAACCAAGGGCTGCATCTGCACTGCAGAAATAATTTGGTATGACACCACTTTAACTATCCTAGCTCAATGCTAGGGACTTCTGGGTATTTGTAGCCTGTTGTGGCACCAGAGCTCTGAGAAGGAGAAGGCTAAATGTCTCATAAAACTACAATTCCCAGAATTCCATAGCACTGAGCCATGGCAGTTAAAGTGGTATCAAACTGGATTATTTCTATAGCTCTGGTGGAAAAACCTAGTCCATTTTATATGACTGTACTAGCATTACCTGCTTTCCCCCCTCTTTTTAAAGATCATTTTTGTATGTATCAGGCCAGAAACTGAAAAAAGTTAAGGGTGATGTGCACAAACAGCAACAGACAGGATCAAATGAGTCTTTGCAGATATAACTTTCATCATGGAATCATAGCCTTGAGGAAAGACTGACAGACTGTAACGCACAACTGCCTATTTATGACACTAAATTGGCAGGAAACATCCCAAGATTACCAATATCCTGGTATAAATGGGAAACTGGCCAAGAATAAATGGCCAAGGGCCATCTGTAGCCCCATTTGGATTTCTGCTATGTTAGATGTGGAGGCTGCCTTTGAAAAAGGCCTGAAAATTTGTTAGTCCAAAAAATGGCAAGTTAGCATTAAGCTTGCTAAATGGAACTGGCCACATAATCATATCATGTCAGTACTCTGGCATCTGCAGTAACTTCCACTTCTTTCCAAGCCCAATTCAAAGTGCTTGTTTTAATTTTAAAACAGTAAACATTGTGGGCCATGTTACCTGAAGAAATATTAGGGGTGTAAAGAGGAATGCATTAAGTATGTAACGAGCACTCACAAATTTTATCATTCTCAATAAAAAACAACATTGTGACAGGTTGTAGCAAAAATGGTCAACTGCTGTGAGATTTTTTTTAACATTTATGTTTTATGAAAGAATTGTTCATGCAAACCCAACATTTTAGAACAGAAGAGGCTTATTCTATACAAAAAAAGAAAACTATTTACAAAAAAGTTGTTTTTCTGATACTTTTTTATATTTTTGCCCAACAGCCTCACAATACAAAAATTAACCAGAAAAATGTGGAAAAACTCTTAGAATCTTTCCCAGCAAAGAGAAAACTTTTTAAATTATTCATTCTTATGTACAAAAATATGACAACTCTTTGCCCTTTGTTTTTGCCATGAACATAGCAAACAAGCAATCTGTATGTAATTAATTTATGCACAGGAGTGAAAAATCTATCTTGAGTTGTTCCAAGCTACTTAGGAGCAGTTTTCATTATTGTCTTTATAAAGGGGTGCAAAACAAGGGAGACTTGCATTAAAAAATACCACCATTACAAGTTCTCAAATTATATTAAGCTATTTCTTAATAAAAAGCAAGAAAGGCCTTTACAGAATACTACTTCCCTGGAGAAAATTTGGCACAATGTACTACAACAGGGAAGTAGTCATAAGACAGATGGCACACATCCAGGACTTCATTTTGTTTTCTTTATCACCTAAAGTATCTGCCAGTTCCTCAAAAATGCAACTTGGGCTCATTTTCAGTCTTAGAATCTGGCTGAGGAAGAAATGGTTAAGAATACCAGGGAAGGTATTTTCAAAGCTGATGAAAAGAGCTTATGAAAAAGGTATGGAACTAATTAGTGATAAATAAAGGATACCAGATGTTATGAGACACGGTTAAAAAACTGAACTTCTCATTTACTGTATTTCACTTTACTATTTTAAGCCACTGCTCTCAACCCCTGGATATTTTGCTATATATTGTTATCTGAGTCGAAGGAAAAATATCTTAATGTTTAAGTTTTGATTAGCAACCTTGGGCCTTAGTACTTCTGTAGCCAGCAATTACTGGAACAGAATAAATAATAATAATAATAAAATTATTTTTACTCCCCCCCCCCGTCGAACAATCGGGGCAACTTACAACAATTAAAATCCATATAAATCCAAAATAAACATCCCCCACTCCTCCACCTATTAAAACAGTATTAAACTACACATCAATTAAAAGCCTTAACATAAAATATCAAAAAATACAATAAAACAATTGAAAAAACTACAACAACCAACAACAAACAGTGGGAAAGCCAAAAGAGATGGTAGAGACACAGAGAAATGTTGGGAGTGGCTGCTTTACAAGGAGGCACACAGCACCTACCTGTGAAATGCTTCTCCCTTGACTATCGTATGGCATTTGGGCTATACCAGGCTCAGGTCTACCCCCTGAGCCAAACGGCCACTTGGGGAAGAGGATCATATGATCAATGGCTCCCTCCGACAGAATTAAATTTTGAGAGTTAAATTTTGTGTTCCAGCCAGGAGTGGCTTCTCTGGCCTTCTGAGCCCTCAGCAGGGAAGCAGGTAAGAAGCCCTATTGTTCCTAATGGTGTTGCATGCACCACCATTGGGAACGATATGGGCTTGCTGTCCGCAGATGTTTAAATCCACGGATGGCAAGTCCACATATACTGAGGTTCAACTGTATTTGAGGTCCTCCAGCACAGTGGTTCTTAACATTTCATATATTACTGTATTTTCCGGCGTATAAGACGACCCCCAACTTTCCCAGCTAAAATATAGAATGTGGGATATACTCGCTGTATAAGACGACCCCCCTTTCCAACACACACCA
>CM034701.1:12079295-12090486 GCA_020142125.1 Phrynosoma platyrhinos
GAAGGAAAATAATAAATACCTCCTCTTCAGGCTCCTCCTCCTTCTCTCTCCCTCCCAGGCTTTTTTCTTTCCCAGCTTCCTCAGAGAGTCTTCCTGCTCCTCCTCTTCCTTCTCTCCCATTGGGCTCCTTCCTTCCCCCCTCCCTCCTCTGTGGGAGGAGTCTTTCTCAGCCTCCTCTGCATTATACCGGCCTATAAGACCACCCCCAGCTTTAGCTCCAGCTTTTCCTGCTTAGAAAGTAGTCTTATAGAAGGAAAATACGGTAAATTCTACTAGTTGGAATCAGTGAGCCTTGGTCTCCCACCAGTAGAAACCCAAACTCAATTTTTGTTCTACAAAGGACATCTATACATTTACATCTATTTTGTTAATCTGTTTATCATCTGTGATAACCTTTAAGGGTGTAAAAACTGCAGTAGCATTCTTGGGAATAAGTAAACACAAACAAATCAAATTAGTAACAGAAAATAAATATAATAGTGTTGATCAAAAATGTTATTGCTATGAAAATGAAAGGACAAAGAATATACCATAAATAAAAAGTTGCAGTGATATTATTGGGAATAATTATTATTGCTTTGACTAAAACACAGGTCCCACCTAGACTACTTTTATGCCCCACTGGTGATACGAATTGCACTGACTGAGAACCACTGCCTTGTTACATAGATGACATGATTCTCTTTGATGTTGGCACAATGTAAGGCTGTGTATATGTGTGCCTTCAAGTCATTTGTTGATTTTATGGGGACCTCATGAATTTCATAGGGTTTTCTTAGGCAAATAATGCCCAGAGGTGGATTTGCCAGTTCCTTTCTCTGAAATAAAGCTTACAGCACCTGCTGTTCATTGGTGGCCTCCCATCTAACTACTATCTAATGATGATCGTGCTTAGCTTCCAAGATCAGATGGAATCTGGGGCCTTTAGGGTAATTACACTAGAGGTCTGGGTATGATGTATTTATGGAATGCCATAATCCAGGGGTAGGCAACCTAAGGCCCGGGGGCCGGATGCGGCCCCCCGAGGGCTTTGGACCGGCCCCAGGCCAGTCCTGCCGCTGTTGCCGCCGCTGCCCCCCACCGTCTGCCATGATGATATTGATTACTGTTGTTATTACTTGTTCTTGGGGTTTTCTTGGCAAAATCTCCACATGGGTTTTGCCATGGCTTTTCTGGGGCTGAGAGAGTGTGCATGCATATTTTTTTAATTTTTTAATTTTTAATTTTTATTTTAATTTATTAATTAATTTATTTATTTTTGGTGCTTCGGCCCCCCAATTGTCTGTGGGACAGCAACCCGGCCCCCGGCTCAAAAAGGTTGCCTACCCCTGCCATAATCACTAAAAGTCAACATGGGTTTCTCAAAAACAAACCATGCCAGACAAATCTGATCTCTTTTTTTGATAAAATTACCAGCTTGCTAGATGAAGGGAATGCGGTAGACATAACATATCTTGATTTCAGTAAGGCTTTTGACAAGGTCTCCCACGATATTCTTGCAAACAAGATAGTAAAATGTGGGCTAAACAATACAACTGTTAGGTGGATTAATAACTGTTTGACTGACCGAACCCAAATGGTGCTTAGCCATGGCTCCTCTTCATCCTGGAGAGAAGTGACCAGTGGGGTGCCACAGGGTTCTGTCCTGGGCCCAGTGCTATTCAATATCTTTATCAATTACTTTGACAAAAGAAAAGAGGGCATGCTTATCAAATTTACAGATGACACCAAATTAGGAGGAATAGCTAATACCCCAGAAGACAAGATGAAAATTCAAAATGACCTTAATAGATTAGAAAGCTGGGCCAAAGCTAACAAAATAAATTTCAACACAGAGAAATATAAGGTACTGCATTTAGGGCAAAAAAAATGAAATGCATGGACATAAAATGGGGGACACCTGGCTTAACAAGACTACGTGTGAAAGGGATCTAGGAGTCCTTGTAAACCACAAGCTGAACATGAATCAACAGTGTGATGTCACACTAAAAAGGTTAATGCAATTTTAGGCTGCATTAATAGAAATATAGTATCTAGATCAAGGAAAGTAATAGTGTCACTGTAATTTGCGTTGGTCAGGACCCACCTGGAATACTGTGTCCAGTTCTGGGCACCACAATTCAAAAAGGATGTTGAAAAACTGTAGCGTGTCCAGAGGAGGACGACTAAAATGGTGAAGGTTCCGGAAACCATGCCCTATGAGGAACAACTAAGGGAACTGGGTATGTTTAGCTTGGAGAAGAAACGGTTAAGAGGGGATATGATAGCCATGTTTAAATATTTGAAGGGATGTCATATTGAGGAGGGAGCTAGCTTGTTTTCCACTGCTCCAGAGACTAGGACTCGGAACAACGGATGCAAGCTACAGGAAAAAAGATTTCACTTGAACATTAGGAGGAACCTCCTGACAGTGAGAGCTGTTCGACAGTGGAAGACACTCCCTCGGAGTGTGGTGGAGTCTCCTTCTTTGGAGGTCTTTAAACTGAGGCTGGATGGTCATCTGTCGGGAACGGTTTACTTTTTGAGTTCCTGCATGGCAAGGGGTTGGACTGGATGGCCCTTGTGGTCTCTTCCACCACTATGATTCTATGCTGGGAGAAAGCAGTGGAAACCAGCTGGGTGACAACATAAGGAAGCCTTGCAGGTACCACCTGTGGCAAATCATGGCCCGCCATTGGAAACAATGGGACGAGCACCTGGGGATTTTGGTATCTGTGGGGATGGGTGAGTTTCAGAACAGATCCCCCATGGATACTGAGGGCCAGCTGTACATCATTTCCTCTACACATGCCTTTGCCACTTCAGCCAGCCAGCCACATAGAGACCTGATTCCTGAAATTCAACAGCACCAACTTGCTTTTGCAACAGATAGCTATCCAAATAAATTAGAATAAAATATGGGCACTTGATCACAGCAGGTTCATAGGATCCATCTGTCTACAGAGAGAGAGAGACACAGGGGGGAGAAACTATTTTCATGGTTGTCAAACTCTCTCAGCCTCAGAGGATGGCAATGGCAACCCCCCCCCCCGTGAACAAATCTTGCCAAGAAAACCCAATGATAAATTTGCCTGAGGGTTGCCATAAGTCGGAAACAACTTGAAGGCTGTTCCATCTGTACCATCTGAACTCTGAACAACACCAACATATTGACAAAATGTAGGTCTGTAACTAACACTGTCCTATATTTTTTTCTCCTGTATGATTTTAACACCTTTGCCTTTTGAAGAAGCCAGTGGAGTTTCAAAAGCTTGTGACATGTATTTTGTGTATTTATGTTGGCCCAATAAAGGTATCTCTGTTTTGTGGATTTTGGATGCTATTGTTCTTTGCTATATGGCCAACCCAGCTACCCATGGATATAAAGTAGACTGAAGTTTAGTTTATGCTTACACAAGATTACAGTATATGTTTTGTCATGAGAATACCCTACTCCAGAGGTGAGAATTCTGCAAACACCCAGATGCTATTTGACTGCAACTTCCAACAGCCTCTGTAAACATAACTAGTGGTGAAGTATGCTAAGAGTCACACTTCAAGAACACATGAAGGGCTACACAATCCTTGCCTTGTCTGACCCAAGTATGGCCTACTTCCCTTATTTATCTGGGAACACAGTCTATACTTGTGTTGTTCACTTGGTAATTCACTTGGTAATTTGAATAATTCAAAATCAAAATGTTAACAATTGGTTTATATTATCAATGATAACTTTAGTTCTCAATAAAATTGGCTTTCAAAAGAAATTTACTGAAATTGTTTATCTTATATCAACTCTAGAACCAGTGTTGAACTTAATAACAGAATAAATAACAGAAAGATTTTAACTGGTGTATATTTGTGAGCATATCCCAAAATATATACGTACTTAGCCAAATATGTGACACAGCTCTTAAAAGAAAGGGGACAAATAATAACCTTATCAGCTGGATTTAAACCTGTTTGTGTGGGAGATTTTAGCTCCAGACTACTATAAACTACCATTACATAGCACAGACTTCTTGATAACATTTAGTTATTATCAGTATGCAGCTGCTCCCCAGTTATGTCTGAGGACCACACTACATAAAAACGTTGGATTATTCACATTTGTGTGTTAACATACTTGTCATTTTATTTTGAATGGAAAACAGCTCTGTGGGATCCCTATTCAGAACATGTTTCTGATCCAAATTAGGATGCCATGATGGTGTCCAAATGAACAGTGTTTTTCTCCCAAGCGCTATTTATATCAAAATGTGCTGCTTGCAGTCAATTGCACATTTAGAGGCAAAAGCCAAGAGGGGTGTCTGTGTGTGAAGAGATTTGATTGGCACCAGTATGGAACTTCCATCTGAATTGAGAGTATGTTTTGAGACTCCACACAGTTTCCCTTTCAAAATAAAATTGTTAGCTTAAGCAAGTTTTTCAAAAAGCAAGAACATTATATACAACTTCAGCCTGAGTCTCCCTAATGTCCAGAACTATGCAGTTATTACTTGGCAGTTTTCCCTTAGCTTATAGGTCTGTGCATGTGAAAGGCAGAAGGATTACCACGTGAAGCAGGCCATAAGAATGCCAAGATGTGAAGGAGGCAGAAGAATGCAATCATAGGTAGGGTGGGGATATAGAGAGTCAGCTCATGGCCAAAATCTATTCAGAAAGGAAAGAAGAAAATTAAAAGAGAGAATCTCAAAACAACTATGTAAGAGATACGTACTGAAGAAACACTCCACAAAACCCACTAATGTTTTCCCAGCTCCCAACAAGTTATTATAAAGAGTTGCAACAGGAAATGGAACTAGAGCACAAAGCTAGCTGTTAAGCAAGACACAGAAACAGGCCAAATAAAGCAAGCTCAACTGAAATACACCTAACAGATGCACAGAAGCTTAATGTAGTGAGGTACAAAGAATGGCTTAAATACCATCAAGGCACCAGATCCCATCTGATCTTGGAAGCTGAGCAGGGTCAGCCTGCTTAGGAACTGGCAAAGCCACCTCTGAGTATTTCTTGCCTAAGAAAACCCTAAGAAATTCATAGATCTACATAAGTTGACAGGCAACTTGAAAGCAGACACAGACACAGACACACTAAAAAAAAAAAAAAAAAGGAACATCTGCTAGTTAAAAATATTTGGCGAGGCCTCATGGGACACTGTACACAAGCAACCACTTTTACAGGAATCCAGGTATTATTAACAACTTCACTTGGTTGAACTGTTCCTATTATAAAACAAACAAACAAACAAAAAACAAACAAACAAAAAAGCAAACAAACAACTATGAAAATCTTTGTTCAAATAGCCTCATTAATTTCAGTGGAAGACTCTTAAAATACTTAACACTCCTGCCAGTATTTTGATGGACACAGCAAGAGTACAAATACAAGGGCTCTGTCCCACAAAATATACAAAGGCAGGCCAAGAAGGCAAGAGAACCTTGAAACTACATTTTGCCATTATAACAACAATAAGCATGAGAGACAGATTCCTTTTATAAATATGTATGGACAAATCAGAACATATAACTGCCTTTAAAAATATGACTTGCTACTATTTTGCTTTCTTTTCTTCCTTCTCAATGACTTCTCTTAGTAAAAGTACAAACTTCAATATTACTATCATGCTCCATTACACTGGTGGAAAAAAAAGGAATCCAAATTAAAACATCTCTGTAGTCATAAAGCATAATGTATCTGAATATGAACTATTTATCCTTTGATGTTTTCAACAGTCTTTGACATGTTGTGTATTTACAAATGTCTCAGTACTAAGAGACTGTGAAACCATTCTACATTTACAGTCTAATGAGTAATTAGTGATAGCAAAAGTGAATACTATTTGAGGTTTTTAAGTCTGAAGTTTTTTAAGGGTCTGTATATAGTTTTTGGAGTGCACAATAATGCATAATGGAGTGCACAAGGGAATTCCAAATGAAAATCTGCATGTGCATTATTGACTACAGCAAAGCCTTTGCATAGATCAAGAAAAAACATATGGATTGCTCTCAAAGAAATGGGAGTACCACTACATTTGATTGTCCTGATGCATAATCGATAGGTCAAGAGGCTCCCATCAGAACTGAGTATGGAGAAACAGAATGGTTCCCAATTGGAAAAGGGGTCAGGCAAGGCTGCATACTATCATGGGGTGTGTGAGCTTTTGTCGAGCATACAGGTGTACAAGTGGCCAGCTGCACCATCAACCCATAGCACCATTGAGTCATCACACACCTCATGAAGCAAAATCACACCTCATGAAACAACATGGTAGGTCACCAATAATGCAATGGATGTAATAAAAACATTGGGGCAAAGCAGACGGCCCTCCAGAAGCAGCTGGAGGCGGTTCCAGCCACAATCGCACCAGACCACAGCGACCGCATGGTCCGCTTCCAAAGCAGACTGCATTGGTGGTCCCAAGCTGGCCACTGCCAGGAGCTGGATTATTCCAGCTCCTTTTTGATCCAGACCAAAGGACCAGATCGTGGCACCAGAGCAGTTTCTGGCCACTGTGGGTGTGTGTATCATCTATACACCACACCCCAAAGTGGCCAGAAGCCACTTCTTTTGGCCCATTCATTTTGGGCCATTAACAAACTAGACAGTCCAACAGGGGGGCATGGAGTGAAAGGGGGAAGGGGGTATGTATGGAGGGGCTCTGTGCTTTGCCAATGTGTCACTCGGCACACCAATGCAATGTATGGGCAGTGTATCGCTCATGCAACTCTGTGGCTGGAAACATGGTTGGTCATGGGGGTGTCCAAAGGGATGGCAGCTGGGCAAGTCAAAGGAGGTAACTGGGAGTCACAGATGATGTGTTTGTGCAATGGTGTGCATGCATGGGGGTGGTGGTGAAAAAACATAATTGAGGCATAACTGCCGCAGCGTGGTGCAGAATGTCTGTGGGTGTTTGGCCTGTTATGGGAATGGGCCATGCAGACAGCAGGTACCCCCCCCCCCATTTCAGGAAACTCAAGTGACAACCCAGATTTTCCCCTCTGTCTGCTCAGCCCCTAAACCTCATAGGGTTGTTGTGAGGATAGTGGAAAGGAAGGAGGAGGAAAGCTATATATGCTGCATTGGAAGCAAAATGAAAGCAAAAAGATGGGCTATACATGTAAAAAATAAATACAGGAAATAAAAATCCTCAAAGGCTAGTAAAAAAAAATGTTCAAACTTTTTTTGCAGTGTAATCCTATGCATATTTATCTAGCTGTAATATTGTTGCCATGTGCCTTCAAGTTGTTTCCAACTTATGATGAATTTATCATGGGTTTTCCTGGCCTGATTTATTCAGAGAGGTTTGCCATTGGTTTCCTCTGCAGCTGAGAGTGTAGCTTGCCCAAGGTCACCCACTGGATTTCCATAGCCAAGCAGAATTTGAACCCTGGTCTCTAAGGGTCTTAATCCAATACTGAAACAACTGCACCATGCTGGAATGTGCACACAGAATTGCAGCCTCAATTACTTGAACTCGTATTGGTATTTCTGCTTTTTATTCAAGTATGTCTGAAATAAACAGCAAAGCCTGCAGAAACGCTTTACCAGTAAGCCATTGCTTGGCAGCACTCACAGTGTCTTGATTATAAGTGTTCACAGGAAAAAAGTCTAATTATAAATGTATTCATTAGACCAGTGACTGGAGTGGCATTTAGCCCCTTCTACAAAGTTGTAGGCGTTCGTGTGACTGTCCAATACTGGTGGGAAATTCCCCTTTTTGTTTTTATTACATCCTCTTGTAACCCATTGTTTACATCTTGATTGGCTGCATGGGGAAAAAAATCCCTAAAGATGTACTCTTTTTAGATTGAATTAGTGCCAGCAATCTTTATGACAGAACAATAGTTTGAAGAGTATTCATACGGAAACAATTCCTCTCAAATGTCTATGACCCAAGGTCAAAAAAATATTTTAAGCCACACATAACAAGAATTGTCCAAGTGTTTAAAATGTTATTGTATTAGATGTTCTAATGTAAACATGTGGTACAGTTTGACATCTGACATGTAGAATATTTTTGTTGTTATTAATAAAAATAAATTTGAACAGGCACGGCTGGAAATAATATACTATAAGTTGTATGCTTGATTTTATATATATAGTATATATATTATATACTATAATATAATACTCAACTATAAGTTGAACTCATGTCAAGGGCAGGTTTTGGGACCAAAATTATGGATTTTGATGAGACCCATGTGTAGGTGGAGCGTAAAATTTAGGAGCATGTAAGAAGATGTATAAGGTGAAGTAAAGGAAAATGATACCAATGAATTTATAAAATCCCAGCAGGCTGTTTGTGCTCCCACTAAAGGTTGGATGGATGAGAGAGTAGAGCAGGGTCAGTGCTTTCAGGACAGATTACCCCTCTTGCCTTTCACCAGGGGATGGTTCCTTTTTTATATGAATTAAAACACAGTATTTATATTGACCTGTGGATAAATCGACTCACGTTTTCTGCCCCCTTTCCTGGAAAGTAGGGATCTTGAGACTGTGGCACATGCGCTGGTAACCTCTTGTCTGGATTTCTGCAATGCGCTCCACATGGGGCTACCCTTGTGCTTAACTCGGAAACTGCAATTAGTTCAAAACATGGCAGCCAGATTGGTTTCTGGTATTTCCAGAAGGGAACATGTAACACCTGTGTTAAAAACTCTCCACTGGCCGCCTATTAGTTTCCGAGCACAGTACAAGATGTTGGTTTTGACCTTTAAAGTCCTACGTGGCCTTGGTCCAACTTATCTCTGGGACCGCCTCCTTCCGTATGATCCCCCCCCCCGCACACTCAGGTCCTCTGGGAGAAATCTGCTACAGCTGTTGAGAACTAGGTTGACGATAACCTCCCAGAGGGCCTTCTCCACTACCGCTCCCAGATTATGGAACGGCCTGCCGGACGAGATCCGTCTTATTACTACTCTAGACAGCTTTAAAAAAGCTATCAAGACAGATCTCTTCTGGCAGGCCTTTCCAGAATGATTTTCCTAACCTAAAGTCTTAAATAATTCCTCCCTTTCTTAGGCTGCCATTGAATACCAAATCTGCCACGAAATTGTGTTGGATATATTTCCTCTTTTGTTACTGTTTTACTATGTTTTTAAAATTGATTAGTTTAATACCTTTTTATGGGATGGGTGGGTTAGGGTGTTGATATTGATGTTTTATTGTTGCGATGTTTTATAATTGTAAGCCGCCCCGATTGCGTTGCAGAGGGGCGAGATAGAAATAAAATATTTATTTATTTATTTATTTATTTATTATGGGTTGATTTTTTGACTAGATTTTCTAGACTTAAATTTTCTACTTATACACGAGTATATACAGTAAATTCTAAATCAAGCATACTAATTTAGAATGAGACCAACTAATTACTTAGTAGCAGTTTTCAAAGAGACAGCTGTGTTAGTCTGTCACAACATAAAAAAGAAACTGGGGAAGGGAGAAGGAATCTAGCAGCACCTTTGAGATGGGTTTACTTCAGCATTAATTATACATTTATATTTGTTGTTGTGTCCCTTCATGTCGTTTCCAACTTATGGTGACCCTAAGGCATAATGAGATTTTTTGTGGCTGAGGGTGTGTGACTCACCCAAGGTCACCCAGTTGGTTTATGTGGCTGAGCAGGAAATTGAACCGTGGTCACCAGAGTTGTAGTCCAATGCTCAAACCACTACACCATGCTCGCTCACAAATTTATATTAGCAAACACTGATTTCTCTTAGTCATCAATACATAATCACATTTTTACCTAACAACATTTGGCACAATATTTAATATACATTATTCTATAAATTACATGTAACATTACATTATGAAAACTACTCCCTAATTCCCTGATATAAAGATTGTTGTCTGGAACAGAATCATTACCTACATCATATTGACAGGCAATACATTATCAGGAACAAAGTTATTGCCTGTCTCACACTGATAAATATTATTGATCCATCATATTAATTAATTCAGAACATTATCAGTAGGACTTTAATATATTGCTAGGGGCCACAGTCCCTAATCTTTAGATCAGGGGTAGGCAACCTTTCCCCTTTAAGGGCCGAGGGACTTCATCTCCCAGAATCCCAGGAGCTATTGGCCAACATGGGACTACTGGCCAACATGGCTGAGGCTTCTAGGAGCTGAAGTCCCTCGGCTCTTAAAGGGGAAAGGTTGCCTACCCCTGCTTTAGATTAAGCTGTATATCTAGCATCCAGAAATTCTCCCTTACAGTTCTACACTGATGACATATATATGTGCCATAACTTTCCTAGTATTATCTAGATGTGTCATTTGCTCCTTTGAGTTTGAAATCTTCACACAATATTAATATCTAATTCAAATGCAACTGATTAGATTCTCCTCAGAACATCATCCCAAACGAATGCCTCTCACTGTGTTTTAGAAAGTTCTCCCATAAAAGTATTTCCTCTGGCAGATAAGATAAAACAACTAGGTGGATGGTCCTGTTTAAGAGTTTAATGCTCTTAATCCACTTTAATGGAACATCTGACAGGCAATTGATCAGCCACTGTGTGAACAGAATATTGGTCTAGACAGGCTTGCAGTCTGATCTAACATGGTTTTTATTACAGTGGTACCTCGACATACGAGTTTAATTCATTCCGTAACCTTGCTCATATGTCAAATTGCTCGTATCTCAAAGCAATTTTCCCCATTGAAATTAATTGAAATGCCATTAATCCGTTCCAGCTCCCAAAACACCACCTCAGTTGTTTTTGTTAAGTGTTTTTGAATAAGAAAAATGTACAGTATTTACAAGAAGAAACATTTATTTATAAATAACAAATACATATTCTATAAATATGGACTGGCTGTAAAAGAGTCTTCTGATTCCTTGTTTGTGGAAGTGTGTAGGATCTGCTTCAGCAAATCTCCATAAATCGCTCGTGCCTTCTCACATATGATGCTTTCTGTTAAGGCAGTGTTTCTCCATTATTTTCTGTCACGCCCCCCCTAGGAAAGAAGAAAACATTTCGCGCCCCCCCGTGCGATCACATGGGCGGGTTTGGCCAATCAGGATAGAGCTACTGGGGCTGTGCTGGGACAATCTCCCTTTCTCCAGCCGTAACGGGCCCCCCTTTATGGAGCCTCGCGCCCCCCCTGGGGGGCCCGCCCCACTATTTGAGAACCGCTGTGTTAAGGCTCCTCCTTGAAGCTGCTTCTCTGTCACCCACACCATCAGTAGTTTCTC
>CM034701.1:12106193-12136244 GCA_020142125.1 Phrynosoma platyrhinos
GATGCCTCATTTCCACTTTATTTTCAGTTTCTGGGCCACGTGTAATAATGTCCTTAGAATGGGACAAACAGCCTGGGTGTTTGGGGCAGTCTCTCAGGAATTTTGAGTGGATTTTTCCTGGAGGAAAAATGGCTACAGATGTGGAAATTATTGGACAATAAATGCAAGCATTTTAAACAAAGAGGTGTCATCTCCAGATGGCAGTGTCCTTTAAACTTTCCTGGGAGATATTTGGTGCCTTCCCACCACCACATCTTTGTGAAGGGATTATGCAGATTCTAACTTCAAAGGGTCTATCCTGTCTACATATGCTAGCGCTGCCAAGGCAAGCCTACCGGATCACTATAAGTTGGCAGACTACCTCCTAACATTGGTTTGCCCTTCTGTGGCTACATGACCTGACATCCCTTTTAATATTGAGCTGATATCAAAGGTCAATTAGGGGTGATAGATGGCTGGTCCGTATAGTAACACCATGTGTTAACGTGGGTTTCTTCATCTTGGACATCTTATCTCCTGTTTGCACAATAATCCATTAGCTGGTGATTACTAGAAGTCAAAATGCAGCAGCCAATTGACTTCCAAAAGGTCTGTGCTGTTATGTCCAAAGATATTGTGCCAACAGAGTACAGGCAGTGAATCAGCAGCTGAGTTTACACATCAGGCGGGTCAGTGGTGGCATGTGTTTCAACAGAGTGGCACTCCATGGCAAAGATTCCATACTCTGTCATCACTGAACCTTGGCCATTCCTTTCTCAGCAAGCAACTGGTGGTATCCAAGTGTAACTTATCTTAAAGATAAGAAAATGCACACAAGTACTTGACCAGCAGCCAGCAAGTTTCCTGGCCTTATAAAAACTGCAGCTTCAATATACTTAATATTGTTATGCAGAAGGGTGGGGTATAAATTATTATTATTATTATTATTATTATTATTATTATTATTATACATGCTGATAAATATCTGATTGCATTGATAGGAATAAATTTAATACCACAATACCAGATTACACATTTTATAGAAAAGATCCATAATCCAACATAGAGTGCATCTTCACTGTAGAAATAATGCGTTTTGACTGACACCACTTTAACTGCCATGGCTCATCCTACAGAATCCTGGGATTTGTAGTTTTGCCAGGCACCACCACTCTTTGGCAGAGAAGGCTAAAGACCTGGTAAAAGTACAAATCCCAGGACTCCATAGGATGGAAGTACAGCACTTAATGTGGTGTCAAACTACATTATTTCTACAGTGTAGATGCACCCATAGAGACTTATGGTGGTTATGCCCACTGGAATCTAATATGATCATATCAGATAATATAATCTTTCCAGAGGACCCCCCAGAAGGTCCAAGGGGAGTGCCTTTTTTCTTGATGTAATTTTAACCGTTGTAAGCAGCCCCAATTGTTTTGACAGAGGGGTGGAGTACAAATTTTTATTATTATTATTATTATTATTATTATTATTATTTCTTCCTGCAGCCCACTGTTGAAACATAGACAGCCACTACCTGCCTGCCCCAACACCCATCTTCCTGCAGCCACTAAATGGCCACAGAGAGTGACACTGCAGCACAAGATTAATATGTGAGGGAGGAGACGTTATATTAATTCGATCTTACCAAAACTTCATGCTACGTCTTCTTGCTCCAAGATCTGTTAACTATTAAAGATATAGGAGCATTGTTGCCAGTTTGGGAGCATTCTGATGTTTCCAGGCCAAAGCCTGAGAGCTAGGAACAATCTGTCATACTTTGGACACATCGTGAGAAGGCATGAATTGTTGGAAAAGACAATAATGTTAGGAAAGGTGGAGGGAAGTAGGAAGAGAGGAAAGCCACATGCTAGATGGATGGACTTTATTAAAAGGAGCTGGACAGAGCAGTAGAGGATGGGGGACTGGAGATGTCTCATCCATAGGGTCGCCATGGGTCGAGACTGACGTGAAGGCAGTTAACAACAACAAACTAATCACACTCACTCACACCTTATCATTCAAACAATCTTGCATGCACATACATGTATCGTATTTTCCAGGTCTGAAATTAAGATTTAGCTAAGGGGGATGTTTCCAGATAAGCAAAAATGAGGGGATTTATTCCTTCTCACTTAGGATAAGAAATCTAGGACAATTGCCACACACAGTTCAGAGGAATTTGGGCTTTTGCAGGGGGACAACTCCATAAACTCTGCTGAAAAAGGATTCACAGTTTTAACAGGAGTATCCAGGAGGATGCACATTATGGAACTTGTGGCTGCCCACTCACTTCACATGGATTCACATAGTTGTGCATTTTTGGCAGCAGGAGGGTGACTAGATGCAAATTTGTGCAGGAAAGTGAAGACAATTAAGCATTGAGGCAAATGTGTGAAAATCCACAGCAATTTGCATAATACAATTACATGTAAACTAACCCACAGAGCAAGTTGCTGTGTGCAACCTTTGCAAATTGTATCAAACTTTACCCACCTAGCTGAGCTGGAGATTTCCACAGCCCTTTCCTCTCGCCTGGAGCTGAGTCCCCAAAACTGTCGCATTTGCTCCTTGTGTCCTGCCAGGTGATGATCCATGCAAAACAGAGACTCAGGGCTAGGCCATAAGATCTGGCAACATTATCCAGAAGCATTGTCCTGTATTCAGTCCTATCGTATCCTATACATTGTTTAGCATACAAAAAGCCAGACCCACTGCAATTGTCCATCCTATTTTAAATGGATCAAAAAGAAAATTGGCTGGCTCTACGGAGCCTTTCCAATCTTCTGCTGCTATCATTCTTCTGACCTCTATAGAGAAATCATCACTGATATAGGAGATAATCACACTTGGTCTTCAGCTTTTGTTTCCTTTCCAACTCTTTTTCCTATTTTTAGTATGAGGTGCTTTGTGAGGTATTTGTTGGGAAAAAATATGTTTAAAATAAACCTTGTGCCTTTGCATGTTTCCAGTCATTCCAGCCTTTATAATGCATACACTTTCAGGTATGTATTTGCTGTAATCTCTGACTTTCTCTCTGCTAGAAGCCCTGTGATTACCGGATGTTAAAGCCAGAAGCGCTGCTTTCACATATAGTATAATAAGGAAGGAAACAGAAACCTCAATTAAAAGGACTCTGTCAGCAGATCTGCAGGAATCTGGCTTCTCTTTCCACTTCTCTTGTTTGGTATTGTTGATGTTTTGAATGGGCGTCTAAGCCTTACTCAAACAATATCTTAAGGCAGGTTGCCTTTCACGTAACCCTTTAAAAAGGCTGCCTTTTCCACCTGGGGCAGCGAGGAGAGACCCTTTAAAAAGGCTGCCTTTTCCACCTTGGGCAGTGAGGAGAGACCCTTTAAAAAGGCTGCCTTTTCCACCTGGGGCAGCGAAGAGGGACCCTTCAAAAATTGCATTTAAATTGTATTTGCATTTTATATTGTATTTTGTATATTTTTAAAAATTGTTTTAATTTGCTTTGTTTGTTTTGTTTTTGAGGGGTGGGTATGGGTGGGGTTGGGAAGAAGGGATGGGCTCTGTATTGATGCTATTTGTTATTGTGATTGTTGTACGCCGCCCCGATTGCTTGGCAGAGGGGCGGGATATAAATAAAAACTATTATTATTATTATTATTATTAATCCCTAGGTGTGGGTCTTTAAAAGGAAACATGAAAAAGAGAGAGAGAAGGAGAGAAAAGAAATGTGACACTTTATTGATTGCCTTGGAATTCGGCAAAGTACCATCAGTTGTTTGGTTTTTACTTATGTAATGAAATCCACAGTCATCTCTTTTCTGGTTTTTATTGCAAACAGCAAGAGAAGTTGTTTGCACATCTATTGTTAAACGTTTTACTAGAAGCCAACTCTATAATTACCGACATTTTATTGACACTTCTTAAAAATGATATAAGTCCATCTTTCCCAGAAAGGTAATTATCTGAGTGGAGGATTGGGGGTTTCTACTAGAGAAATCTCACTTCCCTGGACAAATTGAAATGCCCAGGATTCTCTAACACAGGATACTTCTCTCTTTGAAGGTATCCTCTGATCAAAGATATTGCCTTCGGTTACCTACAGGATCACCTCCTCCTGTATAATCTGTCCCATATACCCAGGTCCTCTGGGGATATCTACTTCAACTGGCCAGAACTAGACTAGCTACTGTCACTCAGAGGACATTTTAAATTGGCCACCCCTAGACTGTGGAATGACCTGCCAGGTGTCAAAATCTCATTGACTGTGTCTTGAATTGGTTGATTTTGGTTTATGCTGAATATTTATATTTATGTTTAATAGCTGTGGTTAATTTTTAAGCTGTATTAATATAATATTGTACTATATATTATATATATTGTGTGTATCAGAATGATGGGAGGTATAATGATGAAAAAACAATAACACTGGCTGGCACCTTGTGTTATAAATAATTGCCTGATTGAGGAATGCACAGATGTGTGAAGGATGATATTTACCACAGAAGAATATTGTAGAGCATAAACCAAAAGTGGTAAAGGGGGCTGGTCCATTAGGTTAAGAAGGGTGGCACACAGAGTTGTATTGATTTAAAGACAAATTGTTTTTTAAAAAGCCATGAAATTCTAGGGTGGGATGAAGAGAACATTGGGTGGGTGCATGGAAATGATAGCAGTTCTGTCTGCAAACGTCTTCCTGTTAACACCCATGGTTACTGGAATAAAGAACTACTGTTTGAAACACAGAAGATTGGTTCACTGAACTATGGGGGGAAATAGCAGTTTTTGACACCGGGAGAGATTCAACAACTCAACATGCTATCTGGATTTAAAACAGTATGAAAGACCTATCTTTTCCGGCAGGCTTACCCAGTCGATTTTAAATATATCCTCCACTTACCATCTTAACTAAGGACAGAAACATCAACATGCAGGCATCTGACTAACATCTCCAATTTTTTCTCCTGTTTGGTTTGTAACAACTTGCCTGATGAAGAAGAAACCAGTGGAGCTTCGAAAGCTTGCATCAAGTATATGGTGCAGTTTGGTTGGTCAATAAAGGTATCACTGTTTGGTGGGTTTTTGTTTGAATTTGCTAAATGGCCAATCCAGCTACCCCTGCATGAATTTTAAAATGGGTTATTTTATATTTTATGTTGGATTATTTTAATGTCTTGTGTTTATATGTTTTAACTTAATATGTTTAAATGGATTTATGTATTTTAATCTATATTGTACCCCACCTCAAGCATTGGAGGCAGGAAAGAAATAAAATTATTTTTTAAATTCTGATGATGGTGGTGGTGATGATGATGATACTACAAATCCTAGGATTCCTTAGCAAGGAGCTACAGAAGTTAGCGTGATATCAAAGTGCTAGAAGTGTTTAAGAGACTATAGTTTAATTCGTTTTTAAGGGGTGAGAGGGTTGGGGTGCGGGATAAAGGAATGTTTTAACTGTTGCCTTTTTAATTGTTGTATGCTGCCCCGATTGCTGAGCAGAGGGGCGGGTTATAAATAAATAAATAAATAAATAATAATAATAATAATAATAATAATAATAATAATAATAATAATAATAATAATAATAATAATAAAGTGTTGATGGGAAACTGTGTGATTTAAAGCTAGCACAACCATCAAAAGACAGTAGAGGGGCCTTGAAGTTTCCCAGCATTTTGATATCACTTTAACTTCTATAGCTCCTTGCTAGGAAATCCTAGGATTTGTAGCTTCAATTATTTAGAATTTTCTGCAAGAGAGCTCCATATCCTCTCAACTGTCTCAATTTGACAGGGACAGTCTATTGCCATCCCACTTTTTCAGCTACTTTTAAAATGTCCTAATGGGGTTGCAGACAGCCAGAAATAGTGAAAATTGAGTCCACTTTTAGGGTTAGGGTTAGGGAATCATGGGAACTGTAGTTTATTGTGGCACCAGAGCTCTCTGACAGAGAAGGCTCAATGTCTCAGAAAAAAACCAATTCCCATGATTCCCTAGCACTAAGGCTAACCCTAAAAGTGGTGAGACTATTTCTGGCAGTCTGCAACCCCCCCAGTTTCTCTTTCTTCCTCCCACTTTCACCCTTTGTACTTAGCTTAGTTCAGTTGCTGCAAACAGAGTTCAAAGTGCAAAACTAGTTTTCACTCATCAGGAGGAGCGCACAGGAATGGAGTTCTGCCCTTTCCAGCAGGCTTAGGCAAAAACCAATGTTTGCAGCCTCTTGTAGCTTGTGTTTTCATCCTCGTTAGTAATTGCTGCAATCTTGACCACACTCTGATGTTGCATAACCAGTGCCTCAACATGCTGGTTTGTGGATACTGGGAGTTGGTTTCTAAAAGATAATTCTTCCTTTTTTGTTTTCTTTTTCTTGGTTTCTGATAGGGTTGGAATGTATTGTACCTTTTAACTTTGTTAGCCGCCCTGATTGATCTCAAAGGGGTGGGGTATACATAAATATTATTATTATTATTATTATTATTATTATTATTATTATTATTATTCCTAACCTCTAAAGTATGCTATAATCTGTTTTCTCTCAGTTTTACTTTGAAAAAACAGCCTACAAACCAAAGGAAGGAAGGAAGGAAGGAAGGAGCAAGTAAAATAAAATGCTCAAGATCTGTGTCACTATCATTACTCTTTGTGGGTGTATGTGTGAATTCAAGCACTTTGACAGCTAAAAAATAGGTAAACCCACTTCAAGGTTAAATCCTAACACTACAGTCACTGAGAGTATGTTTGTTTACATCTGCAGGAATCAAGGAGAGCAGACGATATTTGAAAAGACTTGTTGACCGGAGTCAGGTAAATCACATGATGATTTGCAAAGTGGCGGCACCACTATTTGAAGCTATATTTGTGTCATGCCATTCAAAAGTGCCTATTATTATTATTATTAGTACTAGTATTATTAGTATTAGTATTATATTAATATTAGTATTATATTAGTATTATATTAGTAGTAGTATTATTATACTACTACTACTACTGCTACACAGGCCTGCAATATGAAAACATTTTTCAATATTATAATCAATTTTCAAAGGCCTGGTGGAATAAACAGGTCTTCACCTGCCTGTAGAAAGACAACAAGGAGGCTATCAGTCTAATCTCTCTGGGAAGGGAGATGATGGGAGCAATCACAGAGAAAGTTGTGTGCTGTGTTTTCACAAGATACACCCGTGAAAGTGGTGAGACCCCGAAGATCTAAAAGCATAGACAGGTCTTTATAGGAGAATATGGTCTTCAAATAACCTGGACCTGAGCAGTAGAGAACAGAATCATAGAGTTGGATGAGACCAACCAGAGACCATCCAGTCCAACACTTTGACATGTAGGAAGACATAATCAAAGCATCCCTGACAGATGGCCATCTGGCATCTCCATACCTCCAAAGAAGGAGACTCCACCACCCTCCGAAGCAGCATATTCCACTGTTGATGTTGAACAACTCTTACTGTCAGGAGGTTCTTCCTAAAGTTTAGGTGGAATCTCTTTTCCTGTAGCTTGAATCAACTGCTCCATGGCCTATTCTCTGGGGCAGCAGAAAACAAGCTTGCTACATCCTCAATATCAAACCCCTTCAAATATTTAAACATGGCTATCATGTCACAATCACTTCTTAACCTTCATACTTCTTAAAACAGGGTCAGGAAAATGCATCCGTCCAGATGTTGCTGGACTGCAGCTCCACTCATTCCTCGCCATCAGCTATGCTAACTGGGGCTGGTGGGTGTTTTGGACTGCAAACTTGTAAAGCATTGTCCCATGACCATCTCTCATTTAGAGCCAGTACTTCTCACAGATGTCAGCATGATGGTGAAAGGAAAAAAAGCAATCTGGAGATGCTCATATTCAGGGGAAGCTATGTTGGCCATATAGCAAAGTATAATAACATCCAAAATCTACAAAGGAGTAATATGTTTATTCAGCCAACCAAAATATATTTTGTGCATTTTGGTTGGACGAATAAAGGTATCATTTTTTGTGGATTTGGGATGATATTGGAGATGCTCAGCAATTCTTGAAACAGTCTTCACATAGCACTGTAGTAACGACAACTGGTTATTTGTAATTAATTCGATTTGTAATAGCTAAGCCATGTTATCATATGGTCATAATTTAAGAGTAATGACTGGCATCCATGGATTCATGACCTAGATAGAGTCATGGATCTATAACTGCTCCATATTCAGTAATACTGCATATTCACTAGTGCCACATTTGTAAATGCCTCCTCAGACCTACTGCAACAACCAGCAGCCATACTGAGCAATGGAGATTTGTTCTACTGGTGATCGGGGTGCAGAAGGGTGATGTTTCTAGCCCCCCAGTGAGTAATGCTGTGACAAAGAATTGCAACAGGAATGTATTGTTGATTGTCACAGCCTTGCTTTTTGGCAGGAGGGAGTTGCAAATGTCATCTTGATGTAAACTGGGTTGGGAGTAGACTTCCATTGCTCAGTGCACCTGTTGGCTGCTAGAGTAGGTTTAGGGGACCAGGAGACATTGCGTAGCCGTTCATTCATAACTAAGTAGATGATGTAGGATTTTGGCCAATTACATGACCTTATGATTGTAATTTACAGAATAAGTCCACTTTTTTGTGGTGTAATTACAAAATTGTTGTATATTTAATTACAGATGTGGATTACCAGTGGTGGAGGAGAAATATCACATGGTTCAAGGGCTGGCTCATGTTGCACCCCATGCTTTTATGTCATGCTCTGCTGTTTTCATCACAGGCTGCATCTGCACTGCAGAAATAATATGGTTTGCTACCACTTTAACTGCCATGGCTTAATGCAATGGAATTCTGGGATTTGTAGTATTGTGAGATATTTCACCTCCTTTATCAGAGAGCTCTGGTGAAACAACAAACTACATTTCGCAGAGAGGGAATTATACTATTTTAAGCTGTATCTATTTTACTGTTGTACACCGCCCTGATTGGCTTGCCACAGGGCGGTATATAAATAAATTTTTATTATTATTATTATTATTATTATTATTATTATTAGAATTTCAAAGCACGGAGTCATGGCAATTAAAGTATTGTCAAACTGCATTAGTTCTGCAGTGCAGATGAGGCCACAGTGACAACAAAGTAAATGGGAGGAGCATCATTATGTACCCTAGCCTAGCAGCCCGAAGTAATCCGTTCTTTGAAAAGAAAAGAAAAAAGTAACTATTTGGCTACTTTTTGAGAAACATGGACATAAAGTAAATAATTTTAAAACATTGTAAATGTAACTGTAACTAGCTATTTCTTTAAGTCTTGGACCTATAACCACAACTAATTCCTTTTCCAGATTACAGTGAGCCCTTGGTATCTGCTGGTGTTTGGTTCTGGGACTCCCTGTGGATACCAAAATCCATGGATGCTCAAGTCCTATTAAATACAGTGGCATAACGAAATGGTGTCCATTATAGAAAACAGAAAAATCAAGGTTTGCTTTTTTGGGATTTATATATTTAAAAAATATTTTGAAGCCATGGATGGGATGCTTGAATCTGTGGATAAAAAAAAATTGTTGATAAGGAGGAATGACTGCTATTCCCCAAGGTATGTGGGAAAAGTGTTTTCTTTCAACTTCAGCTGCCCAGCCTTGCAGGGGGGTTGTGAAGATCTAATAGGAGGATACCATGAGAGCTACCCCAAGAGCAAGGAAACTGGAAACATATTATTTTCTGCTGCTACATACCCACACAAAGTTGCCATGGGGAAAGTCATTGCTGTTAAAAAGTCCCTAAGCAGAACACACATCAAATCAATGAACCGTCACTAAGGACCTTATCCCACGCTGCTCTCAAAAGTGGCAAGAAACCGTATGAGCATCATTGCAGTACTATAGCGCTAGTATAATATGGCGCTAGCGCTATAATAGCGCTATGGATAAGCTAGCGCTATTGCAATGCCCGATGAAAACAGGAATACAAAAGAACCCGAATGATGCTGCATTCCGAGCGGTTTCTTGTTGTATTCTGAGCGACGTCGTGGGATCACCCGGAAAACTATAGCGCAATAGCGCCTGATTCTTAGCGGATTCCGCGCGACGTCGTGGGATCACCCGGAAAACTATAGCGCAATAGCGCCTGATTCTTAGCCGATTCCGAGCGACGTCGTGGGATCACCTGGAAAACTATAGCGCTATAGCGCCTGATTCTTAGCCGATTCTTGCTGCTTTTGGCCCCGTGGGATAAGGTCCTATGTAGTATTATCTTGCCAGCCTTATTGGTCTCAATTTAACCATGAACAGCTTTAATTTCCTTTAAGCGAGCAGCACCAGCGAGGGCAGTTATTAAAACCTTACAGAAGAAGAGGATTTACAGATTACAGGCATAGCTACCACTGTCATCTTGGATGCTCTTCTCATGTTTCTGGTTTTCCATGCCCAACTCCCTTTGAGGCGGGTTTCTTTTGATGTGGTTTTTAGCTGACTGAAGATCAGCTATGCTACATTTCTTGCTTTAATTTTTCCATTTTTTAAAAAAAAAAGTTTTTTTTTTCATTGGTCAGCAGCTCTGTTCCCCTGCGAGTTAATTATTCCTGGAGTCTGTTCATACATCAAAGTGAAAGGAAGAGAGAACAAACTGGTGACACAGGAAGGTGGAAGCATGACTTGTAGTGTTTCATTGTCATGTGTTTGCATCTCAAAATGCAATCCTAGCACACTGTTGCTTATTATTAGCCATGCTACTATCTCACCCTTCGTGCCAATGGCTTTGGACCAGGTGACCAGGTGTGCAAAGGAGGACAAGGCATGTGAAATGTAGGACATTCAAGCAAAATGGGGGACATTTTGGGATTGCTCCTGGACAGATATTTGAAATGCAGAAAGTGTCCAGAAAAGGAGGAACTCTAGTCACCTGGCTTTGGAGTGCCTTGTAAGATTATTTTTCCCTCTTACATTAGCCAGCTTAGACAGCTTTAAAAAGAGGACTAGATAAATGGGTAAGAGCTAGCATGGCATAGTGGTTTGAGTGTTGGACTCGTGACTCTGGAGACCAGGATTCAATTCCCAGCTCGGCCATGAAACCCACTGGGTAACTTTGGGCAAGTCACATGCTCTCAGCCTTGGGAAGGCAATGGTAAACCTCCTCTGAATAAATCTTGCTGAGAAAACCCTATGATAGGTTCACCGTAGGGTCACCATAAGTTGGAAATTACTTGAAAGCACACAACAACAGATAAATAGGTGACGGTTAGAATCATGAGGGGATGCTAGTCAGGATGGATATGTATCACCTTTAGTGATGCTATACCTAGTCTCAAGGCCTTGAATGTCAAAACCTAGACCTTTTCCAATCCTTTTGGTGAAGGTGAGCAATCTCTGGATAAGATCACTACCTTGAAAGTGTGTGTGTGTGTATACATACACATACATACAGTTGGCCTTCTCCCTCCATGGATTCTTTATCCATGGATTCAAGCATCCATGTCTTGAAAACATTAAAGAAATATAAATTCCAAAAAGCAAATCTTGATTTTGTCATTTTATATAAGCAACATTGTTTTACTATCCATTGTATTTAATGAATCTTGAGCATCCATGGATTTTAGTATCCATGGCAGAGTCCTGGAACCAAATTCCAATGGATACCATTTATTACTCAATGGTACTCATTTATTACACTTGGTGTTCATTATTTCTCTAGTTGGGTAGACTCAATCAAGGAAGCCACAACCTTGAATTGGCAAAACCTGAGCAGGGTGACTTGAGAGTCTCTCATTTGTGGGGTCACCATAACTGGACGTTGACTTGATCACAGTTAACTTCTGTGGAGAAAGACAGGCAGAATAGATTTGCAAATCGGCCGGCTGAGCATGGCTTGTAGCCAGGTTTCAAGCAGGATGCAGTCTGTCAGCGGCAGCGGCAGCATTTTCCCTGCAATAATACCTGATTACATCCTGTAATCAACTGTAAAACACAAGGGGTAAGTTGGGTTTACTCCTAAGTCAGTGAAGGAATGTAAATATAGTCAGCGAGGGAAAGTAGTACATTTGTAACAACCATAACCACAAGCTTGAGAACCATCTATCAAGAAAGACACAGTCATAAGTTCTGAATGTAAATAAAGTTGTTTTATTCTTCAAGTTCAACAAGGAGTGGCCTGAAGTAATTTTACAGATAAGAACAAAGACACTACCAAGTATATTAAAATGCTACCAAAAGTAACAATAAGAACAATTGTTAATAAAGACATATAAGTAGTGGCAGTGGGTGGGATCGCTGACACATATAAATTAGTAAACAATCAGGGGTAGCTGTGTTGGCCATTTAACAAATTCAAACAAAAATCCATCAGTGATACCTTTATTATCCTCCCCACCGTATACCATCTTAACTAAAGACTGAAACAACATGTAGGCATCTGACAACATCTCCAATTGTTTTTCTCCTGTTGGGTTTGTAACATCTTGCCTGATGAAAAAGAAGCCCATGGAGCTTTGAAAGCTTGCAAAAGTATATTGTGCATTTCGGTTGACCAATAAAAGTATCACTGATACTAATTAGTGGCAGCAGTGGGACACAGTGGACGGGATCTAGTGCTATCCCATAGTGTCATGGTGTCACAACTTCATTCTTTCTTTCAGTTGTGGGCAACTGGAAGGCTAAGGGGCTACATTAGTCCTCAAGAGACCTTGGGAGGCTGCACCTTCCATAGCACCTGCTCTTGAAAACAAAATCAAACAACTATTTGCTCCCATATGCTCTCTAGAGGACATGGTGGACATTCTCAGAATATTTTTGAGCCTTCCTCAACCATTTTAGGTCCAGGAAGTGCCTTTCTTAACTACAAGAAGTTATGTCACTTCTTGTTTCAAGACAAAGGTCTCTCCTAGGCATAAACTGGCCCACGGTGCCCGAAAATGTGGTGGAAATGTTCCCTACGCCCCTAGAGAGCATTTTGGGGCAAATAGATTTTTTGACATTTTTGCAGAAAGCTTTTTAAAATTTTGGGGAGGCCAGAGGGCTTTCAAACATGGTGCGAAAACCCTACATGTCCTGTATAGGTAATTTTATAGCATTTTGGAACTAACCTAATTTTATTGCACGTTAACCCCTATGGGGGCCCACAAAAATAGCCCTGAGAGCCATATGCAGCCCACAGGCCACACTGTCCAGCCATGCTTTATTTGAATGGAATAACCTGTGTAACTGTGATGGAGGCTTATCTTGCTTAATGTCATCAACAATGGTTACCTCACTTAATATCATCCTTCTAACATCAGCACCTCCTATCTCCTGCAATATTACAAGGAGCCATGCCTATATTCCAGATTCTGGCCTGGAAATCTCAGGGTATGGGATAATCTTGACCTGGCAACCCTTCTCTGGATGTCAGCTGCTAAGAAATTCAAAATGGAGGGTGTGATTGCACTCTTCCTGCTTTGCTTGTTGACTTCCATTGGGCAACTTTATTCCTATAAATAAAGTTTAACCACTACTGTTACTGGGTTGGCCAGCATGTCAATGAAATGTTGAAAAAGATCGGCCTTTGGGCTGATCAAACATGGAACTTCTCATGTTCTGGGAGACAATGCAAAGGTCAAATATAAGTTGGGTCTGAAAACATGGAAGACCACTGCTGTAAGAAATTGAATCTGACCTTGGACCAGACTAACCTGAATCAGTGGCATCACTAGAGTTGGTGTCACCTGTGCAGTAACCCATGGTGTCACACACACACACCCCATAACTCCTGGGATGTGAATGGGGAGAAGGCTTTCACCCTGCAGAACCCAGCATCTTGCTAACACCTACCCTGAGCAAGAACAGTTTTTTAATTACAAAAGATCTCCATGCTCAAGAAAATAGAAAGTCACAGCAAAGAGCTTGTCATGCCCTGCTTCCAGAAAATGGACATGACTCAGAGACTGAAGCAGTGGTCATGGTGTGATCTGCTGATGAACCAGAGCAAGTTATATGTTGTAAGGATCAAATGGGATAGGCCACTCTAAGCTATCAAAGCATCTTGTGGCACACTAAAGGAGACATGGCTGGTGAATCCACCATGATGGAACAGTGAATCCACCATTTTCATCTCTTCCCATATCTGCTCTTGTGTTGAACTTAGGTCCAATACACAGTGTAGAAACAATCTAGTTTGAGACTGCTTTAACTGCCCTGGCTCAGTGCTAGGCAATCTTGGGAATTGTAGTTTATTGTGGCACCAGCTCTTTGCCAGAGAAGGCTAAATGTCTCACAAAACTACAGACCCCAGAATCCCCTAGCACTGAGCCAGGGTAGTTAAAATGGTCTCCAACTGGATTATTTCTGCAGTGTGTTCTGGAACTTAGCCTACCTGCAGGAAGAATGGCTGTCAAGTGGATTTGTTACCAAAGAGATGGCAGATCCACAAGCTGTCCCTGATTTAATGACTAACCAATTTTATTGGACATAAGTGAATAAAATAATAATAATAAATAAGCATTCATGGTACCTGCTTCATCAGGTGCATAGTGTGTGACTTCAGTTGACAGATAACTTTTATCATAGAGCTGTAACTGTGTAGTGTAAAACAACCCAGAGAGAGAGAGGAGAGAGAGAGAGCGCCCTTCCACACTACACAGTGAATCAACTTTAACCTCCATGGCTGCATCTTCTGAAATTCTGGGCTTTTTAGTATGGTGAGACACTAGAACTCTCTGGCTGAGAATTTTGACTACCCTCCCTAGACTACAAATTCCAGAAATACTTAGGATGGTGCCAAGGCAGCTAAAGTGGAAACATAAAACAGGGTTCTGTGAAATAGCCTAGCAAGAAAGGGAGAGACAGATAAAATTATTATGATTATGGCCACTTCGTTCAGCTTTCAATAGAATCATAGAATTGGAAGAGACCACAAGGGTCATCCAGTCCAACCACCTGCCATACAGGAAAACACAATCAAAGCACTCCCAACAGATGGCCATCCAGCCTCTGCTTAAAATCTTCCAAAGAAGGAGACTCAACCTTACTGTGAGGGAGTGTGTTCCACTGTTGAACAGCTCTTACTGTCAGGAAGTTCTTCCTAAGGTTTAGGTGGAATCTGTCTTCCTATAGTTTGAACCTATTGCTCTGTGTAGTCTCTGGAGCAGCAGAAAACAAGCTTGCTCCATCTTCAACATGACACCCTTTCAGACATTTAAACATGAACAACCTATTGTTCCAAAAGAATAAATTCCTTTATCAAGATCAACTAAAATGTCAGAAAACATATTTATTAGTTCCTAATAGCAGTACAGTCAACTGACTTCTCTGTATCCACAGATTCTGCATCTATAGATTCAATCATTCACAGCTTAAAAATATATATTTTTTAAAAAACCAAAAAGCAAATCTTGATTTTGCCATTATATATAAGGGACATCATTTTACAACCCCATTTTATATAATAGGATGTGAGCATCCACAGATTTTGGTATCCATGGGGGGTGGTGGTCCTGGAATCAAACTTCAGTGGATAGCAAAGGTCCACTGATATTATATTATATTCCACACCTTCTTCCTGTCCCAAATTGTCAGGGACAGTACCTTTTAATCCTCTGTTCTCCTACTTTTTCAGCTGTTTTTAAAATGTCCATTTCATTCTACTCCTTCTGCCTTCTCCCTTTATCCTCATCTTATTTCAATTGCTGCAACATTTTAAAAGCAGTTAAAAAAAGTGGGACGAGTAAATGAGTTATTCTCAGCACAAGAGACAAAGCCGCTACAAATTCTAAATTTGGTTACTGAATATTTCCTTCTTTTCTCCCCTCATCGCTCCATTTTTTGTGCTCAACAAACTTTTGCGGGTGGCTTGCTTGGCAGGTTTTCAGCCACCTACTAAATGCTCTACAAAAGCATATGGACTGCGTTCCTGCTTAATCCTGTTGACCAGCTGTGATGGCATTCTTAGATTACAGCCATAAGGCAGGAACATAGCACAGTAATGTCAGCTTTTCTCCTTGAGGTTGTCCTCAGCAACAACAAAATACTAGTTACTCAAAATACTAGGATTAGGCCTTTGTAGCATACCTGATCCATGAAATGAATGATTAAGCATAGGGCGATGGTGTCTGTTGCTAGCAGAAACAAAGGCCTGGAGCAATTACTGAAGAAGGTCAAGGAGGAAAGTGCCAAGGTTGGATTAATGCTGATCATTAAAAAACCAGAACTAATGACCTTGGAAGATCTACAGGAATTCATCCTAGACAACTCAAGAAATCAGAAGAAGAATAGGACCACTATGAAGGACAGCTATGAAAGAACTGGACAAGATCATAAAGTGTTAAGACATAATTCTGAACACTAAAGTGACAATCATCCAAGCCATTATATTCTCCATCAGGATGTATGGACGTGAGACCGGGATAGTAAAAAAAAAATCTGCTAGGAAGAAAATCAACTCATTTGAGAACTGGTGCTGGAGAAAAGTACTGAGAATACCATGGATGACCAAGAAGACAAACAAATGGGTCCTAGAACAGATCAAGGCTGAACTCTCCATAGAAGCCACGATGATTAAATTGAGGCTGTCTTACTTTGGCCACATAATGGAGAAAAATGAATCATTAAAAAAGACAATGATGCCAGGAAAGGTGGAAGGCAGCAGAAAGAGAGGTAGACCACATGCCAGGTGGATAGACTCCATCAGGGAGGACACAGACCTTGGCCTGAAGGACCTGATCAGAGAGGTTGAGGACAGGAGCTCTTGGAGATGTCTCATCCACAGTTGGACTTGAGGGCAGTTAGCAACAATAAAACTGGGAAAGACAAGATTTTGCCCTCTCCTCTCTCCCAATTGAGGTGACTGAGTACAAATGACTTTTGTACTTTGAACTCAGCTTGAAGCAAGTCAGAGGGTACAAAGTAAGCTGGAAACATCAGAGAAAAATGAGAAGATGAAGGACATTTTAAAAGCAGCTGAAAAAGTGAAACAACAGGATTAATCATTCCTGTTCCTATCAAACTGGGACTGCCAGAGGCTATGAGACTGTAAGCCTGAGAAGAAGGAACTATTAAACTTGTCATCTGCTCTGGGAGCCTTTTCGGTTGAAGAGTGGGGTATAAATCTCTCTCACAGACACACACACCTTTGCCTCCATTTGATTTGCCTTCATCAAATTTGTTGATGTAATTTCCCACATATCTAGCCTGGCTCTGAACTTTTGGAGAACCCCCAAAAGTGATGTAAACTCCTCTCATCACAAGTTCCTTTTGATGTCTAAATTATTTGTCATTTTAAAACCGTGTCTTTCCTCCAGAAAGCTCAGAATCACTGCACATGACTCTCTCTCCAATATTATCTTCACAACAGTCCTAGGAGGCAGGCTAGGTCGAACTGGCGGGACTGGCCCAAGCATACCACATGGGCTTCATAACTGAGTGGGGACTTGAACTCAAATCTCTGCAGACCTCCTGTACATTTTCATCCCTTCCTCACAGATACTTTGTATATGGATGGGACAGACATATTGCATGAAGCATTGGGAGATTTTTGGCTGTGTTTTTCTCCCTGGGCTGGAGTGCAATTAGAGATATGAAGATGCCGGCATGGAGACTAGAATATTAGGTGAGAAGGTAGAAAGTTGCCTCCCTGTATTTGGGGGCTACTAGTATTATCCCCTCACCCCAGTCTAGGGTTGCCATAATTCTCTATCAGAAAACCAGGAAAATGTAGGACAAATGTAGGACATTCAAGGAAAAATGGCAGACATGACCAACCAAAACCCCAAAACATTAATAAAATAAAACAAAAACAAAAAAACGTTAATATAAATTCATGCTGCACCTCATCTCCAGCCCCAGGGAGGCCTTGTCGACCCGCCTGTGCCTCAGGCCTAGGGAAGCCTCCCTGGCCTTGCTGCATGCTGGATCTCTTTGGGCCTCACCTCTAGCCCCAGGAAGGCCTTGCCACACTGACTGTGCCTCAGAATCAGGATCAGGGAGGCGGTGGCGGGGGCTGAGGAGGCCCCAATCCCCCCAGCCCCAAGCAAGGCCTGGCAGCCTTCCGAGACCTAGGCCTCGCTGCTTCCCACTGCCCACTACTGTGCCGAAAACACAGAAGAGAGGTGGCAGCGGCTGAGGAACCTTCCTCAGGCCTAGCTAGGCCTTGCTGCTCTCCGCCATCTGCCACCACCGCCGTGCCGAAAGTATGAAAGAAAGAGGCCGGCAGCTGAGGAGGCCCCAACTCCCCCACCCATCCCTAAGCGAAGCCTGGGGGCCTTGCCAGGCCTCACAGGCTGCCGCTGCCACACCAAAGTGCAGCGGGAAGGGAGGCTGCAGCTGAGAAGGCTGGAGGCCCCAACCCCACCATCACCACCCAGTCCCTAGTGAAGCAGCATGTCCTTCTAAAACCGGGCCGGGACATTCCCAAAGGCTGAAAAATCTGGAATGTCCCAGCCAAAACCGGGATATGGCAACCCTACCCTAGTCTCACATCTCTATGTGCAACACTGGTCTTGAGGATCTGATTTAGATAATGTGATAAATACCCATTTCTCACATGCCATCTTCTACAAGCATTAGCAGTCTCTGATGGCCAAAGTCATATGAAAGAAGAATAAACAAGAGATCCAGTCACATGTGGTTTAGCCCTAAGGGCTTAACCTTTGTTGGACAGCTTGTTCTGGGACTCCATCAACTTTGTCTCAATAAAAGAACCTTTGTGCCCCTTCCTGAACAGAGGAGTTGGCAGCATATACACTAGCTATATTGCATACATTTTTAATTGTGCAGCATTTATGCAGAGCATTGACTTACTCTGAACAGCAGCCTGACTGTGGGTTGCAAAAAACATCCCAGTCTCCACTTGGAGAGGAAGTCGTCCATTACACCTCTGTCTGATACCATCTTCAGGCCTTAACACTGTCTAATCAGATAATGCTGTGGTGGTCAGGGCAAATGCAGTGGGTCCATGATATCTGCCGGTTCTGTATCTGCAGATTTGAGCAACTGTAAATTAAAATTAAGAAACATTTCATTTTTTTGAAACTCGCGATGTCCAGGCTGAGAAGCAATCCCAGGCAATAGCAGAGGCAAGCTACTGCCCTCCCCTATGCAAGTCAATCCCACCGCAAAGCCACAAGCAGAACTGAAAACTCTTTCTCACTCTGTTTCCCAGAAGCCTCTGGCAGAACCCTTTTCCAGCCAAAATATCTCCTTGCGCTACTCTTTCTACTGCTCCTCCACAGTGGCATACCCACCTGGGGTGTCACCCAGTGCAGGCAGGGGACTTCTGAGGGTTGGAGCCAGAAGGGTGCAGAGGGGCCCCCCTCGCTGTCACACACTGTTTTACTTGCAAGTAGAATGGCGCATGGCAGGGAAGTATGGAGTGCTTGGCCAGGTGTCATCCCCTTTTTGGGGTGTTACCCAATGCATACTGCACCCCTCGCACCCCCTGGTGATACCACAGCCCCTCCATGAGGTGGATCAGTGGCAAAGGGATTTAAATTCTGGCAAAGGCTTTGTAATGGGAAGGCGGGAAATAGAGCTGGAAGAATGCTACCTGGTGCCTGGATATTGTCAGTCAGGTAATTTTAAATGTTAAATGCTAACTTGAGCATCCACAGTTTTTGGCAGGGACAGGCAACCTTTTTGAGACCTGGGCTGGTCTCCCGTCGCCCAGGTCTCGGCTGGGCCGAGGGGGGGGAATGGCGGCACGTGCAGGCACATGCACGCACCCGCCTCCGTCACGCGCGCCATTTTGGAAGTTCAAATCACGGCCGCGACGCGTTTGCGCATGCGCAAGAGTACTGCGCATGCGCAAATGCGTCACGACCACAATTTTGACTTCCAAAATGGCGGCCACAGCAAGCACAGCCGAAAACACGCCCCGATGGCAGCGAGCGGTGGCGCGCGGCAGCGGCAACCTTCGGCCTGGGCTGGTAAGTCCGGGGCCCGGGGCCTTAACCAGCCCCCGTGCCGTAGGTTGCCGGTCCCTGGTTTTTGGTATCGTGTGTGTGTGTGTGTGTGTGTCTGGAACCAATCCCCTGTGGATACCACAGGCCCATTACACCATGGCCTTACTGTGCTGAGGACAGTCGGATGCTCAAAGACTTGCCCACCGAGAAGGCTGCAGGTTACAATTCTGCATGGCCATGAAAAAATGATTAGAAGATGAAAGAGACACAAGCAGACTGTTTTGGAAGGGTCTATAGACTACTGACAGCAATGTGTAGTGGTTTAAGCATTGGGCTATGACTCTGTAGACCAGGGTTTGAATTCCCACTCAGCTGTGGAAACCCAGTGTGTGACTCTCTCGGCCTCAGAGGAAGGAAAATCAAACACCTTTTGAACAAATCTTGCAAAGAGAACCCCATGATAGGGTCACTGTAAGTCGAAAATGACTTGAAGGAACACAAGAGCAGAAGATGGACTGCTGCTAGAAAAAAAAAGAGCTTTCGCAGACTTCAGACTACTGAAGAAAGCTCATGCTGCCAATTTCTTTCTTTCAGTTAGTCTCAAAGGTGCTACAAGATCTCTCTACATATTGATTCTACAGACTAACACGGCTATATCTTTGAATTCTGCTCCTAGAAAAATCAATCTATTTGTAGTTTAAGCTTTGTGTTTTCAAAAGAAAAAACAATTTAGGATGCAGAATTTAAACAATGCAAAGATATCTGTTGAGTTTAAAAGATCAAAAAAGGTTAAAATGTTTTGTCAGTGGGAAAAAAGAATAACATTTTCTACAAAAGTGAAACAAACTATTAAAGAGGGGCAACAAGGTATGGGGATTTGATTTTGGAATTGACTTTGACTTGGATTTAAATTGAAATTTTAATGTCTGTTTGAATTTGAATTTAAATTTGGGGTTTGACTTTTTTCCAACAAATTTAATTATAAATTTGAGATTTGTGTTAGGATTTGGATTTAAACCTTGGGATTTAAATATATTTTAAAATCTATTTTGGTTATAAGCATACATACTTTTTGTATATTCACTGGTATAAGGTAACTAATATTGTATAAAGTTCTATAGTATGATGAAGAGGACTCTCTCCTGATGACACTACAGCTGGGCTACTCTGAGATTAATAGTCCAAAAAAGTAATTTTAATTGTTTAATTTGTATCCTGTTCTTCCCTCCCAGGGGAGAATGCAAGGTGGTTTCCAACATAATGAAAAACATTCCAATAAAAACACAATGGGCAAGATCCTGCAGGGACTGGTCAGAGCACTACATATAGCTCCAATCCCTCCTGCTCTTCCAGGGATGTACGGTACCCTCTTTCAGATGATCACCAGGAGGTCCAGATGAATGCCTGCTTGTTCATGTGTCCAGTTGCAAGAACAGAGCTGAATGCTGCCTGGCCTTCCTCCCAGCCACTAAATGGCCATGAGGAGCACTCAAGTACCCTGGAGGTACGTGCCATGGGCAGGGGGTTGTGGACAGAGATGCTAGAGAACAAAACAAACAAACAAACAAACAAACCACAAAAACATATATAGGCATAATTTACCATTTGCAGTTACATCTGTGTGTATCACTAGCAGGACTCTGGCAAATAAAATAGTTGTTGTTATTTGCCCTCAAGTTGACTTCAACTTTTGATGACCCTATACAAATGACAGACCTCCAAGAGGTCTGGTCATCAACTGCCCTACATTATACAGACTGTATTGGAATATAAATTAATTATACTACCAATGAGATCCAACATGGTGTAGCGGTTTGAGAGTTGGACTATGACTCTGGAGAGTCTGTGCTCAGCCGTGGAAATCCATTGGATGACCTTGGGTGAGTCATACATCCTCAGCCCCAGAAAAACCCATGATAGTTTGCTTTAAGGTTGCCATAAGACAGAAACCACACAACAACAACAATGTCATGAAAACACCCATTAAAACAATTTAAAACACAGTAATTAGCCATTGTGATGCAATTGGGCTTTCTTGGTTTCTGCTTCTGAAACGTGGAACCTTATTCCACTGTGGTCCAGTTATCTCTTTTTATTCTCTCTTTCTGCCAATAGGCAAAGACTTTTCTATTTGGGCAGACCTTTGATTTTTAATCACATGGCAGAAGGATGTTTGAAAGCTGGCATGCCTCTTCTTCTTCTTCTTCTTCTTCTTCTTCTTCTTCTTCTTCTTCTTCTTCTTCTTCTTCTTCTTCTTCTTCTTCTATTTTTTAACTATAAGTGTATTTTAAACTGTTTCTAGCCACATGCTTTTTAACTGACTTGTATTATTTAAAAAAAACTTTTGTAAAATAAGATTTGCAAGCTAAACTTTTATCTTAAATTATTGCAAGCCGCTTTGGGTCCCCATGCCAGGAGAAAATCAGAGTATAAAATTAATAAATAAATACAGCGGGAAAGGATAAATTCTTCTGAGAAGATGGAAAGTCTACAGGGGAAGATGATGGTCCTAGAAAAGCAAAAGTCACAGGCAAAAATCAACTGAGATACAAGACTGCAGAGATGAGCTGAAGGTGCAGAAAGGTATGGAAGGTTTAATACAAATTAGCACCGGTATGTGCGTCATGGATGTAATGACTGGAATGCAAGACCAATGCCATATACATAAAGATGATTATCATATAAGGTAGTAAATTTGTTGACAGGCAAAGGTCAGAGGGTACTGGAAACTCAAAAGCCCAATTGAGAGGAGACTTTGAGAAATGCATTTTAGGATCTCCTGCTTTTAAAAAAAAAATGGATTTGGCCTGTAACACTGGGGGAAATGATTTTAAAATAAATATTTTCTCATTTTCTGCTACTTTATCCTCATTAAAATTCCTCATAACACCCAACAGGTTATATTATGGGTAACAATAAGTTGCCACTTAATACTGGTTACTGAATATTGGAACCAGTTAATATTAGTAACTAGTACAAGTTGAGTCGCCCTTATCCAAAGTTCTTGGGACCAGAGGTGTTCTGTATTTCTAATTTTTATTTTATTTTGGAATACCTGTATTTGACTATATGTAATGAGACATTATGAGGGTGGAGAGAGACTGAGGATCTGTGTAATAGCAGAAGGTATGGATTCCTATCATTTCATAAATCCTCGTTTCTTTCTCTGACCTTACAAATACATTGCAGGTATGTACGTTGTTACTTGTATTGTAGTTGAAAAAGATTTGGATTTTGGGGGTACTTTGGATTTCAGAATTTCTAGACACTCATCCTGTATTGGAAGACTGAAAGGTAATATAGTAGCCACTTTTAAATATCTAAAGGGCTGTCATGTAGAAGATTTAACAAGCTTATTTTCTGCTGCTTCAGAAACTAGAACACAGACCAATGTCTTCTAATTACAAGAAAGGAGATACTGACCAAAAATTAGGAATAATGTATTGATGGTAAGAGCTCTTTAATAGGGGAATAGACTGGCTTGAAAGGGGGTGGGTCTCTTTCATTATAGATTTAGAAAGAGCACTTAGGTGGTTAATTGCTATTTTAAATCTTTTTTATTGGGTTTTTAAAAGTGTAGGTTAAAGCGTATTAATATTGTGAAAAGTTTAATTCCACTTTAATGTTAACTTTTAGTATGTTTTAGCTGTACATTGTATTATTCTTTTTAAACTGTAATCTGCTTGAGTCCCAGTTTTGGGAGGAAAGTGGTATATAGTTGCCCCTCCATTTTCGTGGGGTATCCATTCCGGGGATCCCCCAAAAATGGAAACCCGCAAATATTCAAGCCCCATAGGCTTACATGGGGGGGCATTTTGTTCTCTTCTGTTTGCCGCCCGTGAACGGGTGAGGGACACAGACTTCAAATCCACAAAAACAGAGGGGCAACTGTATAAATAAACATAATGATAATACAAATAATGATTATGATGGTAATCTCTAAGAGTGCTTTAGCTGTGGATTCCTGTCCTGGAGCAGATGGCCCTTGAGGTCCTTTTCAACTCTACAATTCTATGATTCCCTACAAGGCAGATATCAGGTGGTGTGGAGGATCTTACTTTGGGAAAAGTTTCAAGAAAAAGAGTTGGCCTCTATATCTGGTGATTTTCTTCTTCTTGAAACTGAAGCCAGAAAGGTCTGGAAGCGTTATGAGGAGCATCTTAGGGAGCTGGGTATATTTAGCCTGGAGAAGAGAAGATTAAGAGGGGATGTGGTAGCCCTGTTTAAATATTTGAAGGGATGTCGTATTGAGGATGGAGCAAAGCTTGTTTTTTGTTGCTCCAGAGAATAGGACATGGAGCAACAGATTCAAACTATAGGAAACGAGGTTCCACCTAAACATTAGAAGAACTTTCTGAGAGTAAGAGCTGTTGGACAGTGGAATATGCTGCCTTGGAGTGTAGTGTAGTCTTCTTCAGAGGTTTTTAAACAGAGGCTAGATGGTCATCTATTGGTGGTGATTTGATTGTGTATTCCTGCATGGAAGAATGGGTTTTGTCTCAATGACCTTTGGGATCTTTTCCAACCAGTGGTATCACTAGGGGGAGTGCAGCGAGATGTGGACCGTGGGGCAGATACATCCAGTGTACACCCCATGGGTCTGGCATAGCTGCTGGGCAGGAAAGAAAGGGTGTCATATCCCTTTCACTTGCCCAGCAGTCATGCTGGACTCAAAATGGCCCTCCAGAGGCCATAGCACTGTCCCTTCCAGAATCTCAGGCTGCTGGGGTGGCTGTGCCTTCCATTGGGTCCTCTGGAGGCCACAGCAGTTTGCCCCCCTCCACTGCCCACCACACCAGGTGACATTAAACATAGGGATGCCACTGCTTCCTGCCATAAGAGTCTATGAAATTAAAGGGAAGGTAGATTGTCTTTGATTATAAGAATAGCAATAGCAATAGCAGCTTCATTTATATACCACTTCATACCACGCTATGCAGTCTCTAAGCAGTTTACAACTGTAAGTTAATTGCCCCCAACAAGCTGGGTACTCAATTTAGCAGCCTACGAAAGGATGAAGCCTGAGTTGAGCCTAAGCCCTGGCTGGTATTGAACTTGCAACCTTGTTGTTTGTGAGTGAGTGGCTGCAGTGCAGGCATTTAACCACTGCGCCACCAGAAGATCACAGTTTTGAGCCTCTCTAAACCACTGAACTCCTGAAATGTACAGGCAAAAAGTGCCGGCTTCAGGCTGCATTGGGGGCATGGCATTTAGACGACGCATGCCCCGAACATGGCTGGAAGCTGCACCAACACTGCACCAAGCAAAAAGAACTGAGTGGAAAAAGAGCAAGTATATTTTGCTCCTTCTGGCGGCCCAATTCAGGACCATTGCAGTGGCCTGGATTGGGACCAGGCCTGTGTGTCAGGAACTCATTAGGTTAATGCAGGGGTCGGCAACCTATGGCCCACGGGCCGGGTGTGGCCCATGGAGGCCTTGGGACCGACCAAAGCTAGAAACTCCCCCACATTCCAACTCTCAAAGCTTTTTACTTTTCAACCAGCACATTTTCAGCTTCACAGTCATTAACCCCTTCAGCATAATCTTATAACCCATTTCCCTTAATAATTTCATCAACTCCATTCTGGCAGGAAAGCATTAACCTAATGCGTTCCTGACACTGTGTGGTCATGATGGTCCCGGCACGATCGGGGCCGGCACAGTCTGCTTCATTGCCTAGATAAAGATTTAGCTCTAGATAAAGATTTAGCTCTGATACCACTAAACATCTGTCATCCTTTCCTAAATAACATAGAAGGAAAAAGATATTAAAGTGCTACTTTTGCAGCACAAATATCCATTTTAGAGGCCTAAAGAGATGAATATCAGCTTTTCAAATAGATTTATTATGTACCATGTTTCCCACACTTTTTGCTTGCTTAGATTTATGAGCAATTGATTTTAAGGTACTCTAGCACTGATAATAATTTCTGGAGCAAACTTATTTATTATGCTACAAAGCCCCCTGGTGGCATATGAAAGATACAAAATGGCCTGGAACACACAAATACACACACACACTTCTATAATAATAATAATAATAAAATTTATTTATATCCCGCCCAGTGGTACTCCAATCAGGGCGGCTTACAAGTTTAAAACATACAATCCATAATAAAACATATAATACAAGACACCCCCTCCCCCCTTAAAACAGTATTAAATCAAAGACAGTTTAAAACACCAATTCAATTAAGTTTAAAAACCCAATACAGAGAACAACTAAAAAAGCCTGACTCGATAATCCTCTCCATCTATCGATGGGGCCACGTGAGGAACATCGTTAGTGCGGCTATTTATATCTGAGGCGGGGATAACTAGTCTGGAAAGGCCTGCCGGAAGAGATCTGTCTTGACAGCCTTTTTAAAGCTGTCTAAGGATGTTAATAGACAGATCTCGTCCGGCAGGTCGTTCCAGAGCCTAGGGGCGATGACTGAAAAAGCCCTCCGGGAGGTAGCCGCAAGCCTCGAGTGAGGAGACGGCTGGTTTTTCCCTAACCTTTTGTACAGTTAATACTTAAAATGTATCCTTAATGGAACTGATGCTTGTTTCAAGTTAAATTGAGTAACTGATGGCTTCTGCCTACTGTCCAATTACAAGTAACACAGTTACTTGTACCAAAGTACTTTTCTTTCAGTATAAGGATGCAATGAAGTTGCATTTCAGATGAAAGGATGTGGTAAGTGGGAGAGAGTTACTTGCAGTAACTTTTCAAAGGTCCTTTAAAGTATTTTCATAGGCATAAGAAAATGTTGAGTTTTATGCTTATCAATCCTAAAGTTTTTTTTTGTTTGTTTGTTTTAGGGGGAAAATAACAGAAAATTAGAGAGGAGGAACAAATAACACACCAGGTAATGTTGTTATTATTAACTGTTGTCAAGTCAGCTTTGCCTTATGTTGACCCTATGAATGAGAGATCTCCAAGTCACCTGTTATCAATAATGCTACTCATGTTTTGCAAACTCAGGAGCATGGCTTCCTTGATTCAGGGCCTTTGCAGACTGCCAGAAATAGTGCAAATTGAGTCCATTTTAAGGGTTAGGGTTAGTGCTAGGGAATCATGGGAATTGTTTTTTCCCCCTGAAACATTAAGCCTTCTCTGTCAGAGAGCTCTGGTGCCACAATAAAATACAATTCCCATGATTCCCTAACCCTAACCCTTAAAGTGGACTCAATTTGCACTATTTCTGGCAGTCTGCAAAGGCCTTCAGTCTATCCACTGTAATGCCATCTTCCTCTTTTCCTGCTGCTTTCTATGCTATTAAGCATTATTGTCTTTTTTAAGGAGTCCTGTCTTCTCATAATAGGTCTGAAGTACAACAGTCTCACTTTCTAGGGAGAGTTCAGGCTCAGACCCATTTATTTGCCTTTTTTGACAGTTCTCCTCTGGCGCCACATTGTAAATTAGTTGATTCTCTTCCTATTGGCTTCCTTCACTGTTCAGCTTTCACAGCCATACACAGAAATCAGAAATATTATGGCACAGGTAATCCTGACTTTGGTATTTAATTATATATCTGGTTATAAATGCCAGATAATGCACCATGTTATTTCTTTTACATCTTATTGATGATAGAATCATAGAATAATAGAGTTGGAAGAGACCACAAGGGCCATCCAGTCCAACCCCCTGCCATGCAGGAACTCCCAATCAAAGCATCCCCGACAGATGGCCATCCAGCCTCTGCTTAAAGACCTCAAAGAGATCAATGGCAATGAATTATTTTCCAAGCACTATAAGGTGGAATTAATTACTTTTCAAAAGTGCTTTGCATTTAGAACTCTATTACTGGTTTAGCATTGGAGTAGGGAGACCCGGGTTTGAATCCTGGCTCGGACATGAAAACCCACTGGGTGACCTTGGGCTTTTTCTTTCTTTCTCAGCCTCAGAGGATGGCCGTGGCAAACCCCCTCTGAAGAAACTTGCCAAGAAACCCCCATGATAGGTTCACCTTACAGTCACTATAAGTCAGAAGTGACTTGAAGGCACATAGCTACTCCTTAAACTACAAGCTTAGAATTCTATAAAATGGACCCATGACAGTTAATGTGGACCCATAGCGTTATAATTGTGTAACATGAAAGGACCTGTTGTCTAGATAAACCCTGCTGAGAGCTGTAGAGAACATTATTCTAAAGCCTTCATTCAAATTTTTTTAAAAGGTCTGATAATACTTTATTTTTAAATAAAAAAATATGATAGAGAGAGGAGGCACTCTATCAATACCTTTGAGAATGATTTATTTTGACATGAGCTTTTGTAGATTTCAACCCAATTCTTTAGGGTAGATCATGCCATTTGACACCACTTTAACTGCTATGGCTCCATCCTACAGAATCCTGGGATTTGTAGTTTGGTGAGGCATCAGCCCTCTTTGGCAGAAGCAGCTAAAGACCTGGTAAATCCCAGAATTCCATAGGATGGAGTTACAGCAATTAAAGAGTTATCAAACTGTAATATTTCTACAGTGTAAATTCACTCCTAGACACACTGATGGAATACAGTACATATCTGATGGCTTAGATCCAAAACACACTGCAAAAATAATCCAGTTTGAGACCGCGTTAACTGCCCTGGCTCAATGGTAGGGAAATCCAGGAACTATAGTTTTGTGAGACATTTAGCCTTCTCTGTCAGAGAGCTCTGGTGCCACAACAAACTACAGTTCCCAGGATTCCCTAGTACTGAGCCTAGGCAGTTAAAACAGTCTCAAACTGGATTACTTATGCAGTGTGTTTTGGACCTTAGTCCTCTGTGACACACCAGTGTATCCGAAGAAGTGAACTGAAATCCGTTAAAACTCACAGTTGCTTCTAGATTCTTCCCTTTTCCAACATTTTCTCCTCATTTCCCTCCTTTTATGTTAAAATGGACCATCACAGCTATCTGTTTGGAAACTGGTGATTTTGAAATGCTGATTTTTTTTTAAAAAAATTGCCCACTAGATGTCACTGTTGCTACTGGAAAAATCAGCAAAGAATCCTGTGGCAGCCTTAAGGCAGAATTTTCTTTTTATAGTGGTTTTGGGGCTCATTCCCAATTACATTTAAACCAGTTTGCAATTCGCCTTCGCTCCGTGTCAGTGGATCAATTCCAAAAGGTCCATCGTTCCCACTATGAAAGCGGATCTTTTCATTATTCCCTCGTAATCGCTTCTTTTTTGGTACAATTTTTGTTCCTACTAGTTTGTGCTGCTTCAAAAAGCATGTCAATCATCTGCGCATCATCGGTGACACAAGCGGCAACACGGTGAGGATGGGGCCATTCCAGGCACTAAATGGGGAGATTTTAGCAACTGAGTCTTCCTCTGGCCCTCTGCAACCCAGGCTGCTCAAGTACACCATTTCCTCCTTTGAGCAGCCTGGCTTGGGAACAAGCCGCCCGGATTGGATTACCAATGGGCGGGATACAAATAAACTTTATTTTATATATATATATATATATATATATATTGACAGGATATGTGATCCATTGGTATTGCAACTACTTGCCTCGCTGAGCTGCAGTCCGCCCGTAATTGCAAGTAGTTGCAAATACAATGGATTGCATATTCTGTCAAATATATATATATATATATATGTGTATATATATAATGCGCCCATAGATCACACACAAGTGCTGGGGGAGGAGAAAGGCTGATTTCCCAAAAACTGAGGAGGGATGTTAAACACCCCTCTGCCATTAGTCCCTCCCCTACAGAATGATCCGATTCAGATCCGTCATTCCCACTTGTTGAACACGCTTCAGAATTGATTCTTTTCAAAAGACTCGCCAAAAAAATAATGTCAGGAAACAGTGGGTTTTGTGTTTGCCTCACTTCATCGTGATTGAAACCGAGCTCAATAAGATCAGAATCGGTTTCAAGTGGGAACGACAGTCATATAACCCCATCAGCAATTCGTTTTAAATCATAGTGGGAACGAGGCCTAACATTCTTCTTTTCTCCTGGGATGGGATCCAAGCCAGTTTACATTAATTTAAAACAAGATGGAATTAAATTCTTAATTTTTAAAATGTGGTTGTTGTTGTGTACCTTCAAGTTGTTTCCAACTTATGGTGACCCTAAGGCAATCCTATCACTGGATTTTCTGGGGTTGAGAGTGTGTGACTTGCCTAAAGTCACTCAGTGCATTTCTATGGCCAAATGAGGAGTTGAACCCTGGTCTCTAGAGTCATAGCCCGGTGCTCAAACCACTACATCACAATGGTTAAAAACAGTTAAAGCACACATTTTAAAACATAATTAATAATAAAAGATATATTTTAT
>CM034701.1:12143990-12154558 GCA_020142125.1 Phrynosoma platyrhinos
TATATATATATTGTATATATGTATGTGTGTGGCCTTAAACTCTCTCTCTCTCACACACACACAGACAAAACCTTTTCAGTGGCACTTTCTTCTTTGAACCTTGTCTTCTTGTTTATAGTACTGTATTTTCATGTTTTTGGGATAGTTATATCTGTCTTCAGCCTCCTCCTTACTCTTCTTGTATTGTTTTTAACCAAACATTTTTAAGGCTATATATGTGTGTGTGTATACATATATGAAACTTTTTCAGTATCACTTTCTTCTTTGAACTGTATCTTCTTGTTTATAGTATTTTCATGTTTGTGGGATATTTATATTTATCCTTCATCTCCTCCTTGATCTTCTTGTATTGTTTTTAACTGAAATAGTTTCCAATTTAAGGTGACCTTAAGGCAAGCCTTTCTTGGCAAGGCTTGTTCAGATGTTTACCTGAAGCTGAGAGTGTGTGACTTCCCTAAGGTCACCCAGCTGGTTTCTGTGGCTGAGTGAGAGGATTCACTCCCTGGTCTCCAGAGCCATAGTTCAACACACAAACCACTACACTGCACTTGGCTCCTATTTGAAGGGTCACTTTTGGTATGTTTTGAATAGTATTGTTCTTTTTTAAAGTGTGAGAGGCTTTGAGTCCCAATTTGGGGTGTGTGAAGCAGGCAATAGTAATAATAATAATAATAATAATAATCATCATCATCATCATAGGAAGCTTGCATCCCCAGGGCCAGTGGAATCGGAGAGAAGGAGCAAAGTGGCAGAAAGAAACCCAGCCGCTTCTTTGGACATCTTCCTTCTCCTTTCTGGGTAGGAGAGCAACCAAGGTGACCCAGGAGTGGCCAGAGAGCTTTGCCATCCAACCTGGGTGGGAAAGAAACTGGTGTGTGTGGGGAGGAACAAAATCCTGAAAAGAAGGAAGTCCTTGGGGAGTCCAAAGAAGTACCAAAGTTTGGTACTGGGGGGCTGAGAATTGTGAGGAATGGTACTGGAAAGGGCAGCATTGTTCACAGTGACCAGATGTCTAACCACAAGGAGGGCAAGACACTGCAAAGTCTAGGACATGCAAGCAAAATGTAGGGCATGACCAAAAAAAAGGGTAAAAACACTCATATAAACGTAAATTCACGCTGCTTAGTCATGCCCAAAATGGAGGACATTTGGGCATTACTCCTGGACAGAAAGTTGAAATGTAGGACATGCCCTGGATAAAGAGGACATCTGGTCACTCTGGCCATTGTTAGGATACAGCTTTTAGCTCCTCTCAGAAATGGGAAAGGGGGGTGAGAAGGGGGGGGATTCCACTCTTTTGAGGTGGGTAGGTAGTAAGGGGTGTAGAAAAGACCCCCAAATGCCCTGTCTGGCAGCACAACCCTTCTCCCTCTGAAGGAGTAGTAATGGGTTAACAATCATTCTCCTCCCATGGTGTTTGGGGTCCTTTGGGGGCAAGGACCTCAACCCTAATTGGAAAAAGAGCGGGCAACCTGAAAAGGGGTGTCTTTTCTGAATTTCCCCTCCTGTTTTAAGATCCTCCCCTTGTGCCTTGCCTTCACACTTTGATTGGCTGTTACTTCTACCTGGTGGTCTTTGTTGTCTGGAGCTGCCTTTGTTCTTTCTCCTCTAGGTGTCAGCCCCACCTTTTTCTTCTTTTCTTATAATATATTCTCCCCCACCCCAGCTCTGAAAATCTCAAGCGGAATTCCTCCAGTCCTCTGTGCATGCTTCCTGGTGGGAATGCTTTCTGAGCAAACCAAACCTTCCTGGACTTCTGGAGTAGGATTTTGGAACCAAAACAAACGGCAGCAACAAAGCCTGTGACATTTTGTGATGTGAGGTTGTGGTTTGTTATTTGAGTCTCAAGGAGGGTTTGTAGGTGGGAGAGGCTGTGAGATTCAGTTTGGTGCTGTGGGGCAGACAGCTGTAGGGAAAGGTACTAGGAAGGGGAGCATTGTTAGCCTACAGCTATTGTGGCTCAGAAATGGAAAAGGAGGGTGAGAAGGGTGGATTACATTTTTTTGAGGTGGGTAGATAGGGGTGAGAGCCATCATGGTGCAGTGGTTTGAGTGTTGGACTACAACTCTGGAGACAAGGGTTTGATTCCCAGCTTGGCCATGAAACCCACCAGATGACCTTGGGAAAGTCATATGCTCTCAGCCTCAGGGGAAGGCAATGACCATCTTCCTCTGAACAGCTCTTGCCCAGAAAAAAAAACCATGATAGGTTCATCTTAGGATTGCCATAAGTTGGAGATGACTTGAAGGCACAAAGCAACAAAGGTAGGGAGTGTAGAATGAAGAATGGAGGATACATCAGCTTTTTGGAATGGCAGAGTTTCCCTTCTCGGCCACGGAAACCCACTGCATGATGTTGAGCAAGTTACAGTCTCTCAGCCTCAGAGGAAGGCAAAGACAAAGCCCTTCTGAACAAATCTTCCCAAGAAAACCTGTGAAAGGTTTGCCTTAGGATCACTAGAAGTCAGAAATGACTTGAAGACACATAACAACAAGAAAGACAGAGTGCTTGTTTCCATATATTAGTAAGGATGTTTGTTATATAGATCAATTTAATAAATGTGTGTTCTGGACCCACCCCTCAAAACTTGTTGTTTTTGTGTGCCTTCAAGTAACTTCTGACTTATGGTGACCCTAAAGCAACCCTGTTTTGGGGTTTTTTTTGGCATAATTTTTCAGAAGGGTTCCCTTTGCCTTCTCTGAGGTTAAGTGAGTGAGACTTGCGGTCACCCAGTGGGGTTCCATGGCCAAGTGGGGATTTGAACCCTGGTCTCCAGAGTTGTAGTCCAATGCTGAAACCACTATGCCACAGGCAACGTAAGTTAGAACTAGCCTGCATACCAATTAAACTGGACCAAATCAAAAAGTTTTAAAGATATGCAAAAAATCATTTGTAAAGAAGGGAATGGCAACAATAGGAGAAAAGATGAAAGAATAAATAGGAACTGTTTAGCATCCTTATAGCTGAAATATGTATTTTAAATATGAGCTTTTTCTTATTACCTTGCAGTTTCTCAGGTGTATTGATGTAATGTAATAATCAAATAGAGGGCCAATGTGGTGTAGGGTTTGAGTGCTGGACTAAGGGGGGTTGCAGACTGCCAGAAATAGTGCAAATTGAGTCCACTTTAAGGGTTAGGGTTAGGGAATCATGAGAACTGTATTTTATTGTGGCACCAGAGCTCTCTGACAGAAAAGGCTCAATGTCTCAGAAAAAAAACAATTCCCATGATTCCCTAGCACTAACCCTAACCCTAAAAGTGGACTAATTTGCACTATTTCTGGCAGTCTGCAACCCCCCTAAGTCTCTGGGTGCTTGAGGTTCAAATCCCTACTTAGCCCACTTGAGTGTTAAGTGTTGGACCTTCGACATGTCACACTGTCTCTTCCTCAGAGGAAGGCAATGCCCCTGTTGAACATATTTTGCCAAGAAAACCCCATGATAGGTTTGCCTTAGGGTGGCCATAAGTCAGAAACATGACGTAGACAGAGGAAAGGAAGCTGGTGAGTCATAGAATCATAGAGTTTGAAGAGACCTTATGCAGGAATACACAATCAAAGCACTCTTGTCAGATGGCCATCCAGCCCCTGTTTAAAAACCTCCAAAGAAGGAGACCCCACCACACTCCAAGGGAGTGTCTTCCACTTAATGTCAGTAAGTTCCTCCTAATGTTTAAGTGGAATCTCTTTTCCTATAGCTTTCATCCATTGTTCTGGGTCCTGTTCTCTGGAGTAGCAGAAAACAAGCTTGCCCTCAATATGACACCCCTTCAAAGACTTAAACCTCTTAACTTTTTCTTCTCCAGGCTAAACATACCCGGTTACCCAAGTCTCTCCTTCAGGCCATCCTCCCAATGCAAAGTGCTGCTAAAAAAACCAGTCAGCCAGAAGATGAGAAGGAAAAGAGGGGCTGGGCAGATGTAAAAAGACGTTGTAAAACGGAGCTTTGGGTGTATCCACACTCCAGAAATAAAGCAGTTTGACACCACTTTAACTGTTATGGCTCCATCCTGTGGAATCCTGGTATTTGTTGATGTATTCAGTCTGGTTTGTCAGAGAGGTCTGGTGCTTCACCAACTACAAATCCCAGGATTCTATAGGATAAAGTAATGGCAGGTAAAGTGGTGTCATACTGTTTTATTTTTGCTGTGTGGATAAACTCTTTGTCAGAGGCGTTGTTAAGTAAGGCTCAAAACACACTGCAGAAATAATCCAGTTTGAGACCGCTTTAACTGCCCTGATTCAGTGCTAGGGAATCCTAGGAACTGTAACTTGTTGTGGCACCAGAGCTCTCTGATAGAAAAGGTTAAATGTCTCACAAAAGTACAGTGCCCAGAATTCCCTAGCATTGAGCCAGGGCAGTTAAAGCTGTGTCAAACTGGATTATTTCTGTAGTGTTTTGGACCATTGTAATACTACACTTGCAGGGTACGTTTGACCCTCCGATTCACATAGATCTTGATAGTTAACATCTATCTGGCTTTGTAGGGAAGTGTGTGTAAAGTAGATTGTAGTGATGTATACCTGAAATCTGGAATAATGCTTTAATGCTCTCAATCCTGTCTCCCTTAACAGATTTGATAGAAAATGCTTACATACCTTCTGTGAGCAGAAGAGTTGTCTGTATTGTTTTAAGGCAACTTTCAAAAGGGAGGGGAGGTCTTGTATGCAAAGGGGAAAGGAAAGGCACAACAAGGCAGACAACCCAAAACATACAACACAATTTCTCATTTTCAAAACATGGTTTGGAGAGTGTGTTACTTCTGAAGTGGACTTCTGAAGGAGTTTTCAAATGCAGGCACAATGCAACAATTGAAGAAGCAAACAGTGTTACTGTGTGACTTAATGATCTTAAAATACTTTCTGTCATTAGCTGTTGGCAGCCTTCCTTGTGTTTCAAACCAGAAGTTTGTTAATGTTTCACTCTTGTCCCTCCCTCCTTGCTTTCCAGCCCTCCCAGTCAACTCTGACTTAGTGTTTTTCTTACCCTTGAGACTTGTTGCTAAGTTTCAAAAGATTTTGTGGTACAGTTAGGCTGATGAGTCCTAAATTTAAATAAGATAAAATGGGAGTGTGTTAGAAGTCTTGGAAAACACTGCCTTAATGAATTGCATTAAATGGCATTTTAAGAGCTGGATTTCTTGCCTGGGCTTGAGCCAAATTGGAGAGGAAAAAGCAGGAAAAAATTGTTGAACAGCATTAAATACAATGAACATGAATTATTCTCCCTCTTATGAGATGACTCCTAAATGCTTACAGGAATACCCTGTAGCATAATTAAAGTTGCACTACATGTACATACAATTAGAAATTTTTCTTCTGTCATCTAAACAGAATTGCCATCTTTTTAAATGTCTGACTGTGTATCTGACCTGCAGAAATTGAGCAGGTGCAGCTTCTTCCTGGCATGGAAATAAAAGGCTGGAAAAAGCATCTTTTGTTGAAATCACTCACATGGGTTTGTAGTTGAAGGCACATTAGAAAACAAAATTGCCAGTTCTTCAACTGAGTTTGATAACTGTGCCTTTAATAGGAGCCTGGGATCAGCAGTGGACAGGGTTTTTTTCCCCTGTTATTAAAAGCTCCAGCTGCTGGCCTATCAAATCTAGGCAGCTTTTTTAAAGACACAAGAGCAAGCAAGGTTCTGTTTGAGGATTAGTTGGCTTCCTCATTTGTTTCTATTGCTGTGAAAATCCCCCCCCCCCCCCCCCAAATGGTGAGACGTATGGAAACCCTGTCCTATGATGAGTGACTTAGGGAGCTGGGTATGTTTAATGTGGGGAAGAGAAGGTTAAGAGACAATATGATAGTCCTGTTTAAATATTTGAAAGGATATCAAATTGAAGATGGAGCAAGTTTGTTTTCTGCAGCTCTAGAGAATAGGACACTGAGAAATGGTTTCAAACTCCAGGAAAAGAGATTCCACCTCAACATTAGGAAGAACTTCCTGACAGTAAGAGCTGTTTGACTGGGACCATACAATACGCTGCCTTGGAATGTGGTGGAATCTCCTTTGGAGGTTTTTAAACAAAGGCTGGATGGTCATCTTTCAGGAGTGCTTTGATTGTGAATTCCTGCATGGCAGGGAGTTGGACTGGATGGCCCTTGAAGTCTCTTCCAACTCTATGATTCTGGGATTTAATGTGTGTTTTTAAAGCCTCAATAGGAGGTCAGGCATGGGTAGTTGACAATGCCAGCAGCAATGGTGTGGATGTCTGGGTAGAATGAAGATCCTAATTTTATTGATTTATTTAAAGGCATTTGTTTATCAAGAAATAGAAATACAGTAAAAAATTTCCCATACCTTGGCTCCATTAGAACAGAGACTGCAGTCAAGAAATCAGAAGACGGTTAAGATGGGAACGGCAGCTATGAAAGAACTAGACAAAATCTGAAAGTGCAAAGATGTAAAGCTGAACTCTAAAGGAATGGCAAACCTCCTCTGAACAAATCTTGCCAAGAAAACCCCATTATAGGGTTTCTTTAGGGTCACCATAAGTCATATATGACTTGAAGGCACACAACAATAAAAACAACTAAAGTAAGGATTGGTCCAAGCCATTGTATTCCCCATCATCATGTACAGTTGCATGAGCTGGACAGTGAAGAAAGCAGATAGGAAGAAGATACATTTATTTGAGATGTGGCTCTGGAGAAGAGTGCTGAGGGTACTGTGGACACCCAGAAAGTCAAACAAATGGGTCTTTGGACAGACTGAGCCTGAAATCTCCCGGGAAGTCAAAAGATGTCTAAATTGAGGCTCATGCTTTGGCCACATCATGAGAAGGCATGAATCATTACAAAAGACAATAATGCTAGGAAAGTTGGAGACTACAGAAAGAGAGGAAGGTTGCATACTGTTGTTGCTATGCATCTTCAAGTCGTTTCTGACTTATGGTGGCCCCAACACAAACCTATCATGGGGTTTTCTTGGAAAGATTATGGTAGTTCAGAGGTGGTTTTTCATTGCCCTTCCCTGAGCCTGACTTTCCTAAAGTCACCCAGTGGGGTTTCCTGGCTGACTGTGGAACTGAACCCTTGTCTCCAGAGTTGTAGTCCAACACTAAAACCACTATGCCATGCTGTCTGTCTGCTAGATGCATACTAGATGGATACATTCAATCAAGGAGGCCATGGCCCTTAGCTTGCAAGGCCTGAGGAGAACAATTGAAGTTGGGGGGGGGGGGCTTGGAGCTGTCTTACTCATAGGGTCACTATGAGTCGAAGTCAACTGGAAGGTAGTTAACACCAACACATTTGTTTATCGCCTCACAGACCAACAGGGCACCAGGATGATGTAATTTCCTAAGGCCGCCTTAAAACTTAGAGCCATGTTCCAAGTCTGCAGCTCTCAACATAATTGTATTTTTGCAGAAGCAGGTATCTTTCCTATTACATCACAGATGTCCTGTCTGATCCAGATCTCTATCCCCGCTTGAGTTGCTTTTAGTCAGAGAGTGGACGAACATGTAGGCATGAAATTCATCTACCTGGGAACACCCATTTGCAACTGGTATGTAGGGAAGTGACATATATATTGCTGATAAAGCAACCCACAGACCCTTTGTTGACAGCCCAATCTTAGGCAAATACTGTGACAATGCCCTACTGGTGAGGATTAGGGTATGGGGAGAAAATAGACAAAGGAGATTAAAATGTTTGGGAAGTGAAAAGAAATCAGAAAGTTATGATGGTGACACCTGCCAGCAAAGTTCAGCATTTGTGAAACATGAGGCAGATCAATTTTATATTGAAAATGGTGGTGATAGTGCTTCTGTAGTTTCAGGGGGGCATTGATACAATGCAGTATACATAAAGAAAGGAAGGGATTCATTATTGTGAAATTAGAGTTGTGTATGGATTACTGATTAATGAGCAGGGTGGTAAGGTTTCCTGGGGCAGTAATTCCCTAACAACTGTCTAGAGCAAAATAATGTGCTTGCAGTTGAATATGTCATGGGAAATAAATTTAGTTAGAATCATTGGAGGCTGCAGTGAATGCGAAGGACCTGCCTGCTATGTATCTACATGAGTCACCAGTTTGGTTGCGCCTTCATCCAGAGATGCATTGGGTGGGTAGCTCAGTGGTTTTTAACCTGTGGTCTGCAGATCTCCAGGGGCCTCAATATCCTTACAGGGGGTCCACAAAGTCTGAAGGCCACTTAGCCCCCCTCTGCACCCACATGACAGGAACCAAGGCAAAGTTTGGCAGGCTGGGCTTGGGGGTTGCCATTCAGTTCACTCCAGCTGCAAACTGTTGAGAGAAAGTTGTAGAAAAGTCTTTCCTCGCTCTCTGGCACTTCTGAGGGAAGATTTAACAGATGGTGCAGTTGTTAATGGTTCAGTATTCAGATGATGGTGATGATTTTTGCTTTTAAATCTTGAGTTAAGTCTTGCAGGGGGTTGCAGCAACAAAATATATTTAAAAGTGGTCCCTGGTATAGAAAAGGTTAAGAACAACTGTGGTAGTTAATTCTTCTCCCAATGGATCATTTGCCTTTATAGACTGCCAGAAATAATGCAACTTGAGTCCACTTTAACTGCCCTGGCTCAGTGCTAGGAAATCATGGGAACTGTAGTTTATTGTGGCACCAGAGCTCTCTGACAGAGAAGGCTCAAACTACAATTCCCATGATTCCCTAGCACTAAATCAGGACAGTTAAAGTGGACTCAAGTTGCATTATTTCTGGCAGCCTGTAAAGGCCCTTAGTTAGCCCAGGGCTGAAGCTACTGAAGAATTATCCATTTTCGCAGCAGGCTCTGCATTTCACTAATTCAAGAGTGTATAAACATATGAGAATATGTTCTCTCTGTGTGTTTGAATGAGAAGCTGTGGGCAACTGTGGTTGGTACTTAATGTATAACACTTAATGACATTACTGGAGATTCTGCCTGGATTTCAGGTTTGGGTGCCAAAAACCTCAGGGCCTAGGATGATCTTGACCTATACCCGACTTTGAGATTATAACTGTAACTGATGGCCTTTTTAAAAAGTGACATTCCAAGCTCTGTTTTTAATAACCCAGTTCAGAGATATTGTTCTTTGTGTGTGTGAGAGAGAGAGGGTTGGGGAGTTAGGGAGAGAGAAAGAATAAGCAAGAAGAGAGCAGGATTTGGGCTATTTATTCATTTATTTACTTACTTTATTTATATGCCATCTTTCTCCCAGGCTGGGGCCCAAGGCGGCTTCTGTAACAACACATTAAAAACATTTCCAAAAAGTATAAAACCAAATTTAAAAAGTTTAAAACCAAATTAAAACTATTTTGCATATTTTCTTTCTCTCTCTTTTCCCATGTGGTAGTGGTGGTGCTGGAGAGATTGAAAGCTTCCAGTTTCAGTTTTGAGTAAAACCACACTTTCCAATTTCGTCTGCACTCCTGGCTCAGTCTCCAAGGATCTCACCTGAAAGCTTCCCTAGACTCAGCTCCCTGGCTACAATGTCTGTAGGCTTAAAGGTGTAGCCCCATTCATTTTTTCTTTCCCCCTCCCTCCTATTTAAAATCTGTAGGCTTTTCTTCATGTGAAATGTTCCACATTCCCTAAGCATCCTCCCCTCCCTTTCTCTCTGATGCCTTATCTTGCCTTGGCTCCATCTACTTTTCATTGAACACAAGGATGTGCTGAAATGAGCTAGACAGTGGCCCTGTGTGAATGAGCCCTCATGAAAGGTTTTGATTTACAAGTTGACAACATTGGCCCCCTCTGGCTTCACTCGCAAATAGTCAACTGACATTGAGGGGTGATATGTCCGTCTGGAGGCCCCTAAAAAGGTCACCAGATCCTGTCTAATCATGGAAGATAAGCAGGGTCAGCCCTGGTTAGTACTTGGATAGGTGGCCACCAGTAAATACTAGGGGTGTGTGCACGTGTGCACTGTATGCCTTCAAGTAGTTTCTGACTTATGGCAACCCTAAGGCTATCAAGGGGTTTTCTTGGCAAGATTTGTTCAGAGGAAGTTTGTCATTGCCTTCCCCTGAGGCTGAGAGCATGTGACATGCCCAAGGTCACCAGTAGCTTTTATGGTCAAGCTGGGAATCAAATCCTGATCTCCAGAGTCCTAGTCCAATGCTCAAACTACTATGGTATACTAGTGCTGTAGGCTATATTTTAGAGGAAGGAACTGCCAAAGCTACCTCGAGAATCCTTGCCTAAGAAACCCTATGAAATTCATGAAGTTGCCATAAATCAACAGGTGTATTGAAGGCACCCATACAAACACATGTCTGTTGGGGGGGGGGGTAATTTAAAGCCCAGGGATTAGTCTGATGCTTTGGTGTAGCTTGCTGTTTTTTTCCTCACCACAGAAAATTTTTATTTATTCTTTGAAGCATTTTCCATTTGGTATGAAGTATTATATTCCAGACGGTTTATATTTTCAAAGTGTGATAAGGTGATTCTGTGCTCCTCCATTTTGGTAGAGGATGGATCTTTGTGTTAAATCTGGAGAATTTAATTCCCCCTCCCCCTTAGCTGAGGCATAGGATTCCACTTTCTTGCTGGCATGTGCAACAAAGGAAACACCAGCACCTTCGGGCCTAGTGTAAGAAGAAGAGCCCTCCCTCCATT
>CM034701.1:12156332-12177859 GCA_020142125.1 Phrynosoma platyrhinos
ACTGGATGGCCCTTGTGGTCTCTTCCAACTCTATGATTCTATGAGCCTCTCCCTTGAAATTGAAAGGAAATTTCTCTTCCCTGTCCCATTTTGCTGCTTTAGATAAAGGAAGACAGAATGTTCTCAAGTGAGATGGTCTGGCAGTCATCTTTTGTGAGCTGCCTACAGCATGTTTCTTCTCTATCACGCACAGTGATTTTATGGCGAGCTCTCTGTGGTATTCCAGTACAATGAAATAGAAAGTATCCATAAAGATAAGAAGTTAGAACATCACTGATGTGCATTATCTCAGTTGCCTTTACAACATGAGTTGAATCGCCACTTGTTTTTGAGCTACAACTCCTGTGATGCCTCACCAATAGTTCTGCTTGCTAGGATACATGGATAATGCAGTCCAGTAATTTCTGGAGGACCTGATGTTCCCACCCTTGCCTTATGTTCCCATTCTTGTCTCCTTGTAAGATAGCATAGTGTTATTATTTATACCAGGTATAAATAATGAAGCACGCTGCCCCACAGAGCAGTGGAGTCTCCTCCTTTGGAGGTTTTTAAACAGAGGTTGGATGGCCATCTGTCTGGAGTGCTTTGAATGTATATTCCTGCATGGCAGGGGATTGGTCTGGATGGCACTTGGGGTCTCTTCCAACACTATGATTCTTAGTGTGAGTAACTTTGGTGCAGGTTTGGTGATTGATTTGTGCCCAGGACCTCCCATGGGCTGCCTCCTTAGCTGTTGCCACATGGCTGAATTTTGTACAAGAAGCAATAGTTTATTGTAAAGGAGCTTTTGTGGTTTCCCACTTGAAGTTGGCTGAAAACCAGGAAACCTTAAAACAAACATTTCCTGCTTTTTAGGGTTTTTTGTGGTTTGCTGCTGAAATTTGGTATCATAAGCTTTTCCTGCTTGTTTAAAAGGGCTTTTTGTAGTTTGTTGTAAAAATGAGTAGCCAGGAACTTGAAAATGACACACACCCCCTTTATGTCCAGATTGCAGATGGGGAAGGTGGGGAATGAAAATTGGTACATTTGGAGTTGCCTTGGATTCAAAAAGTTTATAAGAGAGACATGATTTTCCATGCTTGTTGATAACTGGTGTACTATTATAATTGATGTCACCAATATGGTCACAATAAGCTTCAACCTATGGTGACTTTATTAATGAAAGACCTCTGAGACATTATGTTATTAAGAACCTTGCTGAGGTCTTGCAAATTCAGGGCTATGGCTTCCTTTATTAAGCCAATCCATGTATGTTTTGGACTTCCTTTTTTCATACTGTCTTCAATTTTACCTGGCATTGTTATATTTTCCATTGAAATGAGTCATACACCCATAGTACAGTAGCCTCAGTTTAAAATGATCTTGCAGAGAATTAGGGCTTGGTTTCCTCTTAGATCTATTAATTTATCTTTTTGGTGGTCCATAGCATCTGTGGACCTTTCCCCCCTCCAGCACCACAGTGCAAATGAGTTGATTCTCTTCGTGGCAGATTTCTTCACTGCCAGCTTTCAAACATACATAGAAATCAGAAATTCCATGGCATGGATGATCCAAATTTTGATATTCAGTGATCTCTCTTTATACTTGAGAGAGTTATCTAGTTCATTCATAGCTGGTGTTCCAAGTCCTAGGCTGCATCTACACTGAAAATATAGTTTGACAGCACTTTAATTGCCATGACTCAATGCTATTGAATTCTGGGATTTGTAGTTTTGTAAGATATTTAGCCTTCCCTGTGAGAGCGCTCTGGTGCCACAACAAAGTACAAATCCCAGGATTCCATAGGATGGATCCATGACAATTAAAGTAGTGTCAAACTGCATTATTTCCGCAGTGCAGATGCAGCCCAAGTTGTCTTCTCAAAGATTTGCCATCTTGGTTGCAAAATCACTTTTCTGCCCAGTGTACCTAACCCACTCTTCCTTCTAAACACATGCAGCACATTCACTTGCCTTAGTGAAAGTAGCACTCCGATTCTACCCTTTCCGAAAAATATTTTTATTATCTTTATAAAATACATTAAGTCCTCCCTTATCCCTTGGACCCTGAAAGGGACAACCAAAAATGGTGGAGGGAGGGAAGAGACAGAACACTGAAAATACACCTTCATTTTTTCCTTTTGTTCCTTATGCTTTTGGCAAGCAAAATCATTTTCATAGTCAGCCCAAAACATGAAGTCTAGCTCATAAAAAGGTAAACAGGCACATTTGTTTAAAAGAGACTGGGTTTCTTTGTTTATCCTGCTTTGTGAGCCTGCCAAGCTAATATTACTCTAATTTGCCATACTCCTCCTCATTCTTCCTGTCTTGGTGGCTAGCCTTGTTCTTGGGTGGGAACAAGGGTGGGGACTTGAGGAGGCAACAGCTCCTGTGCTGAAGGACATCTTTTGGTTTAGGGCAGGGGTAGGCAACCTTTCCCCTTTAAGGGCCGAGGGACTTCAGCTCCCAGAATCCCAGGAGCTATTGGCCAACATGAGACTATTGGCCAACATAGCTGAGGCTTCTGGGAGTTGAAGTCCCTCGGCCCTTAAAGGGGAAAGGTTGCCTACCCCTGGTTTAGGGAGATGCCAGAGTGAGACCTGGTTGGGCCCTCCCCATGCTCCTTCCTTGCACTGTCCCATGTGCACTCCCCGGTGTGTGCTCCCACCCTCCCCCCATCACCAATGGGGTGGCATGGGAGGAGGGAGTGTGTGCCCCCAGAAGCCCTGCCCTCCCCCACTGGGTGACACGGGGTGCAGGGATGACACTGATTCCAAGGATTAAATACGAAGCAGGTGGAGAAGCAGGTGGTGTATAAAAGGCATTATTGCAATGGGACCAACCAGGGTTGGGGAAAAAGACAATTTAAAACAAAACATCCCCCATTTTTTTTAATTAAATCTGGTTTTTAAGTTTAAATCAGTTTTTTTGCATTAATGGGTAAGACTACACCAATATTGGACTAAATCAGAAAATTAAATAGTAAATTGAAATTCAGATGCTATGGCCACGAGTTTAAATAATAATTCTTTTTAAAAAGTGTGTTTTTTTAAAGCAAGTTGTTTTGGTCAAACTTAGGTTAATTGAAGGATTTGTTTCTGAATGGCATTTCTTGCACTATGAAATAAAGTGATCAAAAAGAAGCAACTGACACTGGATACTGGTCTAACAATGAACAATTCCCAATAAACGGTTAAAATTAAAATGTTTACATTCAGACAGTTATTGCTGCTCTAGTAAGAGGGCTGGAAAATAGTAATAGTCAGACCTTTTTTTTTTTAAAAAGAAAGAATAATCAGTTTAAAAAAACAAAAGGTTTTTTTCTTAAGTAATTTTGATCAAACCATGGTTAAACCAACCTGGTTTAAACCAGTCAACCCTGTATGTGGTTAAATCTTCTCCCTAACTATAGTGCAAGACCAGTCTCATAGGGATTATTCAGTTAGAGAGATTACCTTGTGTCCTGTCCCTATCCTGATTAGGATTTATAGAGTAGGATGGGTGTAAAATACTGGCACACAGTATTTTACTGATATTGGCAGACAGTAGCTTGGTTCTCTTGCTAATCTGAACAAGAATAGGTCTATTCAATCCATGGGATTTGTCTCTGGCTTGATTCACTACTGAACAGTTGATTCAATGGGTCTACTCTATTTGGGATTAACCAACATAATTCCAGCCTGTGTGTATGTATATATCTATAAATCAAATGACTTTATTATTCTTGTGAGCACAGAGTTTCTCCTTTTGGATCCAAGACCTGAGAGACTGAACAAGTTCCTCTTTTGGGCAACAACTCTCAGAATTCCTTCAGTCACCATGACCACTGGCCATGTCAACTAGGAGATTCAGGAAGTGGTAGACAAGGAGAAAAGGTGCTTTTCCAATATGTGGATCTTCCACTGTGTTAAGGTTCAAGACAAGCAAAGATGGTGTGTTATCAGTCTCCTAGGGTTTTCAGCACCAGGTCTATTTATATAAACGCTGGCAGGCTTCCAAGTCAAACATAAGGCAATACAAAGGCTCTTCACTTCTTTTGGAATCAATAAAATCTTGCTCTTTTTATGTTTGATTTACACACACCAATATTTCTGCTCACTTAACTGGCAAAACTAATCTTCCCATCAAATTTACAGCATCTGCTTCCCCCTCCTTGCCTCCTGATGGTTTTTCTTCTGCTTTAAAGGTCGCAACCATGGTTTCTCCATTTAAATTGGACCAAGGTCAAATAGTTAAAATATTGTTTCCCCAGAGATTTGGTGTCTGTAGCAATTGATTTTTTTTCCCTCACCCACCAAACTTGGAGTTAGTGTCTCACTCAAAAATATAATTAGCCATAGTTTTCTTAGGCAAGGAATACTCAGAGGTGGTTGTAACAGTTCCTTCCTCTGAGATATAGCCTATTACATCTGGTATCTGTTGACAGTCTTCCACCCAAGTACTAAGCAGGGCTAACTCGGCTTAGCTTCCAAGATCAGACGGGGATCTGATGCCTTTAGGGTAATTGGACCAGATAACTAGCCATACATCCAGGCATTTAATTGCAGCAGTGAGCATGTTAGATCAGTGCTGGGGAAGCCCAGATTTGAATCTATTTTAAGCCATGAAACTTACAGGTGACATTGAGTTAGTCCAGGGCTTGACAACCTGACACTCCAGAATTTCTGGACTATATCTTCCACCATCCTACTGCCTGGGATCTCTAGGAGTTAACATTCAAAATGTTTGGAGGAACCAGTATTCCTTATCGCTGACCTAGTCACTCTGTGCATGACCTGTCTCACACGGTTTATTTTAGGTAGATATTCAATTTATACCTTGTGTTTCTCTCACAAAGGGACCCGAGGCAGCTTACAAAATTTAAAATAGAAGCTGGCTAAAATATTTGTTACAAAAGCTGTAAAAATAGTTAAAATGGTTTCAAATACATTTAAAATATAATTACAAATGAGCAGGGTAAAAACATATTACACTTTCCCACCATATAATTTAAAAATCAATCAAATGCCTGCCTAAATAAGAAGATTTTACCTTGTGGGCAGAGAGAGGGGTAATCAGATCTCTTGTGGAAGGGAGTTTCACAGTCTGGGAGCAGATGGCTCTTTTCTGTGTCCTCAATAAAGGAATGTGTGATAGTGGTGGAACCTAGAGAAAGCACAGAAGTAATGATAAAATGGGTGGAAGAAGAAACATGCATGCCTCCTTGAACCATGGAGGGGAATTAAAGATATAACATCTTAAAGAAGAATAGTACAGCCGCCCATTTGACCTTTCCTGATTCCTCAGACTGCCCTTTATCTAGTAAAAAAGGCCATTTGCCAAGAGCAATTCACTTGTTAAATAGGTAGCAGCCCTCTCCCATTGTCTAACATTTTTTAAAATATTAAACATCAAAACCAGAAGTGGACTTACAACCAATTCTGGGTTTTTAGTTTAAGGATGATGAGAGCTGTATTCAACCCATTTATAAGGTACTGTGTTGGGAGAGGCTGAACTAGAATTTGGAAGCTTATTTTTTGGACTACATGTCCTAGTATGGTTTGGCATGGCTGGTAATCAGCCTTCCTGGAAGAACTGAAAGTCTGGAGAAAAAAAAAAAACTTTTCCAACTTATACTCTAAGCTGTGGGCATGACCTCCCCTTTAAAAACTCAGTTCCAGAGGAATAGGACCCCTCCCCAAGGTTTAACTTCCATGGGGCTGTTGTTGGGTTTATATTTGGTTTAGTGGATGACATTGTGCATGTCTGATAAATATTTACTTTTTTGCTCAAGCCCAGGAACAACATGGAACCATCTTCTGTACTGTGGCAATTAATTTTGACTTCTATCAGTGCCACCTCTCATTTACCCAGTTAGACAAGGATGAGGAAGTGTGCATGATTGGTAGTGTTGATGATCATAGAATCATAGAGTTGGAAGAGACCTCAAGGGCCATCCAGTTCAACCCCCTGCCATACAGGAATACACAATCAAAGCACTCCTGACAGATGACCATCCAGCCTCTCTTAAAAAACCTCCAAAGAACAAGACTCCACAACACTCCTAGGCAGCAGCTTATTCTACTGTCGAACAGCTTTTACTGTCAGCAAGTTTCTCTGAATGTTTAGGTGGAGTCTCTCTTCCCGTAGTTTGCATCCATTGTTCCATGTCCTATTCCCTGGAGCAGCAGAAAACAAGCTTGCTCCATCTTCAATATGACACCCCTTTAAATTTTTAAACAGGGCTATCATATCACCTCCTAACTTTCTCTTCTCCAGGCTACACATACCCAGCTCCCTAAGTCTCTCATAAGGCATACACCTCACTATTCTGGTCACTGCCCTGTGAACACACTCTAGCTTGTAAACATCCTTTTTGAATTGTGGTGCCCAGAACTGGAGACATTATTCATGAAGAAGCATTTAAAGCAGAGCTTTGAAAAACTACTTTTTGGACCATTGAATTGTGGTGCCCAGAACTGGAGACATTTGATCAGGTGAGGCCTGACCAAAGCAGAATAGAGTGGAGATATTACTTCCCTTGATCTAAACACTATACTTCTATTGATGCACCCTAGAATCTCATTGACCTTTTTAGCTGCTGCATTACACTGTTAACTCATTTCAACTTGTGGTTTACTAGGACTCCTAGATCTCTTTCACATTTAAGCCAGGTGTTCCCCATCCTATATCTGTGCATTTCATTTTTTTCGCCCTAAGTTCAGTACCTTACATTTCTGATGATAGTTCTAAGATTGTGATTGGACTGTGTCAGGGAAACCTGGTGCATGCATCCCTACCTATATATAAAAAGAGAGAGAGTACATGCATTCTGCTTAGTGTCATCCCACTGCAATGGGGATAGAGTGATGGACAGATCTGACACAGTGGCTTCATTTCTTTCAAGCTGTGCTTCACTTCACTGAGTTACGGTAAATATATATTGGTTCTCTCTGCCTTGAAATCATTATGACTTTTGCACTTCCCTTGCTTGATCTGCACTTAAATGATACATAGACTGCACCTCTTTTATATTGGAAAGCTGAAAGTTGCTCAGGTCAGAGACCTTGTAGCTCTTTGAGATTAACTGAAAGAAAGAAGTTGGCAGCATGAACTTTCGTAGACTTCATGCTGCCAACTTCTATCTTTCAGTTAGTCTCAAAGGTGCTACAAGATCTCTCTACATACTGATTCTACTTACTAACACGTCTATATCTTTGAATTCTACCAGGTTAGAGACCTGTCTGACTTTGTAAATATGCTTTGCTAATCATTCTGAATCAATTGAGAGATCTGCACAGTTCTTTCGGAAGGCTTTGTTAGAAAGAAATAGATGTGGACATAGTTGTGAGCAAAATGTCAGAAACGTCATTCAGTTCTGCAGTGGTCACACTTATTAGCAAACATTATTTGTGGCTTTCTATTGAATGGAATCTTCCTGGTGCTAATTTGCTGCCCAAGGTTAGCTTTCGAAAAGCAGAAGTATTAAGAAATGAGATCCTCCCATTTTAGAATAAAGCGATATGGCCTTGGAAGGGCTGTACCACTTCACATTAGATAAGCCTTAAAAGCCAATTTACACATCCGTTAATATCAGATGGTGTATTTTTCTCTGCCATTTCCCTTAGATTGGAGTTAATTGCATGTTTAAATAAGAGCTTAAAAATGTTACTTCATGGACTGTAAGTCTCCAAATTTTCCAATTGGCTGTGCTGTTTTTTTTTTAATTATGGTCCAAAAAGTAGTTTTCAAAGCTCTGCTTTAAATGCTTCTTCATGAAAATAAATTGATGGCATGTAGATAGCTGGTATGTTTTTAAAAAGGGGGTTAGGCTAGCTATCTCCTTGATATGCTAATATTCTGTGTTTAGGGAATTGTTGTTGTTGTTTAATATGGCAAAATATTCAAACATGCAATCTCTTTTCCCCCACGGGCAAAATAATTTGGTTTAAGTCCAGGAAAAAACAGAATCACATGGACTGGCTGCTGCACGTGTAGATTGGCCCCAAGATTATAACAGAACAAAGAAAAATAAGTTTGTATAAGAATTGCTGGCAGCAGTGTTACACTGCCGATGTTGCTTCCCGTGTGTCCAAAAATAAAACAGGCCTGCTGTCTGTTTAATATTAAAAATGAAACCAGAAGCCAGTGGTACAAAGCCTTTAACAAATCTGCCATTTTATCTCTGAGATGTTTCTTCCAACTTGGCTACTCTCCTGGAGCATAACAGTAAATTTTTGGGAATGTTCCTTCCCTGTTATAGAAAAGCTTGACCATATAGCCAGGTAATAAAAGGATTCAGAATTTTTGGCTGGATCATAGACAAATACTCAGGTGAGATGAATGGAAGAGGCATCACAATACAAATTATTGCAGTTCTATTAGAAAGCATAGAGCCAAAGCAGATATGGTAAAGGATTGAAAGTTGGCTTCCAGTTCAACCCAACCATGTGTTAAGTTTCTCTTTTGCCAGTTTCTTCATTATCAGTTCACTATGGGAAGCTCTTTTGTCATAGTGACTTTCATCCTATTTCAACAAAACTTTTACCATCTAAAAATATTGGTCATAGAGTACAGCTGCCTTATACTGAGTCAGACCACTGGTCACACTAGATCAGTACTAAGGACGGATAGCAGATTTCCAGTGATTTTGTGTAGGAATCTTTCTCAGCCCTGAGAGCCAGTGTAGCATAGTGGTTTGAGTCTTGGGCTACAACTCTGGAGATCAGGGTTCGATTCCCACTTGGCCATGAAACCCTCTGGGTGACCTTGGGCAAGTTACACACTCTCAGCCTCAGGGGAAGGCAATGGTAAACTTCCTCTGAACAAATCTTACCAAGAAAACCCCTTGATAGGTTTGTCACCATACGTTGGACACAACTTGAAGGCACCCAGCACACACACACACACACACACACACACATTTTGTCAGCTCTATCTGGAGGTGCCTAGAATTGAGCCAGGGACCTTCAACATGGAAAACAGGTATTGTACTACTAAGTTACAGCCCTTTCCCATACATCCTTGGAGCTTCTGAAGGAATTACATATGCCTTGAGTTACTTTAGTGTGTAAGAGCCCCGCTAGATCAGTTAGGAAGTGCATTTAGTCCAACATCTTGCTTCCTGCTATTGGCCAGTCAGATGTTTTCAAGAAGCTCAGAATCTTGACAGGAAGGCAATACTACTTCTCTCCCCTTTATGGTCCCAGCAGCATGATTTCAGATGTGTGTTGAAACTTAGCATAGAGATTCTATAGAGTCATCTGGACTAAAAGCCCTTGCTAGAATTATTTGCCCTTTAAAGCAGTTGGGGGCAACATTGGTGGATCTAGGGCTCAGTATTACTTGATCTTGCCACAGGATATACTCATCCTTATTACTGGTGCATATCACCAGCATAGTGACGACTGAAGTGAAAAACCACACTTTTAGTTATTGCAAAAAACACCCCTCCCAGTAGAACTGCATTGTTCTGTTTTTGTGGGAAATTATGTTTCCCAAAGGATTGTTAGATCACAGTTCCTCACCTGAGGTTGCATCTACACTGCAGAAATAAAGCAGTTTGACACCACTTTAACTGCCATGGCTCAATGCTGTGAAATTCTGGGGTTTGTAGTTTGTTGTGGCACCAGAGCTCTCTGACAGAGAAGGCTAACTATCTCACAAAACTACAGATTCCAGAATTCCATACCATTGAGTGTCAAATTGGATTATTTCTGCAGTGCAGATGTAGGCTAAGACTTTTTTTTCACCACCATAGAACTAAAATGGGGGGGGGGGATGGGATGGGATGCCCTCAGAGATTGCAAAAATATGTTACCTGCTGCCTGCCTTAAAGCCATCTAACTTCATATTATATTAACCACATGGTTTGCAGCTACTCTTTATTGTTTATTTACAAGTGATTATGCAGGCTCCAAAATTAGGATCATTTGATGTGGAGAAATTTATGGGCCTTTACAGACTGCCAGAAATAATCCAGCTTGAGACCACTTTAACTGCCCTGGCTGAGTGCTAGGGAATCATGAGAACTGTAGTTTATTATAGCACCAGAGCTCTCTGACAGAGAAGGCTCAATGTCTCAGAAACAAATACAGTTTCCATGATTCCCTAGCACTGAGCCAGGGCAGTTAAAGTGACCTCAAGCTGCATTATTTCTGGCAGTCTGTAAAGGCCCTATGTTTCCCGTGTTTTCCTACCTGGCTGGAAAAGTCACCATAGGAAAATAAGAGTGTACCTGCTCTAAATAGTTATATCAGTTTTGTACCACTTTAGCTGTCGTGTCTGGAATTGTGGGATTTGTAGTTTGGAATTATGTCACAGTGTGTCATAGAAGAGCTGTTTGACCACACAGGCTAAGCTTTCCTACACCTGGCAAGATGAGCCCCTGTCGGTTTATTCTGTGACACATGTAGTCCAAAATTTCTGGTGGGCACATGTTTGACGAAGGCTGGTTAAGACCAATCAATTGGAAACTGTGGTTAGTTGAATGTGGCCCCAGTCACACTACGCAATTATAACATTATTATTCCACATTAGCTGCCATGGTTCCATCTTAAGAAATCATGAGATTGGCAGTTTAGGAAGGAACATTTAGGGCCCGAACAGACAAGCCAAATAAAGGAGTTTCGGGCCACTTTGGAGGTGTGCTGTTTAAAAGATGCATGTGTCCTAAGAGGCCAGAAGCTGCACCAAAGCTGTGTTCTGGTCCTAAGGACTGGAGTGCAGCTTCAGCGTGGCTTTCAGCCTCTTAGGACATGTGCATTGTTTAAACAGCACACCTCCAAAGTGGCCCAAAGCTGCTTTATTTGGCCTGTCTGTTTGGGCCCTTAGAATCTCAGCCAGAGACCTCTAGTGCCAGATGGATCATGGCAGTGGAATAATAATGTGTTAATTGTGTGGTGTGAATGGACCCACACAGTGGTGTGAGGACAATTTCTGGTCCCTTTTGTGGCCACAGCATAAGAGCAGTATGAAGGGGGGAACCATAGAGACTTGTACAGTGGCCCTTTGTTATCCACTGGGGTTTGGTTCCAGGACCCCCCTGTGGATACCAAAATCCATGGATGCTCAAGTCCTTTTATATACAGTGGCACAGTAAAATTGTGTCCCTTATATAAAATAGCAAAATCAAGGTTTGCTTTTTGGAATTCATACTTTTAAAAATATTTTCAGGCCCTGGATGGTTGAATCTGTGGATAAAGAATGTGTGGATACAGAGGGCCAAATGCACATGTTCTGCTTAACCATAGTTTAGACCAGGGGTTGGCAATGTTGACGTACCTGGGGCCAGTTGCTTCTCCTCAGGTCTTCGGGGGGGGGGGAATGGTGGCACGTGTGCTCATGAGTGCGCACGCAGCTGCCGCTGCCACCACCCCCGTGCACACTGCCGCTGCCGCCCCATGCGCTGCTGCTGCGCTTTTGCGCGTGCTGCCGCCACCATGTTCTTTGCCAAAATGGTGGCCGCGACTCTTTGCGCATGCGCAGGAGCACTCATAGCCGCCATTTTGTTTGCCAAAATGGCGGCCGCGGAGGCGCGAGGGCCGGTCAGCAAGGGTCAGTGGGCTGAGTGCGGCCCGTGGGCCATAGGTTGCCAACGCCTGGTTTAGACTTGCGTGTGTGAACATTGCCAGTATCTTGGGTGGCCTTTCATTTCATAATACCAATGTATTTCTTTCAGTTATTTCAAAGGTGCTACAGGATCCCTTTGCATACTTTCATTTTCTGTTACTCTAACAACAGTGAACCAGAGCATGCTTTATGAAATAAAATTTATCAAGCCAAGTTACCACTTAAATCTGACCTCCATGTACACTTTTGTCTTTTTCATTTTTTTCCATTAGAACATCTTGAAATAAAATGTTTCATCAGATAATTGTGGTTTGTGTCAAAAGCCATTTTTAGACTCATTTGTTTTCTAAGATTTACATGGGAATGGGTAAACACAAATGAAGGAGCTCATTTCTCCAGGCAGCCTTAATGAATTTAGCTCTGAAGGAATCACTTATAATAAACAGCTTGAACTGGGTATCTATCACAATAGGGAGTGATTTAAATTTATTGCTTTGTGTATATGTGTGTTGGATCAAGGTCAGATTACTTTGGCTTCAGTCCACTTTTTCAGCAAATTTTCTATGGGTGCGTCTGTGTTTTAAAATTTCCATGCACAAATCTCTTGTACAGTGGTGGCCGTGACCTTTTTTTCTCTCCCATTTGGAAGACATGTAAATTTGTTAGGTTAATGAGATGAAAGGTTGGTGGGTGTTTTCCAGAGGAAATATTTCAGAGTTAGGGGAAAAAACAACTACTGTACTTTGTTGCATATAAAATTTAAAGAGATCCATTGTGGCTGCTAAGTTACAGATACGGTACATCAAGGTTGTTCTTGGTATGTCAGGCAATGTCTCTTTCTTGGTTACGTTTTAATCTTTTGTCGGCTCAGCTCCTTTTGTTTCCAAGCTGCTGTAATAATTGCTGACCAAGACAAGAACTCAGTAATGGGGAAAATATAACAAGGGGGGAGTGAGAGGAAAATAAAGGAAGTCTCCTCAGGGTGGAAGAAACACATGATCTGAAAGTACCCCAGGAAGCTCCATCAGCTTTCTAAACTTTCTCCTTCAGATCTTTGTGCTGTGGATCTTTGGATTCAGATTTCTTCCCTGTTTTATAGCAGCGGTTTTTCCAGACATGGAGGTGAGCCAGCTGTTAGAAATAGCTCCCAAAAGGATACCTTAATGGCTTTGTGATTAAAAATAAAGGCATAGTGCCTGATCAGAGAATCATAAGAAAACACTGCTCAATGTTGCTTTTGGTTTTTCTTCTCTTTCCCTTCTTTTCTTTTTTTTTCTTTCCATGTATTGATTTTGTGAGACCCAGCTTGATGTAGTAGTTTGAGAGTTAGATTATAACTCTGGAGACCAGGGTTCAAATCCCCACTCAGTCATGGAAACCCACTCGGTGACCTTAGACAAGCCACACACTCTCACCCTCGGAGGGGTGCAAAGGCAGCCCCTTCTCTGAGCAAATCTTGCCAAGAAATCCCTGTGATATATTCCCCTTAGGACTGTCATAAGTCAGAAACGACTCGAAAGCATACAGCAACAACAAATTGATTTTGTAGAAGAGATCCAATCCAGATGCTCTAATCATTCTCTCTTTTTTATTCTTCTAGTTTGTTTGCTGAAATGAGTTCACAGTGACCTAAGAGCCTTAAAACATGGAACCTCTCAAAACATCACCAGCTGATGAAGAGCAGTCTTCCAGGGAGATCGACGACCTTCATTATTCACTGCAAGGTATGTCCCGTGTGTGCTTCAGTGTTAGTTCGGTCTCTTTTGTGTAGGGTTGCCAAAGTGAAAACTGGAGAGTGTTCCTGTATCTTTAATGGTTGTGGGCAAGAGGGAATTTCAACAAGTATTGCTTATTACAACTTCTGCTGACATTCTTTCTTTTACACAGTCATTAAAAGTACAGGAACTGTATCCCGTTTTCAATCTAGTGACTCTACTTAGATTGATTAGAGTGGAACACTAATGAAAGAATGAGTCTTTTGGTCAGTCTAATTTAGCATTCTACTTGGAGTGAAGGAGGGATTACTTTTTGGATTATAGGTCCTAGAATCCCTGAGCCAACATGTCCAGGGACACTGGAAGTTGCAGTCCAAAATAATAACTGTCACATGTCCTTGTCCTGCTTCCCATAGTGGTCAACTATAAGCTTCCAGGAAGTGCATCGACAGACTGTTGCTGTTGTTCCTTTATAACTTGTAGTCCATGACCAATTGCCTCTGAATCTTCATTTAATACCTTCTGTGGAATATTTGTACATGAAAAATTTCCCCAGCCCAGTGGCTTTCATATGTGTTGGACCATAGTTCCCATCTTGCCCCAGCTAATAGGGATGATAGAAGATGTAAACCAACAGATATAGTGGGTATATGGTTCAGCAAAAATGGCATGGGACATTTCCCTGTTCTTGTAAATTAGCTGTAGCTTTTACTACATTGGAATGTTCTTATGAAATCTGTTGAAAATAAACATTGCAATTCTATGCTTGTATACTAAGAAATAAGCATCACTCATTTTAGTGGAATTTTTTCCAATGCAAGTGGGTATAGGATTGCTACCTTAATGTGCTATTTATTTATTTATTGTTTAATTCAAATGCCAGCTTTTTCTCCAATGAGCTTAATATTGTGTACAGTTGTCCTTCCATTTTCATGGGGATCTGTTCCAGACTCCCCTGTGAAAATGGAAATTTGCATATATTCAAAGCCCATTGATTATAATGGGTGTGCGCTGAAGGGCACACGCACCATTTTAATCCGTCCCCACCTTGCCAGCACAAAAAGCAAGACCGCAGACTCCAAGTCTGCAAATCAGAAGGAACAACTGTACAGGGTCCTCCTCTTCAACCTCTCAACAGTACTGCAAGGTAGATCAGGCTGAGAGGTTGGTTGGCTCAAAGCAACCCAGTGAGTTTGATGGCTCTGAAAGTTAGATCTTCTCAGTCTCAATTCTACACTCTAACTGATATCCCACAATGTCTTTGAATCAGTTGAAAATCTGTTTGCTAAAAAATCTTTCTAATTTTTGCTGGAAAGCAAACACCACTGATTCAGTGGGGTTTATTCTCCAGCAAGTGGGTATAGGATTGCAGTGTGTCATGTAGTTTGGTGCTGAAAATTGTTGGGTGACCTTGGATTAGTTCAGAAATGGAAATGAGGAAGCTCTCCAGCTGTTGTTGGACTGCAACTTCCAGCATTCCTCACTATTGGGGTGCATCTACATTGTAGAAATAATGAAGTTTGATACCACTTGTGGCTCAATCCTATGGGATCCTGGGATCTGTAGTTTTACAAGATCTTTAGTGTTCTCTGCCAAAGTACTGGTGGCTCACAAAACTACAAATCTCAGGATTCTGTAGGATGGAGCCACGACACTTAAAGTGGTGTCAAGCTGCATTATTTCTACAGTATAGATGCAACCTTGGCTATGCTGGCTAGGGCTGCTGGGACTTGCTATTCTACAAAATCTGGAGGTGCACATGATTCCCATACTAGGGTTAGTTGTGTTCGTGCAGCTTGGCTACCTTTTCCAGCAGATTATGCAATGATAAAAATAGAGTGATAGAGCTTCTGTTACCTCAGTTTGAGCTGCTTCAGTGGAGGAAGAGAAGCATCAGAATGTAATAAATAAAGAAAATCTAATATCTTGGAACTAGGCTAGTGCAGGGCAGTACAGTTGCTAAGTAAGTGAACAGTGAGCCAAAACCTCTTAATTCACAATCAGTCTTACCTGAGCAGTAGTGAATTCATGAGGATTTCCTTACAGCATGGGGGGAAACATGCAAATACTGTTGGACTGTAATTCCCAGCAGCCCTAGCCAACATAGCATATAGCTAGGAATGCTGGGAGCTGCAGTCCAAAAAGCATCTTGAGAACTGAATGATTGTCAACTCTGCCTTAAAGCATGCATTGTCTCTGCCTTATCTACAATACAAGAATTACAGTGTATCATTCTTGTTAGTTACTTCTTTGGACTACAAAGCTGGCTGGGGATTTGGGGAGTTCCATTTCAAAAAGTAACTTTTCCAATCTCTGATCATGCTGCCACTAGTGGTTCAAGAGCAAGGTAGGCTGTTAGGCAACACCAGACATGCCCTTGATTGCATTCCCTGTAGCCCACTTTTACTAATAATGAAAGCCCACTTTCACTGATCCACAACCATTTTTTCTACCTACAACCTGATGGAAATTGCATTGTACTGTGCAGTTGGGACCTTTTCCTTTTAAATAAGGTACACACTCCTTTCTCACCTTGTTTACAAGTGTATCTACACTTCTAGGAACCTGAATCTATTCAGAAACAGGATACATAGGGTTTAAAGTAGTGATCTTTTCACCAGATCAGATGTGGGTGACACATTTCACCACCTAATTAGCTAGGAGACCCTTGGAGGTAATAGAGCTGCAACACTGGTCTGTGAAGGTCTGCATGTGGTCACCAGGTTGTTGCCTGGTTGGTGAGTCATTGGTTCATGTAGCCCAGAGTTATCCATTCTGGTTGGCAGAGCAGCCAGAAGCCATGTTGGCTGGTGAATTCGGGTAGCGATGATTCAAAAAAGGCGCTTATCTTTATTCTAGGGATGGGAATTGTGTAGCCTGTGGGTCACATGTGTTGGAAGTGCAACAACATTTAGCACTGAAAAGGAAAGAATGTCTCAGGAATAGTTCCTTTTTTAGACTACAACTTCCAGATTCCCCCAGCTAACATGGCCACTGGCAATACAGGCTGGATGATTCTGGGAATTATAATAATAAAAACCCAATTTTTCCAGTATCTGAGTTGGAGTAGTCCACCTTTGTTCCACCAGACTACTGTCTTACCTGTGTAGGTTGTTTAGTTGTCCATAGCTACCAGGTAAATTTTTATATACATGGCTACTCTAAAGCACTGAACAAATGCTAAGCATTGTTATTATAATTATATACCTTTCCCTCTACCTTATCTGGCTTTATTAGAATAAGAGCAACATGTGGCTTCAGAGCACCATGAGAAAAATCTATGAATGCACCACCCCATGATGAATAGTATAGAGGATCTGTATGAGTTGCCTGTGGAATTTATTATAATCTTGTTAGCAGGGGAATTTGGTGCTTTGTCTGTTTTCATGTGTGAGGGAACATGTGGATTTCACTTTCAGTCTCTTGCATTTATAACTTCCCATACACTCATGTTCACATAAGCCTAGGTCAAACATCAAATCCTTTTACTCACACGATGATACAAATCCATGTACAAATAAAGCTGATCTTTATGACTTATTTGCTGTGGTGCGACACATCAGTGTTTAGCTACCAGGTTTTTTCTCCCTTGTTTCCTTAGAAAGGGAAATTGTTTCAGGTGTGGCTCCTTTGCCTATAAAGGTGCCACACCTGCCTCCTTGAACAGAAATGTAGCTCATAAGTGCCAAGGGTGTGAAACAGACAGGTAACAGATTCCATAATGAATCACAATGTTTTTGTAAATATTCTTCAGCTGCTATGCAACCAACCTGAGAAATGAGGAAACTATTGGACTAATTCTGTCCAACAGACTGATTCTGTGGCCATGTTCAGGTGATAAACCTTTGTTGGTGTGCATTGCATAGGACTAAATGCACCTTTATACAACAACCACAGCCCTACACAAAAAAGTGGATGTCTAGGAGGAAAATAGGTCACAGCACTTCTTCTTGATATGCTGGGTCTTTGTGCATTGCCATTAATATTATTGCTGGTTTCACAAGTCTATAAGATGTTGGACTATTAATGATTTGTTGCTGCTGCTACTGCTGCTGCTGTTAACTTCACTCTACACCAGAGGACCTTAGGGTAGCTAACAGTTGAAAAAAGGATTCTTATCTTTTTTTGGCTATAGATTCTAAATATACACATAAACATTTACACTCAAAATTTTGCATACTGTTTATTTTATTGCACTGGAGATTGATTTTTTTCACAAGGGCTACATTGCAATGAGAAGGAGTTACAGGGAACATCATGACAGAAAAAATTCAAAGTAAATATGAACTTCAGGAAAGAAATCAAATGATCTTTTTTTTTTTTTTTTTGTCCCCAGTTCATGTACCCCCATGCTAACAATCCCTGACCTAAATTAAAACCACAAATTACAAATGTCTACACCAGGGGTAGGCAACCTTTCCCCTTTAAGGGTGGAGGGACTTTAGCTCCCAGATTATTGGCCAACATGGAACTATTGGCCAACATGGCTGAGGCTTCTGGGAGCTGAAGTCCCTCGGCCCTTAAAGGGGAAAGGTTGCCTACCCCTGGTCTACACTAATAAATCCTTATACAATTCATGGTGTTGCTGTACGTTGACAGGTGACTTAAGGCACATACACATACACATGTTGTTGTTGTGTGCCTTCAAGTCATTTCTGAAGGTCATGGGGTTTTCTTGGCAAGATTTGCTCAGAGGTGGTTTTCCTGAGGCTGAGAGCATGTGATTTCCTAAGGTCACCCAGTGGGCTTCATGGCTGAGCAGGGAATCAAACCCTGGTCTCCAGATTATTAGTCCAACACTCAAATCACTACACCATGCTGGATCTCTACATACACATATACACATAATTTATTAGAAATGTCTGCTAAAATACAATAAAAGCGACACAAATAAGCAGCAGTAAAAGTCAAACACCTGGCATATTCTCTAGAAAGTGGTATAGATAGATGCATTTGTATCTAGTACCTGCATGATGAGAATGTGGGATTTATGCATTTTATATTTTCAGGTGAGTATATTGACACAGCTTTACCACCTCAACCAAAAGATAGAGGAGAAATTGGAAAGGTCAATTTTAGGGCTTTTCTACCAGCTTGTCCTGATATGAAACCCTGTTTGCTTTAGCAAAGTAATGGTATACAGAGCTTGCTGTACTATCAATATATCTCACAGTAGTTCTCCAAGATCTCAGACAAGGAAGGGGCTTTAGACAAGGAGAATCTCTTGTTTCATGGGATTGTTTAACTAGAGATGCCAGGGTATGAACCTGGGAGCTTTGGTGTGCAAAGCAGGAGCTGAAACACAGAGTTATAATCTCTTCCTGGCTGCAGGGTATGAGGAACTGAATTTCAAAATATTTAAATCACATGAAGTTCTTAGGTTCACAGTTCACAAGGACCCAGCTATTATCATATGCTTTCTTTCCAGGCACAGCACTGAAAAGTTAGTTTTTGGATGACAGCCTCCAGAATCCAGTATGTGCAGTAATGATGTCATGGGGGCGGGGGGATTGTCTCCATCAGATAACAATTTTGCTCCCGGTGAAATTTTCTTTGCAACCCCAAATTTCTAGCATTGCAGTAACTTCAAATTTCGGTTGAGAATTTAGAAATACAGCTAGTCATCCAAAGTAAAGATGCAGGCAAAGTTATCAAGGGAATGCAAACAGCAAAGGTAAGAGCTCTAGGGGTGAATGATTTTCAGTGTCTTGCTCTCTGCAGTGCTACAAATTTGGGGACCAAAGGAACATTTTCTTGAGGGAGCAGAATTCTTATTTATTGGGGAAATGACTTCATTTGCTTCCCCCTTGACAGCTACACCTGTGATGCAATCACCATGCTTTACTCCAGTGGGTCATTAAGGGGGTGCAGTGGTGCAGTTCACACCGAGAGACACCCCAAAAGGGGGCTAACACCCAGTCAGGCCCTCCCCCATAAACTGTCCCCATGCTCCCCCCATCCCTTCACTCCCTCCACGTGCCATCCCCACATGCACTCCTCCCTCATGCAGTCCCATCTTTTTCCCCATCAGGAAAAGGATAGGGCAGCATGGGGGGAGGGAGCATGCGCTGCTCCCAGAAGTCCCCTCCACCAGGTGACACCTAGTGCATGAAAAGCCATTGCTTTACTCTTGGGATTTGTACAGCTAGTCTAGATATAATCATCTGGCGGTTGTACCTCTCCTACCACTTATTTTGTCTTTTTCTTACCATTAAAAACATATTAAAGTATAAAAATGCAGAATACCTGCAAAATGTCTTTTTTGACTTGTAATGCTGAGGAGCTATCTCTCTGCAAGCAACCCACAAAAATACTTAGAAAATAAAGGATGAACCACAGGATGGAAATCTGGACAAGAAAAGAGTAAAAAATTGGGTACTGTCCTCTTTCACAGTACAAGTTGAGCTTCTCTTATCCAAAATGCTTGGGACCAGAAGTGTTTTAATTTTTTTTCCAGATTTTTGAATATTTGTATATACATAAATAGAGATGAGATCCAAGTTTAAACATGAATGTTTCAAACATACTTCATGAACATATAGCCTGAAGGTAATTTCTGAGACAATATATTTAATATTTTTGTGCATGAAACAAAATTTGTGTGCATTGAACCATCAGAAAGCAAAGGTATCACTATCTCAGCCAGCTATGTGGACAATTTTGGCGTATCTCAGATTACAGAATGTCAGAGAAGGGAGACTCAACCTGTATAATTGAAAAAGCTGGTCAGCTAGTGTTTGATCTTGTGGCTCCGAGTTGGTCAGTCTCTCTGTGGCATGCGTGGGAATTGACCCCAAGGCAAACTCTGTTCTGCTTGACCTCTGATGATCCTGTGGATGGATGAGTCCTTTAAGGATTGCAGGAGTAGATCTCCCCTCCATTATCGCACACCTTCCTTCCTTTTGTTCCCATGGCTATTAAGCTTTGGAGTGCCAAAGAGGCTGATGAGACAGAAAAGGCAGGGAGGGGCAGGTGTGAGTTCTCATTGAACATGCCTGTGCAGAATTTACTCTCCACGCCTGCTGATCCAATTTGCACACCATCACCAGAGCGTAATTCCCCTTCTTAACCTATTTAACACCCATGATCAGTGCTGATGCGACAGGCGTTCATACAAATCAGCTGTTGAAGCTACACTGTTCACTTGACTGGGTTGTGCTCCTACTACATGTTGTCATATGAAAACATCTAGAAATACATATTAGAACAAAGTTACTATCCAGTTTTCTTTGTTCAGCTTTGTAGGAAAACGTGGGGAATTCTTTTATGATATTGCTGAATATTATTTAATATATATATATATATATATATATACTTTAAAAAAAGGCAATGTCATACTGTTGAACTTGTGGTGTTGTCACCTGAGTATGACCCTAGAAATAACAAGATCAGAAAATATTATTTCCATTCTGTCAATTCCTAGAAGGCACTTGGCAAATCTTTGTATTACAGATTAACAGGGTGAATGTTGAACTGTAGTATTCTTCTTGCTCTTTTTGAGTGCTTCCAGTCAGATTCCTAATGCCACTAGTGTTGCCATGCCATCTTTTTCTCCTTAATACAGACTGAGTCTCCCTTATCTGAAATTCTAAAATCTGAAATACTTTAAAATCCAAAATTTGTCTACATGGGGGGCTGAGATACAGTGGTATCACTAGGGGGTGTGGGGAGCATAAACTGTACCAGATGACATTCCAGAGGGTGGTATCACCCAGTGGGGCGGTACATCTGGAGGGTGAGAGAGAAAGGGTGCTTTCCTGGTTGCCCAGCAGCTTCACAGGACCCTAAATGGACCCTCTGGAGGCTGCTATGTTGTCCCCATCAGTAGTGGTAGCAGCTGGGGGGGAGGACCCGGAAGGCTTTTCCGAGGGGGGCGGCAGTGGTCTGGGTGGGTGGGCCAGCTGGGGGGCATAAGACAGTTCTCCCCTCCTGCAGTGGGTGACACCAACCTCAGGGATGCCACTGCTGAGATAGTGTTACATTTGCTTACTGATGGATCAATATACACAAACTTTGTTTCACACACACAATTATTAAAAATATTACATACAAATTTCCTCCAAATGTTGGCGTGGTTGTAGTGATAACAGCACATTTCTACACATGTGGCTAGACTGCCCCAAAATAAATACATTTTGGCAATTGGTACTTGAACAAATTTCATTGATTACCAACGAAGAAGTAAAATTATATCCAGAAATGCTTTTGTTATTGATATAGAATCATAGAATCATAAAGTTGGAAGAGACCACAAGGGCCATCAGTCCAACCCCCTGCCATGCAG
>CM034701.1:12185877-12206169 GCA_020142125.1 Phrynosoma platyrhinos
TGACAAATCAGGTAAATGCAACGGTCAGGAGCACCTGCTATCAGCTTCAGCTGCGCCTTTCCTGGAAGTAAGGGACCTTGAGACTGTGGTGCACGCGTTGGTAACCTCTCGTCTGGATTGCTGTAATGCGCTCTACATGGGGCTCCCTTGTGCTTGGTCCGGAAACTGCAATTAGTAGAAAACATGGCAGCCAGATAGGTCTCGGGAACATCTAGGAGAGACCACACAACACTGGTACTAAAATCTCTCCGCTGGCTGCCTATTAGTTTCTGGGCCCAATATAAGGTGTTGGTTATGACCTTTAAAGCCCTAAATGGCTTGGGTCCAAACTATCTGAGGGACCGCCTCCTCCCTTATAATCCTCCCTGCACTCTCCGGTCCTCTGGGAGGAACTTGCTTCAGCCACTAAAATCTAGGCTGTCTGCAACCTCCCAGAGGGCATTTTCAGTAATAGCCTCCAGATTGTGGAACGGCCTGCCAGATGAGATCCGTCAAATTAAGACCTTGAGCAGCTTTAAAAAAGCCGTTAAGATGGATCTCTTCCGGCAGGCCTTTCCTGACTGACTTCCCGCCCCAGAAACTCCCCCATTCTGCCTCCTCCCTCCTTGGATGTAGCCACTTCTCTGCTTGCTTAATTCATAATTGTTTAGAAGTCTGTTAGTATAATCATAATTTATTTATATTGTTTAATTAAGATGTTTTAAGATATGCTTAGTTTAATTACTTTTTAAGGGGAGGGTGGGACTAGGGTTGTGTTTTACATACTGTATGGAATTTTAAGTGTTGTTAGCCACCCCGATTGTTGACAGAGGGGGGGATATAAATAAATTATTATTATTATTATTATTATTATTATTATTATTATTATTATTATTATTTATTGTATCCTCACTGCAACTTTCATTCCTGCAACTCTTAAGGCTCAAAGCATATAATAATATAAATGTTACCTGGCCACAGGAATTCATACTAGCCACCTGATTACAAGGAAACTGTACTTGCAGTGTGGGGGTGAAAAATTAGAACCTATTTTTGAGAGCATTTTTTCTTGATCCACCTGGAGTTTATTTTTATTTGTTGCAGGTGACCAGGTACATTGAACAAGTTAATATGTGGACACTCCATTGAAATATGTGTGGGCTAGCAAGCACTTTTATATTACTGGCTTGTTTTCCCTTTATGTATAATATAAATATTCATAGAAATGAAAAAGAATATATGAAAAAAGCTCATTAAAAAGCCAACACAAAGTAGAACATCCCTTTGATAACAAATTCCAGGAAGAAAAGAAGTTTCTAATAATTAGGTCCCTGTTGTTACAGTCTTGGATCTTCAGCAGATGGTTGAATGGTTAAAAAGCCATCCTCTTTATAATTAGATTAATAGGAAAATAAGACACAGGTACAGCTTGGGAAAGTTGGTTTTGGACTATAATTTCCAGAATCTCCCAGTGGCAATGCTGGATGGAGAATTCTGGGAGCTAACATTTCCAAATCCATTTTTAAAAATGTTGTTGTGTGCCTTCAAGTCATTTCAGGCAACCCTAAGGTGATCCTATCACAGGGTTTTCTGGGTCTCAGTATGTGTGACTCAGCGTGGGTTGCCCAGTGGGTATTATGGCTGAGAGGGAAACTGAACCCTAATCTCCAAAGTCGTAGTCCAGTGCTTAAATCACCGTACCAGGCTGGCTCTGTCCAAATCCCATAGGAAATACTAAGTGGGAAAGAAGGTTGAAATGAAAGTTGAGAAACTGTGAGTGAATGCAAGTATAATGAAAGTGATAACTGGTTAGGAGAAATGGAAGCAAGATCTGGCCTGAAGCATTTTGCTACCCAAAGTGAAGGACAAGATGGTTCTGTCTCTCATTGCATGTAGAAAAGCTGACTGGCCTGGTAATTGACTCTTTCTTCAACACTGATGATAGGACACCATCCTAATATAGGCAGCAGGCTAGATAAGAGGTGCAGGAGAAGCTGAAGCAGGTAATTCTTTCTATACCAGTGGTTTCCAAACTTTGGTCCTCCAGACTTCAGTTCCCAGAAGCCCCAGCCAGCTTTGTAAGCAGTCAGGAATTCTGGGCACTGAAGTTCCTGCACATCTGAAAGAGCAAAGTTTGGGAACCACTTTTATACACCATCTCCTGCTTGAGGTGACTGTGTCACTCTGCCTAACGGTGGTGAAAGCATTAGGAGGGTGATCTAACAAGAGATGGATGAGCTGACTTAGGGCCTTTACAGACTGCCAGAAATAGTGCAAATTGAGGCCACTTTAACTGTCCTGGCTCAGTGCTAAGGAATCATGGGAACTGTAGTTTATTGTGGCACCAGAGCTCTCTGGCAGAGAAGGCTCAATGTCCCAGAAAAAAATACAATTCCCATGATTCCCTAGCATTGAGCCAGGACAGTTAAAGTGGATTCAATTTGCACTATTTCTGGCAGTCTGTAAAGGCCCTTATTCTTGCCTCAACAAAGGCTGTCATACTGTTGGTTTGTCCCACTAGAGTAGATCTATTCAATCAGTTGTTGAATAGAGAGTCAACATGTAAGTAAATCTCGTTAATTGAATTGGTCTACTCTAGTCAGAAGTAATAACAGGATTTAGGACAGAACATGTATGATGTCTTAAAACCAAATGCTCAAGTATTCAACTACATCCAGAGAGTATCTAAAGAGCACTTCCAAAGGACTAAGACATCTCACTTTGAGGATGAGGATATGGTAACATCTGGTAGAAAGCTCCCACAAACATTGTTAGGCTGGCCATTTGGTTTTACCTGATGTTGTAGGTCATGTAGTCCAGGTAAAACAAATTTGACTGGAGAGATACTATCCTAAGATCTTGAAGTAATGTTTCTGAAGAACTTGGAAAACTTATTTTTTGGATTATAGTTCCCAAAGTCCTGGCAGTTATAGTGCAAATATAAGTAACATTTCCAAGCCTCGCTAAGGTGGTAGTTTCACATTTCTGTGTTAAATGGGAGATGCCCTTCTTGCAAGAGATGGTGAACAGGGGAGATCAAATGTGAACTTACAGCTTTCATGTTGACAATGATTGTACTAATAATTTAATCCTGGATTTGAATGGAGAACAAAATAATCCTTGGCGGCTGTTTGCATAATTTATGTTGACAACATGCAAATGAAATTCAAACCACAGTAGCCTTCTTGAATGTTCCTAGAAGTTTAAAAATAAGGACCCCCCACCATCTTATATAGTAAAGAGATCCCAAAGACTGAAAGTGCTGCTGATTTTGAAAACAAACACTTGTTTAATTTTATGCATGTCTTATTTGTGGCAAATTCTCCTGAGTGCTTTTGATTTTCTTTCCTTTAAAGTCTGCTTAACACAGGATAGAGAATCTTTCAGCTCTACAGATGTGTCTTGGGCTGCAGTTCTCAGAAGCGTTAACCAGCATAGACAATGTTGAGGGATGCTGGAATCTGCAGGCCAACAACAACAACAGTAACTGAAAGGCTGCACTTCATACATCCTGAGTTTAAGAAGATTCCAGTTTATATGTAAAACAAAGCACATCTCCTCAAATTCACCTCATAATTTGCATCTAAATGGTTTGTAGGAACATTCCTTACATATTTGAGAATGGAAGTGGTGCTTTGAAAACATACCAGTAGTTTCTTCATTTTCCCTTCATTGTTTTTATTTTTATTTATATCTTTATTAGTTTTAACATTAAAATAAATTCATAATCATGCAGTCCAGTCATACAATACCTTTACACAATACAATAACATAAACCGCCCCAACCTTATACCACCACCCAAACTATACTCCTCCCCACTAAACATATAAATACTCATAATACAAACTCGCATTTAAAACTCAAAGCATTATATTTTTTGTTATTTTTAAGTTGATTTTTCCACTATTATTTTTAAACAGGGAATAGGTGGTTCTGCAGGTTACCTGTTGCTGTCAGCCAGAAAGAGCTCCCTTTACTGATACTATCCCTAATAGGATCAGAGATGCTTCTCTTTAAAACTTTGCAACTTAAAAAGAATGATGTGGCTTCAAAGGGTTGTCCTACAATATTTTACACTGGAATACTTATAGATGAATTAGATTTCATGTGCCAAAAATCTGACTTTTTATTCCAATTCCCCACAATGACCAGCTGGGAAGAATCAGTCATTGGTCCAAATGTGTTTGATCTGCTTTGTTTCCACAGCTGTGCAAAAATAAATATTGCTGGATAATGAATATATTAATAATCTAATCCTAAGTTATGAATGATTCTTCTTTATCTTTTTTTAAACACAGCGGAGCAGGAGAGTACTCAGAAGCGAACCTTCACGAGTTGGGTCAACTCGCAGCTGGAAAAGGTAAATGGATGCAGAAAGGAGAGAATAACTTTTCTAAAATCCATCAAAATTTACAATAATGCACCAGATCCTTTTTTTCTCATGTTAAATAGTTGTATCTCACTAGAGTAATTACACTGGAAAGTAGTGGGAAGGTGTTGTTTGAAGAAAACATCAAAAGACCAACAGAGTGAATTCAAAACAGATATGTTGTTGAAGAACACTAAAACTAGGGCTTCATCTGCACTGCAAAAATAATACAGTTTGACGCTGCTTTAGCTATCATCGCTCCAGCCTATGTAATCCTGGGATTTGTAGTTTGTTGTGTCACCAGAGCTCTCTGACAGAGAAGTCTAAACTACAAATCCCAGAATTCCATACCATTGAGCCTAAATAGATTTTAACCATTTCTTGTTACATGCCTTCAAGTCATTTCAGACTTATGAGGACCCTAAGATGAACCTATCCCGGGGTTTTCTTGGCAAGTTTGTTCAGAGAGGGTTTGCCATTGCCATCATCAAGCAATTCACCCCACAGAAGTAAAATCACACTAATAAATTCAACAACTAAGGATTTGTTTTCCTTTCAAGGACATCCAAAATGAACTGTCTGAAGTGGCCATCTTACTCCTCAATGGAACAGCTGGCTTATTTGTCTAAAAGGCAAAAGAAGCCAGGGCTGGATTAAGGCATGTTTAGACTCTCTCTCTCTGTATGTGCCTTCAAGTTGCCTGTTAAATTTCACAGGGTTTTTGTAGAGCCCCGGTGGCACAGTGGTTAAATGCTGGCACTGCAGCTAAAATATTGTAAGTTCGATCCTAGAGAAGGGTTCCAAGGGTTCCATTCAGCCTTCTGTCCTTGCGTAGGTCGTTAAAATGAATACTCAGCATGTTGGGGGCAATTGACCTAGACATTGTAAACTGCTTAGGGAGTGAAGTCAAAGGCTTTCATGGCTGGCCTCCATGGTTTTTGTGGGCTTTTCGGGCTGTGAGGCCGTGTTCTAGAAGAATTTCTTCCTGACGTTTCACCTGCATCTGTGGCTGACATCTTCAGAGAATAGTGGCATGGAAGTGAGTGCTTAGGGAGTGCTTAGTTCACTGATAAGTGGTATAGAAATGTACTTGGTATTGCTATCGCTATTGCTATTCTTATGGAAGAAATCTCCAGAGGTGTTTGTGCCAGTTCTTTCCTTTGAAATATAGCCTACAATATCTGCTATTTGTTGGCGGTCTCCCATCCAAATACTGACATAAGGTTTGTCTAATTTAAGAGGCCCCGCAGCATTATCAACTTTGTTTTGCATTGTCTTTTAATTTAGTGGTGCCTCATTATCTGAACTTGTTAATTACTTGGCTTGTATGTAAATCTTGAAGGCACTGAGCTGGCAGCAGAGGAAAGATACAAAAGCATTTTGATTTCCCAATAAACAAATTGCCTCAAAAGAACAGCTAGGCCAGACCCCAAGGCTCTATAGATTCAGATACAATGCTGTTGGTCCTCAGATATCACCTGACAGCTGCTGTACTGGAAGCACTAGTACTGCTTTGTAGCCAACTGCCTAAGTGGTGCCTAATGCCAGCGGAAAATAGACTAGTGGCTTCTTGGAGACATTTATGATTTTTCAGAGGGTGGGGAACCTAGAAATGAAGCAGTTTGACACCACTTTAACTTCAGTGGCTCAATGCAAAGGAATTCTGGGATCTGTAGTTTGGTGGGGCATTCGAGCTCTCTGACAGAGAAGGCTAAACATCTCACAAAACTACAAGTCCCAGAATTCCATAGCCTTGAATCATGGCAGTTAAAGTAGTGTCAAGCTGCTTTTTTTTCCTGCAGCGTAGACATATCCTAGGTCTATTGGCTAAGGCTGCTGAATAACTTGAGACCCCTTCCTCCCAGTGGTAATGAGCAAAATAATCTTGATTTATAAATTGGCTGTATTAATAGCATAGCAATAAAATGTTACATAACAAATATGAATAAATGTTTTGCAGCATTCACCACCTTCCCTTGTTTTGGATTTATATACGGACATTGGAAAGGGACATGTGCTTTTGGATTTGCTGGAAGTCCTTTCTGGAGAACAACTGGTAAGAACTGAAATGAACTCATGCAGGAATGGGCAGGATGCCACCCACCAGATGTTGCTGATCTGCACCTCATAGCATTCCTTCTCACATTGCCTTTTCTGGCTAGGGCTGCTGACAGTTGCAGTTCTGCACTTTGCCCATGTCTGACAACTAGCAAATCAAGACTGGCATCCTGTTGGTGATACAGGCATGCATAAATCATGCTGCACATGCAAGGGAAAATATTTGCCATAGCACAACAGTTGTAATCTGCTGACAGTGACAGCAATGGAGTTGTGCATATAGCAATGTTGTACATTAACATTGTGCATCATGATTGTGTATTACTGCATTGCATTTGCACGTTGCAGTTGCACATTGTGCATTGCTGTTTCATGTTATTTATTGCAGTTGTGCATTGCACAGTGGCAACCAGTTATTGACATGAGTGGTACAATGTTGCTATCCTGATGGAGATTGCTTAGTGCTGGTATGCATATCTCTGCATGCTGCTATTTATGCTATGCTGAGGCTATGTTATATTGCAACCCAGGGATAGATAACTGCACCAGGGTCCAGTTTTTGCTCCCTCCTAGTGGGCTGCATGAGTGTATTTCTGCTAAACTGGAAGTGACATCACCTCCAGTTTCTTTTGTGCCCGTTTTGGTCATGGGTGGTGCTAGTGGAAGATTGGAAGAAAATAAGCTAAGCCATTGCATTTGCGGGTAGCTTTCTGCAGTTTGTGTCTTTTTGGGGTAAAAAAAAGTCCCCCAAATGTGATTCCAGAATTTCAGGGGTGTTGGGAACATATTTCCTCTGCGCTGTTCATGTCTTGGTTGTTTCTTGCCTTGATTATTGTAATCTTCTTTTGACTGGTCTTCCATTATCTCACCTTAGTTTTCTGGTTTCCATTCAACATTATGAATGGGTCTACTCATATTTGGGTCTAACCAAAAAGTTTGCAACCATGTAGTTGCTAATTCTTGACTGGTGCATAACTATTCTTCACTGCCTGCAGTTGTTGTTGTTGGTACGTGCTTTAAAGTAATTTTCAGCTTATGGGGACCGTAAGTCTAACCAATCACACAAGAGTGTGTTACTCGCCCAAGGTCGCCCAGCAGGTTTCCATGGCTGTGTGGGGAATCGAGCCCTGAATCCTAGTCCTACACTCAAATCACTATGACACATTGGCTCACCTGCATTTACAACTTTATTTAATCATTTGAAATAGTGTTCATCACTGATATTAATGCTATGATTTCTTGCTATCTTTCTTTTTGCGTAGCCACGTGAAAAAGGATTCAACACTTTCCAGTGCCGAAGCAACATTGAAAATGCCTTGACTTACCTGAAGAACCGATCGGTTAGTTTAATTCTCATCTTCAATGAGTTCTGAGTTTTTTTGAAGCAAAAGGATATATATTATTCTGTTTTTCATTTGTTTCCATTGTAAAATTTCACTAAAATGCTGCAAAATATCTCTAGTGTAATAGCTTCATTAGGTCAGTGAACGAAAATATTAGTTCTAGATTCCAAATATAGTCAGTGGAACAATAGAATGGCTCCATAACTGTGTTACTGTGATCCTGAGATTGCTTTCCAAGTATGCCAATTGTCCTGATTTGGCAGAGACAGCACCACTTAATCTTCTGTTATTTCACTGTTTTTGTTTTAGCTGCTTTTAAAATATTCTAGTTTTCTCCCATCCTCCCGCTTCCCTCTTTGTTCTCAGCTTCTGTTGCTGCAGACTGAATTTAAATTGAATATTTTGCACTCAGTTCTCAGCAAAGGAGGTAGAAGAATCTTGTTCCTATTTTCTAGACAAACTACTGCAGCCTCTCCTAGCTTGTATGTTCTTCCTTATTAATAACTTTTGCTGTCTTGAACACACTCTGATTCTGCTTGGCCATATGTATGCCAGTTTTCATTTGTGAAATGCTGGTGAGTATAGTGAAGGCATACTTTTATAGTAATTGTATGCATAACCTGTGCGAACTTCCAGCCTTCTAGAATGTAGAGGAATACAGGAATACAAGTTGGAAATAACCTGTTAAAAGTAACAGTTACCTGCAATGCATTACTTCTTGGAGATACGAGGTTTTAATGAAATCAAAAGTTAGTGATGCTTTTAATCTTCCCATGTAATGAAGTGGTTATACAAAAAAAAAAATATATTGGTACTTTTTGCAGGGGATGCTTTGGGTTAAGCAATTCAAAGGCATTTTTACTCCCAATTGTAACTTTTTGGATTGATTCCTTTTTTAAAAAAGGAAGTACAAAATAAGAAGAAAGCCTGCAAACAACATAGTGTACAATAGAATAAGCTACAATTCAAAAGTGCACATTGGTAATGTAATGGACCAGGGGTAGGCAACCTAAGGCCTCGGGGGGCTGGATGCTGCCCCCCGAGGCCTTTGGACCGGCCCCAGGCCAGTCCTGCTGCCGCTGCCGCTGCTGCCCCTACCATCATGATATTGATTATTGTTGTTATTACTTGTTCTTGGGGTTTTCTTGGCAAAATCTCCACAGGGTTTTTGCCATGGCTTTCTGGGGCTGAGAGAGTGTGCATGCATATTTTATTTATTTATTTATTTTAAAAATTAATTAATTAATTAATTAATTTTTGGTGCTTCGGCCCCCTAATTGTCTGAGAGACAGCAATCCGGCCCCTGGCTCAAAATGGTTGCCTACCCCTGTTATGGACGTTCTCCCGGTTGGTTGTGTAAGAGGTTATATAGTGAGTTATTTTTTTAAAAAAAGTAACTTCCTAACTTTGGGAACATGTAGACATCTTGGTCATTGAAGTTTTGCAAGAATGCAGTGTGGTATATTAAAAAAAAATCAGGGATGCTTTGGTTTTGAGTTCCTGCATGGCAGAGGGTTGGACTGAATGGCCCTTGTGGTCTTTTCCAAATCTATGATTCTATGACATTAATATGCTTGCCTCTCCCAATATAAAAGTAATTGAATTTTTGCTTGTGATTGCTGGATTCCATCTAAAACCAGACATTACCTATGTGAAGAAGCGAAACAGTTAGTTATGCATTATGAGAAGAAAGACAGGATATAAATAATAAAATGATAATGATAATGATGATTAGAAGTGGGTCTAGATTGTTGAAGCTTTCATAACAAACTGCAATTTATTTTCTAAAACCTTGCAGTTTTCCTTCTTTTTGTGTAACATTTGCCCATGCAAATACCAAGGGCCAGCTATATTTCCTCCTTTATTTATGTACTAAAATCTTAAGTATATTTATTATACATTTTTATTTAGAAATATGAATATTTTATTTATTTTATCTTACATACTTGTCAACCTCATGTGTAAATTATGGATTTTGATATGACTCATGGATAAATCAAGGGTAAACTGAGGGGCATGTAAGAAAGAATGTAGAAGATGAAGCGAAGGAAAATGATACCAAAGAACTTACAAAATTCTGGCAGGTCTAACTGTTTGTAAAGGCTGGATGGATGAGGAGGGAACTACAGTAAATGGCGACTGCGATGTGTGTGGCAAGTGATCAGGCATTGGTGGGAATAAGAAAACATGCACATGTCATAAAGGATGCACATGTCAAAAAGACTTAAGATATAGTATGAAATCTATTAAAAAAAAGAAAAGCCATTCACTTCTCTGAATAGAGTGGCGAAATGAAAGAGCTTAGTCTGTTCTGAGAGAACTTAAAGGATTTACATATCCCCTCTTCTTATTTGGTGCTCCTTTGAGTGGAAGCATCAAAGAGCCACCACTGCTAATTTCCCACCTAGGTATTCAAGAATGCCAGAAGTGGTACCATGGCAGAGAGAGTAAAGGGAGCCAGTGCTTCTTTTAGCTTCTCCCAGGATGGACTAAGCTCTTGCCTCTCGTCACTCTATTCAGAGCAGGGGATGGTACATTTTTTGATAGGAGTTAAGGTACAGTTTTTAAATTTACCCATGAACAAGTCAATCCAGTTTTTTTGGGTTGATTTTTTGACTAAAATTTCTAGACTTATGCATGAATATATACTGTATTTATTGAAATAAATATTTATAAATTCACTTGCCTGTATTTATATTGGAGATCCTAGTTTGCGGATATAAATTTTCTTGTGCTTGAATAATATCTTTTTCATTCCAGATCAAACTTATCAACATCCATGTTGCTGATATCATTGAAGGCAAACCATCAATTGTACTTGGCCTGATTTGGTCAATCATATTGCATTTTCACGTGAGTATTAATCAAAGGTTAAGAGATGGAGTTTTGAAGTTGGTGTCTGCTTACCCACATTGTCAAACAAAAACTTTGCCAGTTCTGTTTCTTGGACTGTATGAGTGCCTTTCAAGTCTGCCCCAATTCATTTTGATCTGCAAATTAATCTGGAGTTTAATAATAATAAACAAGGAATCTCTTTCAATCAACCATGAGTGCAAGTGATGTAAAACTACATTGTTTTGTCTTTGATCCTTTTTGCTGCACTATTTTTAATGAAATCATCACCCTTTTGCCTGGCGGGTTATACTTCTGGAAGGGCTTTTATTTCAGTCGTAACATGGCCTCTATATCAGGCATTTCTAGAATAAAAAAAATCATGAATATGAGATTAGTTTCTGATCTTATTCTAATAGTTACTCCTTGGCCACCTGGTTTTTAACCATCTGATCTGATAAAGAGCATTTTAAAACTTTTTGGAATCTACTTCATGAAATACACTTTAGTATTTACAATTCACCCTAACAAACATTCAAACATAATCTCCACTCCACACCTATTTCTGATATCAAATGGAAATGCTGTGTTTCTGGTGGAGTAATCATCAGCCTAGAACAGTACCATCTTAATTTTTATATAGTTATTTATTTATTTAGCCAGTGTTTTGGGGAACTTACCATATATATTTATGTACAAGTTGACCCCATGTATAAATTAAGGGCAGGTTTTGGGGCCAAAATTATGGATTTTGATATGACCCATGGATAAGTCAAAGATAAAACTTAGGAGCATTTAACAAAGGATGTACAGGAATAAACAAAGGAAAACAGTGCCAAAGGAGTTACAAAATTCTGGCAGGCATAACTGATTGTGGTCACCGTAAAGGCTGGATGGATGAGGAAGGAACTACAGTAAATAATGATGGTGTGATGTGTGGGGGAGGTGACCAGGTATTGGTGGGGCTAGGAAAATACACATATGTCAAAAAAGATGTAAAGGCAACAATTAAGATACAGTATTAACTCTTTATCAAAAAAGAAACCATCCACTTTTCTGAGTAGATTGGCAAAAGGCAAGAGCTTATTCCATCCTGGAAGAACCTAAAAGAAGCACTGACCCCTCTACTCTCTTGGTGCTCCTTTGAGGGGAAGCGCGAAAGAGCCACCACATGCTATTTTCCCACCCAGGTATTCAAAAAGGCCAGAAGCGAGAGAGTAGAGTGCTTCTTTTAGGTTCTCCTGGGATGGCCTAAGCATTCGCCTTTTGTCACTCTATTCAGAGAAGGGGATAGTTCTCTTTTTGATAAGAGTTAAGTTACAGAACTCACAGTACTTACATTGACCAAGTTTTTTTGAGTCGATTTTTTACTAAAATTTTGAAACATACACGTGTTAAATATCAGGAGTAAGGCAGCACACACCCTGAATTTTACGGTTTGAAAGAAACAAAAAAGGGAAAAAAGAAGAGGGAAGACAATGAAAATAAAACCCAGTTTATACATTACTAATTTAAAACAGATTTTCCTGGTTTTCCCCCCAATTTGTTTAATTGTTTAAAAATACCGCAAAGAAAATAAAACAAACAGATGGACAAACATATTTTATCTGGAAAATGAAATATATCAGAAAGAAGACAAGGTGGCACCTTTCCTCTGCTAGATACTTTTTTTCCCAATGAGGACAGCTGTTCTACTAGGACTCAAAAATGGCTTGTTCAAGTTTTGAGGTCTGCCACAAAATTGTGTGTGCTGATTGGCTTTTATCCTTTTCTCTCTTTTTAATGCTTTTTAAGTGATTTTTCTTCTTTCTGAATTTCTCTTGGATAGATTGAAGAGTTAGCCTGTACTCTGGCTGGTGGATATGGTCATCCCTCTGTGGAGACTCCGAGTGCCACGGACAATACCTCACCAACAGAAAGCCCACCGGCTAAAAGAAATGCAAAAGTGAAGGAACGATGGAAAATGTCAGCAAAGAAAGCACTTCTCTTGTGGGCGAAAGAGCAGTGTGCCACGTATGTAGCAATAGGCGAATCAGAGTATTTCCAGACCATATTTCTTTCATATATTGTCACCTATACAACTGTTCCAGTTTGCTTTTGCATTGATCTGTGGATTTTTTAAATAAAAAAAGTGTGTATACATCAGCATTTTAAAAAAGTGATGTCATACTTGTATTTCCTCAAATACCTAAATCTATTTTCAATCTTTCAGGCATCTGCTAGTATGACAGGATTTTATTTTCCCTCCCCATCTCTCTCAGAGTCCCTTGCATTGCCCAAAAATCTGTTTTGGAGGGTTCCTAGTCCTCCAGAGCTGGTTCTGAAGGCACACAGAAGCTTACTATTCTTATTAACTTAATTTATACCTTGCATTTCCCCAAATTGGTTGTTGTTGTTTGCCTTCAAGTAGCTTCTGACGTACAGGGACCCTAATGGAGTTTTCTTGGCAAGTTTCTTCAGAGGGAGTTTGCCATTACCTTCCCTGAGGCTGAGACTTGCCCAAGGTCACCTAGTGGGTTTCCATGGCTGAGCTGGGATTTGAACCCTGGTCTCCAGAGTTATACTGCAATACTCAAACCACTACACCATGCTGGTAAACAGCTTACAAATTCAAATGATTCCAGTATAGTTCAAAATGAACAGTTTTAAAATACGGTCGGCACTCCGTTTTCACAGGTGATTCGTTCCAGACCTCCCCCCTCACAGAAATGGAGATTCGCTAATATTCAAGCCCCATAGGCTTGAATGGGGTGTGCTTCTGTGGGTGCACATGGGGGCACGCCCATGGGGGCATGCGCCACTGATTTTAATGGAAGTTGTCCTATGAATATGCAAAACCGTGGACTTCAAGTCCGTGAGAACGGAGGGACGACTATATACATGTAAAATTATTTAAAAACAATACAATTAAAATAATACAATTAAAATCCCAGGACTCCATGGGATAGACCCATGGTAGTTATAGTGGAATGATACAGGTTGAATTTCTCTTATCTGGAATTCTTTTATCCAAAATTCTCCAAAAACATCTATGTAGGTGGCTAAGGTAGTGACTCCTTTGCTTTCTGATGGTTCAGTGTACACAAACCTTTCTTCATGCGCAACATTATTAAAAATATTGTGTATAAAATTAACTTCAGGCTATGTGTATAAGGTATATACAAAACATAAATGAATTTCATGTTTAGACTTTGATCCCATCTCTAAGGTACCTCATTATGTATATGCAAATATTGTGAAATCCAACAAATTCAGAAATCTAAAACAACTCTGTTCCCAAGCATTTTGGATTAGGGGGACTCAACCTGTAGTGCTAGAATTGTGTAGTATGAATGGGCCCCAGCTGAAGGGAAAGATCCTTTTGGGTCTTACTGTATGTGTATTTTCTCTCTATTATTAATATCATTATTGAGGCTGGTGGTTCCATTTATTCATAGCCTGTGTTTCATCATAAAAGATAACAGGGGAACAAGTGTAAGATAGTTCCCACATCCAGAATTCTCCCTGAGGAAAAAAGAAATACCCAAAATGGAGAGTATCTATGCATCATGGAATTTCTTTTATTCAGTATTATTGCTCTGCTCATGAAAAAGATAATGGCATTAGAGATGGAGGTGGAAAGGTTAACATGCCCCCCTCTTTGTAGGTAGATTCACCATGCTTACATAACAAGCAGTTAGGGATAAGGTGGTTATATGACAAAAAAGCCAAGGCCACCCTAAGCTAGATATGAGCTTGTCTAAGGAGGTCAAGATATTTTTTTAGGTGGGCTATAACAAATGGGATAGTAACCTGTTTGATTCCTTCTTCGCTTCAAGCCAGCTAAAATGTCTACTGTCATTTCAGTGAATGGAATTGGATGCAGCTGGGGCAGCCGATTATGCTCACCTTCCTTTCCATTACCCCAAGAGCAAGCTTTCGGAATGTACAAGTATTACTCAGGGATACAGCTATGGCGGTGGGGGTAGGAGGCAAAATGAGGACATTGCCCCTTGAAATAAGAAATCTAGCTCCTCCAATTTAAAGTTTCCATCATTCTCCAAAGCTCTTAACATCGCAGTAACTTAAAACTTCAACCAAGCATTTAGAAATACAGTTTAGGTATTTGAAGAAACGGAGAAAGCAAAAGTATTAAGGGAACAAATATAAGAGTTCTAGGTATGAATAATTTTTCATTGTCCCAGTCTCTGCAATGCTAGAAATTTGGGGACTGAAGGAGAATTTCTTTCTTTCTTTCTTTCTTTTTGGTCTGTGTGGGGTAGAATTCGTATTTGGAGAAGCAATGGTCTTATCTTCCTCTTGTTGTTACCTATTCTTTTTCACTCTATATTCTGTGAATTTCCAGGAGAAAGGTGGAAGGACCATCTGTTCCTGTGGCTGTGAACCTGTTTATCACACAGTTTCCCGGGCCAAGTTGGCTTGGGGCAGATGGCAGTGTCTGCTAGTTCTCTTTTAGTTATTCGTATCTTGCTTTTGTTCTCATAATGAAATTTAGGTGGCTTACAGTACAGTAATACTGAATAAAAAGTACAATAGAAATACAAGACAGCATCAAAAATTTTGATCAGAATTAAGTTTAAAAGGATAAAATAAGAATCTTAAAACAAAGAAGCAATTTAAAAACATGTAACTAAGTAAGATATAAGGATATAAGGGATGCAGTGGCTCAAATGGTTAAGATGCTCACTCTTTTGATTGCAAGATTGGCAGGTTGGAAGTTTGAGGCCCAGGTGCTGCATGATGGGGTGAGCGCATGTCACTAGTCCAGGCTTCTGCCAACCTAGCAGTTCGAAAGCATGTAAATGCAAGTAGATGAATAGGTATCACTTCAGTAGGAAAGTAAACAGCGTTCTGTGAAATCTTGCTGGCCACATGATCACAGAGTAGTCTCTGACAATGCTGCCTCTTTGACTTAGGAACAGAGATGAGCACCACCCCCTACGGTCAGACACGACTTGACAACCTTGTCAGTGGGGAATACTTTTATCTTTACCTTTAATTAAGGAAGATATATCACCCAACAGATAACAATATACTGATTTCAGGAAATCAGTCAGTTGCCAAAGGACCTTACTGTCAGACCCTGTATCTTTTCAAAGTTCAGTAATTCAGTCTTTTTTGTTCATCAATAAGACCTTTATTATTCAATAATAAATAAGTTCACTGGCAGACTTCTGCAGACAGAACTATCCTAATCCACACTCTCCATCCTGCTGTGACCCACACCCCACCCTCTAGTTTCGCAGGCTTTCCTCTGATTTGTGTCCATTTTATAACATACTCACCTAGTACTCATTTTAGTCCCATCTTGTCCAGGCCCCCTTTTACTAACTTTGGTTCTTCCCTTGCTTTCCTTTTCTTACAAGAAAAATATTCTTCCACACATCTGCATATATTTGAACCAGGCAGTATCTCCAGTTAGAGCCATCAACATTCTGTTTCATCATTGTCAACAGTTCCTATTAATTTTCACATACCATTATACATGTATGCTAAGCTATGATATATATTGACGCACACATATTGAACATAACTCAAACTCAAGGCCTCTGCAGATGGACGGCCGTGCCCCCCATCCTGGGAAGCCATGGATTGTGACCGAGGCTGCCCTGCGCCTCGGCCCCAACCCACTCCTTTTCTGGCCCTGGAAGGAGCGCTAAAATAGCACTCCTTCTGCAAGGTGCAGAAAGGGTGCCGGAAGAGGTGGCGTGCGCCTCTTCGGCGGCTCTTCCAGCTCAGCGTGTCTGGACGCTGAGCTGGAAGGATGTCATCGGAGCGCCCACCGTGTGGAATGGCGGATGCTGCAATGACATCCTCAGGAAGGGGTTGGGCCGCCCGGCGTGAGGCTGCCTCTCACCTTCCTTGCCTCCAAGACGGTGCTCTGCACCATCTGCAAAGGCCCTCAGTTATCATTCTATTGGAAATCTGACATAGAAATACCATAACAAAGTTATGACTGATTTTATGGATTCTGACTCCTATAGGCTGGCATTCTCTTAGTCAGTTACAACATTGTAAGCTAAGCTTACAACCTTGTAAGATCGGAAAGAGAAACAGCTGAATTAGAATATATCCACAGACTCTAATTTGTTAGCAGTGGGTTGAAAAGAGACAATGGCTTTCTAGCACACCACACTTATTATAACACTGGTTAACATCCCATCCTGAGGAGGACTAGCTCTTGGCTAGTTCATCACACCTCCTTTCTGTTTCCCAGCCTGCACATGCGGCATTCGAAAAGTTCCTCTGCCATTCATTTGGCCACCCACCCACCCTGGCCTCAGGCAACATCTTTCCTTCTGCCTTTGTCCCTCAAAGACCATTGTTAAAACAAACGTGTCATCTCATCACAATAGCCACATATTTTGCAGTTCTATGGCTAGTTGTGCAGTCTGATTATAAAGGTTATTCCTGGGTACCAGTTCACTTCATGCATCTGAGGAAGTAGAACAAGTCTATGAAAGCTTATGCTACAACGTCTTTCACACAGTTAGTTTCAAAGATGCTGTAAGATTCTTTTGCATACTTGATAACTGTACTCTATTCACATTTACAATTGTGGGTCCATTTGCCATGATTATAAATTGCCCCCCAAATCCTCCTTAAAAACCAGACAGCCATCCCAAGTGGTATGGTTCTGCGTTGTTCGTGAATGAAGTACTGCAGAATGATGTGACCAGGGAACCTTGTGGGATCTTGTCACAACTCTTTGTTGCACCATCACTTACTGATAGAAGGGACCTGGTTACTTCATGCCCACCACTTGCCAGCACTGCAGAATTCAATTGCTCCAAAAGGTTGTCTGGCTTTTGAAGCTTAGGCCTTTGCAGACTGCCAGAAATAGTGCAAATTAAGTCCATTTTAAGGGTTAGGGTTAGTGCTAGGGAATCATGGGAATTGTTTTTTTTTCTGAGACATTGAGCCTTCTCTGTCAGAAAGCTCTGGTGCCACAATAAAATACAGTTCCCATGATTCCCTAACCCTAACCCTTAAAGTGGACTCAATTTGCACTATTTCTAGCAGTCTGCAAAGGCCCTTAGTTTCAGGGGTCAGATTGGGAGATGGAGCATAGTTACAATACCGTAGCTTAGGCTTGTATGCAGGATCTCTTTCATAGTTTGCCAAGAATGGCAAGAGGTGACCAGCTTAGATTTCCTCAGAAGGGGGCTCAAGAGCATAGGACCACCCATAAAAAGGCCTTGTAAGTTGCCTCCAGGGAGACCATCATCAAATGGTCTGCTGTGGTAAGATTTTGCATGGGTCAAAGATCTTTTTTTCTTTGCTAACTGAAGAATTTTTATTTAGTTTGTCCAACACTGGCTCATTTCTATAATTAGATAAGAAAATAGATGTTAGGGCTATTCCAAGTGCCTGTTCCTGCTGGTGTTCAGATCAGACCTCAGGAAAGTTATTTTTTGATTACAACACTCAGAATCCCCCTGTCATGGTTACTGCATAGGGCTAGCCATGATGGATAAGAATCTCTAGGAACTTCAGTCTAAAAAGTAACTTTCTCAATCTCTTCTTCAGACTAGTGCTGGCCACTTTCTCAATAATACATTTCACATCAGTGAGATCACTGAATTCAGTCACAGTGCCTGTGCCTTAGGCCTGTGTTCACTTCCACTTGCAGAATTTAAACCACTTTTTGAAGTTGCTGTTCTGCCAGCATTAGTTCTGACTCATGGATAGCCCTTCTAGGCAAGGCTGTGCTCTCTAAGAAAGAAACACATTGTCTGAAGGAACATGACTGACATTTCTTTCAAATACCGGTATATATCAACTTCTTTGTAATGAATGTATCACTGTAGAGTAGGAAACTGTGGTCACATTCTTACATTTATTAGGCTGAATTCAAACTTAACTGTATTGAGTCCCATTGATTTCATTGATTTTGCTCTCAAGTGTGACTAGGGATGTATCCACCCTGTAGAATTAAAGTAGTTTGACACTAGTTTAACTGCTGTGAGTCTATCCTACAGAATCTTGGGATTTGTCGTTTGGTGAGGCAACCAGAGCTCTCTGACAGACCAGTCTGAATACCTCACCAAACTATAAATCCCAGGATTCTGTAGAATAGAGTCATGCGAAACTTATATCTATACAGTATGCGAAACTTATATCTTGGAAAATGTTACTAATTTGGATTATAATCCCCAGAAATCTTTAGCCAGCATGGCCATTGTCCATGGCTTGGGTATCCTGGGAGTTGTAGTTCAAAAAAGTAACTTTGTAAAGCTGTGTGATAGAATTTGATATAGGGGAAGCCAAATCAGTTGATCCAGATTTTTGTAGCTGATGGAGTGTCGCTCACTGCTTACAGGAGTAATTTAAGATACACTTTGCATATGTATGTTTTATGCTTTTTGGCACAGGCATGGATACATTAGTGTTGCAGACTTCAAGTCCAGCTGGAGGAATGGTTTGGCTTTTTTAGCTGTCATCAATGCCTTACGGCCAGGCTTGGTTGATATGGAGAAAGCAAAAGAAAGATCAAACCAAGATAACCTAAATGAAGCCTTCCAGGTTGCAGAGAAGGAACTAAATATTCCCCGGCTGCTTGAACCTGAAGGTAAATATTCTGTTTTAACCATGCCTTGCCATCCATTACTTTGTATTTAGCATGGGAGGAAATCCATTCATAGCAGCAAAAGAGTTTTGTCATGACATTTTAAATATTGTTCTAAAATTCAGTGGCCAAATTCCAACATGTGCAAGTAGCTCTGTATATATAGTTCTGCATCCTGTCACTACCTGGAAGTGTCAAGCTCTGGGAGGGGCCCTACTCCTGTTGCTTACTGGTGAGTAGGAAGCTCTGTGTGTGTGTGTGTGGCAGTGAGTAATTCTGATAATAGAGAAGTGGCATGTAGAAATTAGGATGTATTCTCAAATGGAGTGCGCCTGTCTTTTAATTCCCCCAGGAGCTCAGTGTAGCTAGATCTCTATGCCCCCAGTCACTTCCCACCATCTTTCTTTTTCTCCAGTAAGAAGGTGCATCAGCACTCCCTCCCAGGGCCTGACAGATACTGGGCATAAGAAATTTTTGGACAGATTAGAAGGACAAGGGAACAGCTTCTTGCACCCCTTCCAAAAAGTGTCCCCACGGTGCACTTAACACACATATGTGTAACTAAGAGTATGCCTGCCTATGAGTGCATGCAAGTTCATAAAGATTAGGAATTTAAACACCCAGTGATTGTTAAAGTCCTACAACAGGAAATAGTCAAACATATATTTACAAAATGGAGGTGACATTTTGTTCAACTATGAATTCTTTCGGTCCTATCCTGGGTGCTGGTCTCTTCAGGCAACTGTTACCTACTTCAGCTGACAGTGGCTTGGTGTCCTCTACAGACCTGCTAGTTAAGATCTGTTGACTTTTGGACAGTAATTCCTTCCACTCTTTCTTCCTGGCCATTCTGACTGGGGTTTCTGCAGTTTAAGATCCAAAAACTGGAAAGCCAAATGTTCTCCACTCCTGTTTTAATTGAGATGTGGGAGATTTAATGTGGAATTTTATGGATGCACATTTCTAGCAATGTTATAAGGGCCATATATGTAGCTTTAATTAGCCCTTTGGGACCACCTCCTCCCATACAATCCTCCCCGCACACTCCATTCCTCTGGGAGGAATTTGCTTCAGCCATTAAAATCCAGGCTGCCTGCAACCTCCCAGAGGGCATTCTTGGTAATCTCCCCCAGATTATGGA
>CM034701.1:12206269-12220869 GCA_020142125.1 Phrynosoma platyrhinos
TAATTGTTGTTAGCTGCCTCGATTGTTCTCAGAGGGGCAGGGTACAAAGAAATATTATTATTATTATTATTATTATCATCTTCAGTCTAAATACTCTAAAAGCAACAGATCTATACAGCATCTGAAGGTTCAAGGTAGGAAAAGGATGATAGTCTGTCATGGACATACAAGACAGGTTTTTCTGAAAGTAATGCATTGCATATTTCATGTGATCTAAGAGTGATTTAACTGTTTCTACCATTTCACAGATGTTGATGTCATCAATCCAGATGAAAAATCCATCATGACATACGTGGCTCAGTTTCTCCAGTATTTCAAAAGTTTACCTGCAGCTGAAGATGAAATGCAGGTATGTGACATCTTTCATTTTGGAACCAAACTTGGTGAGTTCAGAATGTTCGTTGGGTGAGGATTCTTCAAGGATCTCTTAAGTATTTGAGTCTGTACAGTAATGGGGCAAATGGTAGGAAAAGAAAAGAAATTTTTAGAGCAGTAACTAGTACAGATGCTTTCTGCCCCTTAGCTGAGGGATTTTGTTAGACACTGTAACATTAGAGACTCCACTTAAATTGCCTTCACAAAAAACTGTTGCCTACTTCCAGTCAGTAGAGGTGCCAGAGCTGATTGCTTAGTTCATAACAGGTGTTTACAAACCAAACCAAATGATCCTGTAGTTTCAGGATTATAAAAGATCAGGTACATGGTGTCTTCCCACAGTCTGTGACTTCTTGTGTGTGAGTTCTGTTGTTTCTGTGGAGAGAGTTTTAGTTTATAATAGAGCACACACATTGCATGGAGGAGGTCCTGATTTAAGCATTGGTATCTTCCGTTGGTGGCGTGGGAAAGACTTTTGCTTGGGAAAGTTGTCACTAGTAGGAGGAGCAAGTACTGGGCTAGATGCACCAATGATCTCACAAAACAAGATAGCTTCACATTTTCTTCACATCTGTTGTGATAACTAATCATGCTTTATGTTTGGTTAAGAATCTTGATTTTTATTAACCACGGTTTACATTAGTGGCAGGGTGAAAACTGACTGTAATGTAAGACAGGAATAGGTATGTTCTGGGGTCCAGTTTTCTGCTCCAAGCCCCCGCCCCCACATGGTCTCATCAACCCCAAAAATGGGAGAATGAAAGGAATATCAACACTAGAAGGCGACGAGTATCTATTTCTATTTTTGTTATGGCAGATGGAGGGGAAAGGACGGCTCCCCTGCTCCTTCTTTGACTGCAAAACTGTTTTACTAGGGGCTTATGGGAATGGACATTGAACTTTGGATCCAATGTATTTCTTTTCTTTTTTTTTTATGAAATACTGTACAGTCACCCCTCCATTTTCGCGGGGATCCATTCTGGACCCTCCCCTTGTGAAAACGGAAAACTGCAAATATTCAAGCCCCATAGGCTTGAATGGCAACGCACCCCATTTTGTCCCACTCCATTTGCTGTCTGCAAATGGGCAAGGGACGCGAACTTCAAGTCCGTGAAAATGGAGAGACAACTGTATATACTCTGTAGCAATAGCAGCTTCATTTATATACCGCTTCATATCGCATTATGCAGTCTCTAAGCGGTTTACAGCTGTAAGCTAATTGGCCCCAACAAGCTGGGTACTCATTTTAGCGACCTCGGAAGGATACAAGCCTGAGTCGAGCCTGAGCCCTGGCTGGTATTGAACTCACAACCTTGTGGTTTGTGAATGAGTGGCTGCAGTACAGGCATTTAACCACTGCGCCACCAGGGCTCCTTGTATAAGTCTAGAAATTTTAGGCAGAAAATTGATCCAAAAACCCTGAGTCAGCTTATCCATGGGTCAATGTAAATACTGTACTTTAACTCTTATTAAAAAAGGAACCATCCCTGATGAAAGGCAAGAGTGTAAACTGTCCAGGAAGCATAGACCCTCCTCTACTCTCTTACTCATTCAGTCTTTAGTGCAAACACAAACAGTTATGCATGCAGGAATTTTGTATGTTCTTTAGCATCATTTTCCTTTGCTTCATTCTTTAGATCCTTTATTACCTGCCCCTAAGTTTTACTCTTGACTTATTCATGGGTGATCAAAATCCATAATTTTTGCCCCCAAACCAGACCTTGACTTATACATGGTATCAACTTATAGTTGAGTATATATGGTAAGCAGGACTGGGAGGGATCTGAGGCCTGCAAAAACAGCATTTGGGCCACATTTCATCAATCCCATATTTAGGAATTTGAATAAAATTGCCAGAATACCTCAGTCAGCATGACCAGTGACTGTATTGGCTGGGTATTCTGGGGAGCTGTAGTCCAGTTTTTTTTTTGTTGTTTTTTTTTTTGAAGCTCTGTGTTTAGACCAGGAGAACAAATTGGCACATAAGACAGGAAGAACTGAGGGATGGCAGTCACATGTACACAGACACAATTCTATAGCAACATAGCCTTGGGAAGGAAAAGACACAGTACCTATCTCTATCCTGGCTCCAGCTAATTTGTCAAAGCATGCTCCAAATTGATGTTGCTGTTAGTTTGAATTGTTGCATTGTTTCACAGGGGTTGGATTGAAGTTGTTGCGAAGGGGTAACATCCTTGGGAGTATCTTTGACAGGCTGACCATTTCTTCAACAATGGACACTAGAATTTTTGGGAGGGTTGAGATATATGTATGTAACTTTCTGTTCTGTTTCCCAGGGGAAAGTGAATGAAACCTTGAGCTGGCTGAGGGCTCAAGAAAAGAAGTTAACAGAGTTGCTGACTGAGACTGACAATGTACCTTTCTCCGAGAAGTTCCAAGTAAGTTGGCTTTGCAAATTTCATACATTTAGAAACAACAAATACTTTCAGAGAATAATTTGATGTGAATAAATGAAGGATTTGTATTTTCATGTAATTGTCTCTGAACTGCTAAAACATGATTTAGCGCTGTATCAGGGTTCGGCAACTTTGGTGAATCCAGGGACCAATTTTGATTTCTCAGAAACCTACTGCAGGCCACCCTTACTGAAATAGGGGATTTGGAATCAAAACTGGAAATGACTTGAAGTTCAAGTTTAAGGCGCTCTTTTGATGAAATATGGCTCTTCACTTTATTTTTGAAGCCACCAGCCCTGCAAACTTCAAGGACACCATTCTTCTGGTTTTGACAACTTTTTTTAAAAAAAATGGTGGTGTTTGAGCAAGCAGAGGTAATATAGGGGCTTAAAAATGGTTGAATAAGGCTTAATAATGGCAAAACATACAGGAAGTCCCAGCTTATCTGATGGGTTAGAGATTGGAGGATTGTCAAAAAGTGAAATCTGTTGAAAAGCGGAACTCAGTCTTTTTTTAGCTTGCAAATACAAGACTGAATTCTTGAAAGTGTCAAGTCAACTGAGAGAGAAAAAATATATAACACTGAATAGAATTGAGAGAAGAAAACAGTATGCTGAGTCAACTGAGAGAGAGAAAAAAGCATCAGCAGTGGTAAAAACAAATAAACAGACCAGGGGGCAAAAGTGTGGTACATGGCTATAATTGAGATCTGTTGAAACAGCAGAATGTCCAAAATGAGCACCTGAAAAGCGAGGGATGCCTGTACTGTTAGCCTTGAAACAGGGTATAAAGGCAGTGTTTTTCCCTGTTGTTTGTCAAAGCATATTCCAAGACATACAGCTCATGTACATGGTGGTCCCATTTAAATATCATGGCCCATAGCCAGTGATCAACCTTTCCTTCATCTCTCTGCCTAATCCAAGGATGAGGAACCTTTGGCCTTCTATGTTTTGGACCACAACATTCACAATTCCTTCTTATTGGTCATGATGGGTGGGACCAATGGAAATTGGAGGCCTCAGCTTTTTTAGTGAAAAAGTTTACCTTTCTTTTTGGCCTAACCCCTTTTTAAAAAAGCTAATAAAAGCATGGGGTATAGAATTTGAACATATGTATCTTCTTTCCATTTTAATTCTTAGGAGGCACTGTCATTTATGGAAACATTTGATGAGGAGAAAAAAGCTTTCCTGCCTGTACTGGCATCTAAAGGAAAACCTCAGGAATTGAGTGAAGATCATCTTAAGATGAAAGAAGCATGGGACAACCTCACCTCACAGGTCATTGGGGACATTTAAAAGAATCTACAATTTAAATCTATAATTTATGTTGTTGATACAAAGGTTCTTGTTTTTGTCTTGAAGACCAGAAGCTGGAAAAGTTAGTTTTTTGGAGTATAGTTTCTAGGGAGTTATAGGAGCTGTATTCCCCCCCCCCCCCAAAGAAAGGAACCATCCAAAACTCTGTAGATGATGAGTGGTCATCAGAAATGTTTCCTTGTGTTCTTCAAATGTGGCACTGAGATATTGTCATTAGAACATTCTGTCAACCAGTAGGAACACTTCTTTTGGGGTGATTTGGTCTGGGTTGACCAGGAAGGGTTTCAACCTTCCAGTTTGTTTATCATTAACAACATTGAGAAAGCTTGTGTGCAAGGAAAAAATAATAGAACCTGCACAAGCTAGACATATATGTTTTCTCTTAATCTAGATGAATGAATGGAAAGAAAAGCTGGATCGTTTGTTACCTCCGCCTTTAGATGCCATTGAGTCATGGCTCCAAGATGTGGAACACCAGCTGGCTGAAGACTTACCTGATTCTCATAACCAGTGTAAAGCAACGACTGTCCTCGAAGGAAAAATGAGATCCCTCGAGGTTGGTGGAGGAAATAAAAAAATATGTTTAATGCCCAAACATACCATTCTCTTTTCCCTCTCCTAGTCATGCTCTTTTTCACACACATAGAAAACTTGGCAAAGTTACTTTTTTGAACTATATAAATACAAGAATCAGCCAGAATCTGGAATCTGGCATCTAAAAAGGAACTTTCCCAGACTCTGTTCATACCAGTGCCTTGACGTATATGAGTTTCGATTTGTACTCTTCTTGGCTTTGCAGATACAATGATATTTAGTATAGTTTGCTGTCTCCTTGCTTCTGTAGTGTTCACATTTAGCCAGGAACAATTCATTTTTGATATTTTAATACTTTATTTTATACTAAATAAGAATATATATACATATATATATAATATAATATATATAAATATATAAAAATAAATATGTACAATATAAATATTAAATGTATTATCTATATATATGTGTGTGTGTGTATTTAAAATTCATATAAAATATAAATATTTTTAATTTAAATGTTATTTTATTTTAATATTTAATATTTTATTTGGAGAATGAGAGAGAGAAGCATGAGATAACCAAACCTCAAAGGCCATTTGGTGTACAACAAAGGGTACAAAAATGATTAAAAGAAAGGAAAATTGTATTAGGAATGCCATTTCCAGATTACATGAAACGCTCTGCAAATCAGCAGCTAATCTTTAATGACTTGAAAGAGAAAACATCAATTATCATAAATGGAAATAGGGCAAAAAACATGTATTCTGATCTGTGAACTAATATTGTATTGTATTGCATTAGTTTATGTCCTGCCTTTTAGCAAAAGGTGGGACTCACAACAGCTTTCAATATTGTTATGTTGTGTGACTTTGTTTGACTTGGATGGACAAAGCCATTTGCTAGCCAGTTCCAGAGAACATTGGTTAACATAGGATGCATCTACACTGTAAAAATAATGCAGTTTGACACCACTTTAAATGACATAGATCAATCCTACAAAAGCCTGGGATTTGTAGTTTTGAGCACCAGCACTCTTTGGCATAGGCAGCTAAAGACCTTGTAAAACTACAAATAAGCTTCTTCCTTTAACTTCAAAGCCTTGCACAGTTTGCCCCCCCCCCCCCCCCCCCATTTGTCAGCTCTTATCTCCTCCTACCATTCTGTTCGAGTTCTGCGATCCAAGGGCTCAGGGGCCCTCACTCAGCCAAGAATTTCTTCTTCTCTGGTTTGGATTCGCCCTTTCTCCCTTGTCGCTCCTTATTCCTGGAACCACCTCCCCAAACATTTGTGGATTATTACATCTCTAGCTAATTTTAAGTTTGCGTTGCAGAGGGGCGGGATAGAAATAAATATTATTATTATTATTATTATTATTATTATTATTAAGTCTGAAATAAAGACTTTTGTGTTTACTGAAGCATTTCAGACTGTAGCTGGTTAACACTGATAATTCAAACTCAGGGTATATTGTTTGTCTATAGTATTATAGTTTTAGAACTATTTGAATGGGATAAATTGCCTATTTACTATAGTTTATATTTTGTGATTTTAGATTGTATGCTATTGGCAGATTTTTTGATGACTCTGTAAAGTGCTATGCAAAACCTACGGTGCTATATAAATAAACACTAACAATAATAATAATAATAATCCCAAGATTCCATAGGATGGAACTACAGTCGCCCCTCCGTTTTCAGGGACTTGGAGTCCACGTCCCTTGCCTGTTTGCAGGCGGCAAATGGAGGGGGACAGAATGGAGTGTGTGCCCGCAGCATGCACAGCCATTTAAGCCAATGGGGCTTGAATATTAGCAATTTTCTGTTTTCGTGGGGTGGGTGGATCCGGAACGGATCCCTCATGAAAACAGAGGGGCAACTGTACAGCACTTCTGGCAACAAGTACAAAAACGGGGAGGATCTCGCAAATAGCTTTCACACTATAGCAATTGTGCAAAAAAAAGCGATATCGTGAGTGAAACAGAAATGAATTCACAATATTTTCCCAAAAATGCCTATTTGCTGGTTCATGTCACTTTCTTGTCAGATTCTATGCTGTTTGTGCACAATGTCATGTGAAAACCATTTGCACAATTGTGCCTAATATGCTGGATAATCACAGGTTCCTCCCTGTTTAAACTTCTAATTTCCTGTGTGATAAACTATGATTCTATGAAAGAACCTGGATGAAATGCAACATTAGGGCTGCTTTGAGCACACCAGTTGAAATAGATAGGATTTGTTATATGCAAGTAACAAAATTGATTCCAGTGTGTCTGCTGTAGGTAAAACTTTTATTAGATTTAACCCACAGTTTTATAACTAAGGAGTGATGTATTTATTGAATTTTATTTATTGTAAACTGCATGCATTCTGACTTTCTTGAATAAGCATGTGAAGCTAACTGCATTTGTACAGACTGATAGTTCTGATTTCCAAGAATGAAACATTAGAAGAAGTGGGGGAAAGCTTGTTCATTTCCCCTAAGTAGGAGCAATGAAGGAAGTAGTGGTGGTGGGGTACATGCTAATGAACCTGCCAAGAAGGAAGATTAACCAAGGGCTAATTGAGAATTAATAATGAATTAACAGCATTCTGTGCAGTCATGCTGGCCATATGACCACCGGAGTCATCTTTGGACAACACTGGCTCTTTGGCTTAGTAACGGAGATTCATGTCAAGGGAAAACTTTTACCCTTATCTTTAATGAATTAAATAGATATCAGTAAAAGTTATAATCATTTTCCTGTTTCATCTTGAGAGCGATAAAATGTAGAGGCATTGGTTATGTTAGCAGAGAGGGCGTGGAGAAAAAGAAGGGATTGAGAGAAAAGCAGAGCTTGGAAGATGTCTTTTGGACTGCAGATCCCAGAAGCCCCATCTAACACCAGCCATACCAGCTGAAGGATTCTGGGATTTGTAGCCCAAAATTTCTGGAGAAAGGTGAGACTTCTTTCGGTCTTAGCTTACGGGGCCAATCATTTTGTTTATACCCCAAAATCTTGAAATTAATTATCAAGACAGAAACAGTGGCAAATATCCTGCCTCTGGTAGTCCATCTAAACTGGATGGGGTTGTTAAATTCTTTCATTATTTTGGGAATGAATTGACTGAAAATTCTTTGTCCTCTTGGCTCAGTTAAGAACCTAAATCAACATGCTGTTGACACGGTTTTACCTGATATCCTTTCTAGTGCAGACATCTGGGACATAATTGCAATTTTGCAAGCTGATATCCAGGGAGGAGAAGAGGTCAAGGGGTTAAGTCTGGGGAAAACTAAGCATGACAAAGGAGAGGATAAGCTTGGGTTACATGTACAGTTCTGCCAAGCCTTACTTGCATGGCTGTAACAGAAAGGAATAGAAAGATTTTTCCTGTGCTTTTCCCAAGCTGGAATAAAGTTTCTATTTCCAGACACAGAATACAGTACTTTGCCAAATGTAGAAGAGAAATGGCTGTAGTATAGAACTGACTCATCAAATGAAAAAGGCTGCTTGCTCACTGGGTCAGTAAGGGCCAAATGTCATATGAATGGCAACAGCAGCACAAATTCATGCCTCTGCCTCTTCTTTCAAAAACTGATGGATTGCAGTATCAGTTTGGTTCTCAAAGGAGGTGTTAATCTCTCTTTTTCCAGATGTAGAGTAACTGTTCCCTTGTGAAGGAATTACTGTTCCCTTTGCTGTTGTCTTCCTCTGTGGCTGACAGAGTGTGATTTACCAGAGTCATAGTCCATTGCTCATACTGCCACACCACACTGGCAATCTCTTTATGGATTATAGCTCCCTGAATATTTCAGCCAACTGGCCATGCTGACCAGGGGATTCTGGGAGTTGTAGTTCAGATTCTGGGAGTTTTAGTTCAGTCCTAAGCACGATATTGGCCAGTCTGCCTGGTGCTGACTGAAACTGGAATGGGACAACATCTGAAGAGCCATGCATCATCTGTGCCTTGAAGCAATAAGACAATGTTATGTTTCTGTAGGAAGATGCTTGCAATCATGTGTTGTTCTTTTCTCCTGTGAATAAATATGGATTCTGCTATTGCTTCTTTTAGAGCTTGATGACGTATTTTGAACAACATCTGGAGGCCCTGCTGTCCTTCAGGAACAGAGATAATGCAGGCATGCCGCTGGTACCCCCTCAGAAGTTGGAAAAAATGAGAAGAAGGTTTGTGATTGTCAGACTCCTCCTTTGATCAGTCTTGGAGGCTGGGAGGCTGCAGTTTAGCTGGCGATGAATGATTACTTTTACCAAATTTGGCAGCTTGTTGGCGGAAGAGCAGTGTTGCTGATAGATATCCTTGCTGCTCTTGATGAAAAGCATTAGCTTTCATCCCCCTTCTGTACTTCCAGATGTATTGGACTACATTCCTCATTACCTACAGCTGGTGACTGTGAATAATGGGAGTTTTAGTTTGACATAGAGGGTGGTGGCTGGGGAAGGCTGAAAAATATTATTTCGATGTTTATTTCAAACAAACAAACAATGTTGATAGCTCTTAATTTGTCCAGAAGTGTATTTTTCAGGCAACAAATACAAAGCAAATACAGTGGCAGCCCATTAATCTTCAGGCATAGTTTGTGTGCCTTGCAAAAACATCTGGTTGTCTGTAATGGAAAACAGGATGTTGGACCTTTCTGATCCCACAAGGTTCTTCTTACATTCTTAGTTTCTTGCACTGATGCTGGTCCTTCTTTCATTATGAATGCTGCTTATGAATACAGGTTGAGTCTTCCTTATCTGGAATTTCAAAATCTAAAATACTCTAAAGTCCAAAATTGTTCATATGGCTGAGATACTGCCATCTTTGCTCTCTATGGTTCAGTGTACACAAACTTGGTTTCATGCACAAAATTATTAAAATATTATATATAAAATTACCTTCAGGCTAGGTTTATGAGGTGTATATGAAACATAAATGTTTAGACTTGCGTTCCATCTGCAAGATATCTCATAATGTATATACAAATATTGCTAAATTCAAAAAAAAAAAGGGGGGGGAAAGAAATCCAAAACACTTCTGGTCTAAGCATTTTGGATAAGGGAAACTCAACTTCTATAAGAAACAGCTTGATACTAAACTAGACTGCTGGACGATCTCACTCTATATTGCTTGGTTTTGTTGGCAGCATCTTTCTCACCCCTACTCAGAACTGAGAAATTTTTTTTTTTTACTTTTTTATTTTGGCTTTGCTTCTTGAGTAGCCTTGTTGGCTCAGGTTTTTGGGTGTATTAGTGGCCTAAACCCATCTGCTGGTCTCAACTAGAATTGACCTATTGCACCAATGACTTCAAGTGCTGATTTGATCATTTTTTGGTTGTTTGTTTTGTGTCTTCAAGTTGACATTGACTTAGGGCAGTCCTGTCAAAATGTTTTCTTGGCAAGATTTATTCAGGAGAGGTTTGCCATTGACTTCCTCTGAGGCTGAGGCTGAGATAGTATGACTTGACCAAGATCACCTAGTGGGTTTCCATGATTAAGTGGGGATTCAAAGACAGATCTCCAGGAGTCTTGGTCCAACACTCAAACCACTTTATTAGCAATTGATTCAGTGGGCTAACTCTGCTTGAGACTAGTAGCTGGATTTATGCCTAAAGAAGGAACTATTCCAAGCTCTTATTTGGCCAAGGATTGTACCTGTGGCTGACTGCATGTATAGTATGTGATGTACTATCTTATTATGAGAAAGTTAAGAGGTGATATAATAGCCCTGTTTAAATGTTTGAAGAGATGTCATATTGAGGATGGAGCAAGTTTGTTTTCTGCTGCTCCAGAGAACAAGACCCAGTACAATGGATGCTAGCGACATGAAAAGAAATTCCACCTCAGCATTAGGAGGCACTTCCTGACAGTAAGAGCTATTCAACAGTGGAACACACTTCCTTGGAGTATGGTTGAGTCTCCTTCTTTGGAGGCTTTTAAACAGGCTGCATGGCCGTCAGGGGTGCTTTGATTGTGTGCTCCTGCATGACAGAATGGGGTTGAACTGGATGATCATTGTGGTGTCTTCCAACTCTATAATTCTGTGATTCTATGATTCTTCTTTCCCATCACTCCTTTTTATTCCTTCAGGCCCCTCAGAATCTACTTCTCCTTTTCTTGGACTCCCATACGTTCATAGGGAGTCCTATGCTCCCAAGCAGTTCTAACCCTTCCCTAGTTTTCCAGATAAATACAGAACATTTTGATTAACTAATTTAAGTGTTACATTCCTCTAGATCAGCAGTTCTTAACCTGTGGGGGCCACGATATCTTCACAGTGGGTCTGCAAAGGATTGAAGGAATGTTATAGGTTTTTACAGTTAAAACAGAAAGAAAGGAAGTCACGAAGGAAGGATGTATTCCCATTATTTTTGTGCCAAATTTCAGCTTGATCTGTCAATTGTATTATAATTGTACTAACCTACCACTTCTGTTAAAAACAAAAGTAAAAACTGGTTATGAAAATAACTGTTTGATAGCAAAAAATATACTCAGCATTTGCTACTTCTGCATGTGGTGAGAATGTGCAAGTGAGTGATTCTATGGCTGAGAGAAAGCATGGCATTTCTTGCTAGTATGCTATTATTATTACCGTGTGCCCATGCCATATGCAGGTTTGCCATACGCGGACTTAAGGACACACGGACAGCAAGCCCCAGCTCTTTTAATGGCATGTGTGCTTGGGGTACATGTGCAGTGCGGCATGCAGGAGCTTGCAGCTGTTAAAATAAACAGGACAAGGTCCTGCATTATTTTGCTTATGCGGGGGGGGGGGGGGTCCAGAGCGTATAACAAGAGTCCACAGTGTTGTTGTTGTTATTATTATTATTATTGTTGTTATTATTATTATTATTAAATTTGTATTGAGTTATTCCTATAAAAATATAATATGAGGGTATGCAACTAACTTTGATATGTGTTAGGGTTTTAAATCTTGAGCTAAGTCTAAGCAACGAAAGATATTTAAAGGGGATCTATGGTAAAGAAAAGGTTAAGAACTGCTGCTCTAGATCAAGGATAGAGAACTTGCCAAAACTGAACTGCAATTCTCAGTAGTCCTAGCCAGCACAGACAATGAGACACTAAGGTAGCTGCAGTCCAACAATATATGGAAGGTCACAGATTGCCCAGCCTCACTGTAGGTTGGAGCATGTCTTATGCAAATGACTTTTCCGATAACAACTCCTAGAATCCCCCAGTGGCCATGCTGATTGGGCAGTTCTAGGAGATGCAATTCAAAAAATGAACTTTTCCATAATGCCGAGAATTATATTGGTCAGTTTTGTCTCACTTTCTAAAAACAAATTGTTGGGTTGATTTTCAGGTTCAACAACATTCGGCTGATGGATTTCAGCATCCTTGTGGAATACTATAACTTATTCTGCTCAACTATCTTGGAGGAACTGATCTCTAAGTTGAACATCTGGCACATCAAGTATGGAACCAAGGAAATGGTTGAGTCACTGCTCTCAGATTGGCATGTAAGTGTTATATTTCTACCCAGTGGCTGTCTGGGTCGCTGGCTATGTTTCTGGTCAGTTTGGACTGGAGGATACAAACTGTTCAACATTTCAGTGCATTTGCATTTTATGAGATCTTTAGGACTATTAATTCCTGACCCTTTGTTCATAGTACACTTGTCCTTCCCTTTTCGTGGACTTGGAATCCGCGGTCTCGCTCTTCGCGGGAGGGACAAGCAGCTATTAACAAAATGGCCACGTGTTAGTGTGCACCCCCACTTGCACACCACTGGCGTACGCACCATTATTTCCTATGGGACTTGAATATCTGTGAGTCAATTTTTACGGGGGATCCAGATCGGATCTCCTGCGAATTGGGAGGGGCTACTGTATTTCAATGTAATTGGAAAGGTTTTTTCTTATAAAAATCAGTGTACAGAAAGAGTGCAAAAGAGGAAACATTGAAACAGGATATAATCTAGAAGTATATGATTAGTATTATATATGCTCATGTATATATAAGTCTAGAAATTTTAATCAAACAATTAACCCAAAAAACCTGGGTTAACTTATCCATAGGTCAGTGAAAGTATTATACCTTAACTCAGTGGTCCCCAAACGGTGCTGTTTAAGAGATTTTGGATTTCAGCTCCCAAAATTCGAGATTATTTATTGACATGGCTGAGGCTTCTGGGAGCTGAAATCCAAAGTCTCTTAAAGAGCACAGTTTGGGGACCACTGCAAACTCTTATCAAAATAGGAACTATCCCCTTCACTGAGTAGAGTGGCAAAGGGAGAGAACTTAGATCATCCCAGGAGAACTTAAAAGAAGCATTGACCAACTCTACTCTCTCCACCACAGTGCTGCTTCTTAGAATAATAGAATCATAGAGTTGGAAGAGACCACAAAGGCCATCCAGTCCAACCTCCTGCCATGCAGTAATTCAACATTAAAGCATCCCCAACTGATGGCTATACAGCCTCTGTTTAAAGACCTCCAAAGAAGGAGACTCCACCACACTCCGAGGGAGTGTGTTCCACTGTCGAACAGCTCTCACTGTCAGGAAGTTCCTCCTAATGTTGAGGTGGAATCTCTTTTCCTTCAGCTTGCATCCATTGTTCTGGGTCCTGTTCTCTGGGGCAGCAGAAAACAAGCTAGCACTCTCCTCAATATAACATCCCTTCAAATATTTAAAAAGGGCTATCACATCCCCTCTTAACCATCTCTTCTCCAGGCTAAACATACCCAGTTCCTTAAGTCGTTCTTCATAAGGCATGGTTTCCAGACCCTTCCCCATTTTAGTCCCCCTCCTCTGGACATGCTCCAGTTTTTCAACATCCTTTTTTGAATTGTGGTGCCCAGAACTAGACACAGTATTCCAGGTGGGGCCTGACCAAAGCAGAATACAGGGGCACTATTACACTATTACTTCCCTTGATCTAGATACTATTCTTCTATTAATGCTGCCTAAAATTGTATTGGCCGTTTTAGCTGCGGTATCACACTGTTGACTCATGTTCAGCTTGTGGTCTACCTGGACTCCTAGATCCCTTTCACACGTAGTCTCCTTAAGCCAGATGTCCCCCATCTTATATTTATGCATTTAATTTTTTTTCCCCTAAGTGCAGTACCTTACATTTCTCTGTGTTGAAGTTCATTTTGTTAGCTTTGGCTCAGCTTTCTAATCTATTAAGGTCATGTGAAGTCGTAGGCTTTCATGGCCGGCATCCATAGTTTTTTGTGTTTTTTTCGGGCTGTGTGGCCATGTTCTAGAAGAGTTTCTTTCTACTCTTCTAGACTCTTCTAGAACATGGACACACAGCCTGAAAACCCCACAAAAAACTATTAAGATCATTTTGAATTTACATCCTGTCTTCTGGAGTATTAGCTATTCCTCCTAATTTGGTGTCATTTGCAAATTTGGGAAGCATGCCCCCTATTCCTTCATCTAAATCGTTGATAAAGATGTTGTATAGCACTGGGCCCAGGACAGAACCCTGTGGCACCCCACTGGTCACTTCTTTCCAGGATGAAGAGGAGCCATTGCTGAGCACCCTTTGGGTTCGGTCAGTCAACCAGTTACTAATCCACCTAACAGTTGTATTGTCTAGCCCACATTTTACTATCTTGTTTGCAAGAATATCATGGGGGACCTTGTCAAAAGCCTTACTGAAATCAAGATATGCTATGTCAGGGGTAGGCAACCTTTCCCCTTTAAGGGCCGAGGGACTTTAGCTCCCAGAATCCCAGGAGCTATTGGCCAACATGGGACTATTGGCCAACATGGCTGAGGCTTCTGGGAGCTGAAGTCTCTTGGCCCTTAAAGGAGAAAGGTTGCCTACCCCTGATCTAGCAAGCTGGTAATTTTATCAAAAAAAGAGATCAGATTAATCTGGCATGACTTGTTTTTGAGAAACCCATGTTGACTTTTAGTGATTATGGCATTCCCTACTAAATGTTTACAGACTCTGTTTAATGAACTGTTCTAGAATCTTTCTGGGTATTGATGTCAG
>CM034701.1:12220969-12230990 GCA_020142125.1 Phrynosoma platyrhinos
TGTCCTCTGCTCCATTTTCCTCAGGTTGAACACCCTTTTCCTTTTTTTACTGTTTCCTATTTTTACTGTTGTTTATGTATCTTTGTATGCTCACTCCTATCTATGTATCCATTCTGTGTTTCGTATATGTTCTATTTAAATTTATTTATTTTACGCATTTTTGCAGTTGTGTGCTTTTGCAGCATTTTCATTAATTTGGTACTGATTACTGCCTTTATCTGTGATTTTGTGTAGCTGGCTATATAGAGAAATGATGGTGCTGCATCTACACTGCAGAATTAATGCAATTTGAAACTGCTTTAACTCTTGTGGCTCAATATTATAGAATTCTGAGATATGTAGTTTTCTGAGATATTTAGCTTTCTGTCAGAGAGCTCTCGTGCCACCACAAACTACAAATCCCAGGATTCCATAGGATGCAGCCATGGCAGTTAAATTCACATCAAACTGCATTAATTCTATTGTATAGTAGCTGCCCCTGAGAGTGAGATAAGAATAATGAGATACCTGGTTCAAATCTTGTATTTATCAAGAATTCACTGTGTGGCCTTAGAAAACTTACTCCCTCACAGCCTCAATTTCCCATTTGTAATATGGGTATAATATTAACAGTAATGTTATAGCCTTTGGAGTCTGATGCTTTTGTCCAGTTTCTACATGTACATGATTTTAACTGTTTTAACTTTTTTTTAGTTGTTGCATAGTTTTAATGTGTTTTAGATTATATATTACTTTTTAACTGCTTTAAAGATTAAAATATTTTTAATTCTTTGAATTGATTTTGTTGTACATTACCTTGAGATCCTTGGATATAAGGCAGGGAATAAAGCAACATGCCTGCTGAATGTTATTACATCTAGTTGTTGGTGTTAGCTACAGTTGCAATGGCAATTGTTATTTGATGAATTAAGCAGCTTTCAGGCTAAAATGGACATCCAGTAGATGTCACTGTAAAGCTACAGATATTTAACTGCAGCTTGGAAAAAATATTGTTTTCCTCACCCCATCAGGGCTGCTAGATTCTGCAAGGTCTAAGACTTTGACAGCACTTTGATACCCCAAGTATTTTATTGACCTGTGATGCAAGGGAGAGGAAGGGCTGACTTTAAATAGTCCCATTCCAATCCCACAAGGCACATCTAATCCAACCTCCTATACAGCAATACACAAATAAAGCACTCCGGAGTGATGCCCATCCAACCTCTGTTCAAAGTAATCTGAATAATAAAAGTCCACCATATCACTGTCCTTCTTGATCTGGGATGAATTTGAGATCATGCATGCAAAGAATATTACGGTAATTGATTCAAAATTGATACACCCTGCAGACTCAACCAGATCTCACCTTCACTGCTTTTCATGAACACTAGCCCAATGGACATTTTCATTTATTATTTTCTTTCTGTGTTAACAAATGCCTTCACCTTGTCTCTCAGTGTTGGGTTTCTTCCAGAGGGCTCTTAAAAGTTCTGGTTGAGAGGCATTGCATAGTTCTCTTGCCTTTTCCTTCAACTTGGAGGATTCTGGGACCCCAAAATCTCCTTTTTCCAAGTATCTTTAAAAAAAGATATTGGCAAGTTGAAAAAGGTGGAGAATAGGCCCCTGTGACAACATAGGTTACAACATCTCGAGATTTTAGATTTTTAAAAAGGCAAGAAAGGAGAGTTATAGTATGTAAGTTAGGTAAGTAAGGGGAAGATATAATATGGTGTGAAAACCTAGATAGAAGAAGGTTTTTTTTCCTCTTTCATAATATTAAAACCTGTGGCAAACAAACTGAAGCAGAGTGGCAGGAGATTCAGGACAAATAAAAGCACTTTTTCATATATCATGTATTTAAACTGTGAAATTCATTACCACAGGAAATAATTATGGCTGCCAACACTGATGGCTTGAGAAGTGGATCTGGAACGGATCCCCCATGAATTCGGACAGGTGACTGTGTGTGTGTATCTCTCTCTGTGTAGATACACACACACACACACACACACACAGAGTCACCCCTCCATTTTTGTGGGGGATCCATTTTGGATACCCCTGTGAAAACGGAAAACCACAAATACTCAAACCCCATAGGCTTGAATGGTAGTGCTCACCCACAGGCGCATGCCCCATTTTGTTCCCCTCCATTTGCCACCCACAAATGGGTGAGGGACACATAATTCAAGTCTGTGAAAACAGAGGGGCAACTCTGTGTGTGTGTGTGTGTTTGTGTGTGTGTGTGTGTGTGTGTGTGTGTGTGTGTGTGTGTATATATATATATATATATATATATATATATATATATATATATATATATATATATATATATATATATATATATATATATATATATATATATGTTACCTCATAATTCAAAAAGATAGGACCTGACAATAAATGATGCGAGAGCTATTGAGTAATATAATAGCCAGGGATGAGGAATTCCAAACAAATATGAAATCTTTCACCACCACATCCCACACCTTGCAGGTTGGTTGGTTTGTTAGTTTTGGAAAATCCAAATTGATTTATATCCCTATCCCTTTACTGGCAAGGCCAATTCATTTTCAGGCCAAGTCATCTTTTTCTTTTTTTAATTTGTGTAGGACTTTATTGAAGAAAATGGATTTGTTGGTCAGCTAGAAACTGCATTTCAAATCTGTGAAGAAAAGAAGAACAGAATCATCAGCAAATCTGATCTGGGTAATTGTTCATAAGCATAGCACTTCTCATCTTTCCCTCTGTTTTCAGTGTTTTGTCTGTGACTGCTGTATTTTGAGGCATCTATAGGCGAACAAAAAACAGAGACATGGAATAGAATAAAATGACTGGAATATAAACAGCAGTGTACTCCATACTGCAACATTATGTTGCAGGATCTGCTTGTATTATTTTCAAATAAATAGCTGTGTTAGTATGTTAACAGCATAAAAAAGGGAAAATCTGGGGAACAGAAATAACAACACCTTTAAGACTAACTGGTTTGTTTCAGCATGAACTTTCATGGATTTCAATCCACTTCTTCAGAATGTGTATCTCTCTCTGTGTAGATGCACACACACACACTGGTTTGTTTCAGCATGAACTTTCATGGATTTCAATCCACTTCTTCAGATGTACTGGTAAAGCCACAGGTATTTTAGCATACAAGGTTGTAGGAGTGAGCTCAGCATCTATTATACTGCAGGGGCATCACTCAGGAGTTGTGGGGTGTGTGGACTGCACCAGGTGACACCTCAGAGGAGGGGAAGGATCTCCTCCCTTTCCCACTTGTCCAGCATTTCTGCCAGATCCAGAAAGGTTGTGGGGCGGCAATAGCAGCCTACTCACACCACTTGCTTGTGGGAAGGGGCTGCATTCTGTGTCTGGCAGCTCTGTTAGCTGGGAAGGAAAACAAGTCTCCTCCTTTCACCACCCAGCCAACAGCTCCACCAGACCTGGAGAGACCTGTCTGGCTTTTGAAGAGACGAGGGGGATATTAAAAATGATCTACACTGAAATATACTGGTACTAGTCAAATATACTAGGTTTACTGCTATTGTATTGTACTGTAGAACTTGTAGGCCTAATTCTCATTAAGAATTATGTTCTGTCTATGTTTTATAAGCTTTCTCACTAAATGTCCACACTAATGCATGGATGGTGAGGGCAGACTCCGGGAAATGACATACCACTGAGACAATACCACAGGTGTAATTTCACAGCCACTTTTCATTGCATGGTGTCCTTTCAAATGAAAACTCACTCTCTCTAGTGAATTGCATTTAAGTCCCCCCTTTCCTCCAGTTAGCTCAGGGGAGTGTTAGCTCATGCTCACTTCATTCTCATCCTCTGCATGGTAGATCGGGCTGTGGTAGATCAGGTCACCAAATGAATTTCATGTCAAATATCTCTAGATCTCTCAAATCCAAGTCCAGCATAATAACCACTTTTCCATATTTGGAGCTTAAGCCCATGATCAGTGACTTATTCACTGGGAGGCCTTTGTCAAGTCCCTCCATATCCTGGCTATCAAGAGACAACCCAACTGGCTCCCCTGATTCTGCTGCATTTATTTTTTATTTGTCTATTTGTATTATTATTTTAAGTGTGTTTTTAAATTGTCATTGTTTAATAGTATTTTAAAAGGTGAGTGGGATTGTGGGATATGAAATGTATATTTTAATGTTGTAATGGTTGCGTTATGCAGAAGGGTGGGATAAAAGTATTATTATTATTATTATTATTATTATTATTATTATTATTATTATTATTACTGTTATTATTATTATGGCTTGCTGTGTATAATTGCAAAATGACTCAAGGCTGGAAAGAACTTAGTGCTCTACTGCAGACATGATCACTGACAGAATATTGTGTAAATCCTAGGAATTGATCCTGAGGAAACAAATAAACTATTCAAGATGGTAGAATCTCAGATTTCCAGGTGCAAAGAGTACATTTCCAATGTGAATGAAACCCTGCAAAAAAATTTATCAGCCTGGGCGATCTATACAGAGAATATCCACTTGCTAAAAGCATGGCTGGAAAAGGCACGGAAAGAACATCCAAAAAAGGTTTATTTGCATTGCTTCTCAGTTTTTTATTTGTTTTGCACTTAGGCATGGGCTGTAAGTATCATGTTTGTTGTGTTCTGACCCTGTAGGTCCCCACAGAGACCCTGGCAGCCTGGAACTCTCGGCACGGATCTTTAAATGAAGCTGGGAACTTTCTGATTGAATGCAGCAATGAGGAAGTGGGATCAGTTGTTTCTGTAGAACTGAAAAAACTGAACAGAAAATGGGCTAAACTTATTAAGAAGACACAGTTTGTGAGTTGCCACAGATATTTTCCTTCTTTACTACTTTGGTTGAAACACATTTTACAACAGCATAGTACATTGGATAGAGATGTTAGATTTAGACTATGGGTTGCAAGTCTCCCATAAACCTCAAGTGTGTATTTCAGTAGCTACACATAATTTGCACAGAGGCCTCATTTCCACTAGGATTTAAAACAAATTGCTGATTGGGTTATATGTCTGTCATTCCCACTTGAAACCAGTTCCAAACCGACTGCAATTGGTTTCAGTCGCAATGAAGCCAGGCAAACACAAAAGAACTGCTCTTTCCTGACACTAGTTTTTTGGCAGTTCTTTTGAAAAGAAGCGATTAGCAGGTGTGTTCACTAAGTCGGAACGACAAACCTGAATCACATCAAACTGGAGGGGTGGGATTACTGGGCAGTGGGTTGGTACAGGGATGTATCCCATCCACTAGTTTTTGGGGAAATCCACCATTTCCCCCCCTCCTTTCCCAGGACCCATCCTACATTCCAACCTTCTGTCCAGGAGGAATTCCAAAACATTCTCCATTCTGAGCTTGAGTAGGAAGCATGTCTTCCAGGTCCTGCAAGGCTGGGAGGTCACCACCTCAACTCTCCATGTCCTCCAAGTCCTGCAAGGCTGGGAGGTCACTCCCTCAACTCCCTATGTATTCCAAGTCCTGCAAGGCTGGGAGGTCACTCCCTCAACTCCCCATGTCCTCCACGTCCTGCAAGGCTGGGAGGTCACCCCCTCAACTCCCCATGTCCTCCAGGTCCAGAGGTCACCACCTCAACTCCCTATGTCTTCCAAGTCCTGCAAGGCTGGGAGGTCACCCCCAATTCCCCATGTCCTCCAAGTCCTGCAAAGCTGGGAGGTCACTATCTCAACTCTAATGTCCTCCAAGTCCTGCAAGGCTGGGAGGTCACCACAACTCTCATGTCCTACAAGTTCTGCAAAGCTGGGAGGTCATCACCTCAACTCCCCAGGTCCTCCAAGTCCTACAAAGCTAGGGGGGTACCACCTCAACTCCCCAGGTCCTCTAAGTCCTGCATGCATCCCAGGGGAGAATTCTGGCCACGGCACCCATGACTCCCTCCCGTGTTTTCTGGAATGTGTTGCCAGTTGCGTCAGTGATGACGCATAGACGATTGACAGGTATTTTGAAGAGGCACAAACTAGTGGAAACAGCAATCGTGCCTGAAAATAAGCAAATAAAGAAAAGACCTGCTTCCATAGTGGGAATGACGCATCGACTGAAATCGATTCACCGACCCTGAGAGAAAATGAATCGCAAACCAAGTTAAGTGTAAGTGGGAATGAGCCCAGAGAAAATCCCAGGTTCCATTCTGGATGTCTTCAGGTTGGGTTAGAAACACCTCTGTCTGATGCCCAGGATGGCTGTGGCAAGTAAATGTAGACCAGGAGTAGTCAACTGTTTGGCATTGGAGGGCCGTATTTGTCCTGCAGACACCTTGGTGTGCCACTGTTGTTGTTGTTGTTGTTGTGTGCTTACAGGTTGTTTCTGACTTGTGACCCTAAGATGAACCCATCATGGGGTTTTCTTGGCAAGATTTGTTCAGAGGAGATTTGCCAATTCCTTCCTCTGAGGCTGAGAGCATGTGACGTGCACAAAGTCACCCAGTGGAGTTCATGGTGGGTGGCATCTCACCTTAAAAAAAGTAAAAAAACCTTTTGCTTCCAAATACACCAGTTGGCTTCTAGGGGGTATTTGATTTTTTTCACCATGTTTCTATTGAGACCATGACAGTCCCTTTTTTACAATAGTAAGTGACAGGGAAGTCATTTTCACTTTACTTCTGGTTTAAAAAACGCCTCTCTCAAGCTTAAAATGGCCACAGGGCAACAAAAACATGGCAAAATTGTCCTCCAGAGCTTCCTTTAGGGCATTTGAGGTCATTATTTTTTGAATTTTTTTTGAGCCCTGCAGGGTCCTGAGCACCACAGAAATAGACCTGTGACCACATATGGCCTGGAGGCCACACTTCTCACACCCCTGGTATAGAGAATACTGAGCTAGGTAGACCAGTGGTTGAACTGTTTATTTTACTTCACAGGAGATGAGATTACTGAGAATGCAGCAGGAGGAGATGTGCTTATTGACTGACAACAATGATAAGGTTGATTCCCCTACAGTGAAAGCAGAAATTGATATGTTTGGCCATCAAGTGAATGTCTCAGATGAGTCTCTTAAGAGCCACTTTGAGAGTATGAAGGTAAAGAATTTGCTTATCTTATGGGAACCAGAGTTTCAGTACTTAAGGTATTTTCAATATTTGGAGTTAAGTCTCTGCACTTGCAGTTTAGTCTTTGTTTGGCATTTGTATCTTTGCATGTGTGTGGAGAGGAGGAGAAGGCTCACATTCATCCTGTTAACAGGTCAGTCCTGCCTCTGGGCTAGTGGCAGCTAGTGAGTCCCATGTCAGTGGATTGCTGAATCCGCTCCAGGTTTCACCCTAAACTTTACTAGAGCTATCAGAAGCCCCGGGGCTACTTTAAATTTCAGATTGAAACCTGGAGTTGATTAATTGACATGGAAGACATCAGCCACCACTGCTCTGGACCCAGCAGACTTGTTTACATAGGGCAGGGGTCGGCAAGTTTTTCTTACCTGGGCCGGTCCGCTGGCCTCCAGGTCTTCCGCAGGCCGAGGGTGTGTATGTGTGGGGAAATGGCAGCGTGTGTGCTCATGCATGCATGTGCAGCCCCACCAACCCCCTGCCGCCACCCCCCACCTCCGCTGCATGCGCTGGCGCCGCACGTGTTACAACCGCCATTTTGTTTTCCAAAATGGTGGCAGAAACTCGTTTGTGTATGCGCCGAGTACTGCGCATGCGTGAATGAGTCATGGCTGCCATTTTGGAAAACAAAATGGCAGATGCAATGTGTGCGGGACTGCTGTGGCGGCAGCACGTGTGGCGGTGGTGGGGGGCGGCAGCAGGGGCCGGTCCAAAGGCCTCGAGGGGTGGATCCGGCCCGCAGGCCGTAGGTTGCCGACCCCTGACATAGGGTCTTGAGAACGTGCCTCATACTATGGAATTGTGGAATTAGTAGTTTTGTGAGCAATTTAATCTTCTCTGTCAGAGAGCTCTGGTGCCACAAAAAGCTACAGATCCTAAGATTACATAGGATAGAGCCATGGCAATTAAAGCGGTGTCAAACAGCATTTATTCTCCAGTGCAGATAAAGCCTAGGTGTATACATATTTTTGAACACTGGTGCATGTGAGTGTGGCTGTGTGTGAGACAATATATATAAAATTTACACATGTGTTAAGTATTGAAGTTATTTAAATAAAACTGTCCTAATTTGAACAGGTATTTCCTTACAAAATCATAAAATATTAAATATATATGAATGTGTGAACAAAAATATGCACACTATACAAACAATGTTTTTATTCACATAGTATGTCAAGGTAGGCATGACATCTGCATGTAGATATAAAGGGGTTCATGAGGGTAAAAAGTTAAAAGAATCACTGATATAGCTGAACAAGGTGCCAAAAAAAAAATCCTGTATTTGTGGTGTGAGTCCTTGATAAAGACAGAAATTGGTCCATTGTGGCAACATTGTGCAACTTAATGTGCACCTAAATGCGCATGCAGATTTATATCTTTGTGCACATAAGCATCTGAATGCAAAATGGCATAGCATGCCCAACTCTTCCAGAACTTTGAGCTGAATGCAGATGTTCTGTGTTGGATAAAAATGGACAAAGGGGAATGTAAACATGCAGAAGACACCAACAGGATTCTAGCCTTTGGTTTTTATTTTACCTGTTCATTTTAAGTCTGTGATGGAGACAATGAATATTAGGTGTTCTGTAGTTTGGTCAGACACTTAACTCTGAATGCATAACCAGCTATCAGATCTCCTCTGCCCCCATTCAGCCAAGATTTTCAGATAATGACAGCAAGTCTGTGATCGTTAACTGAAACATTTTTATTTCAAATGACGATTGCATTTTCTTGTTAAAGAAGCAAAAAAAGGTTCATTTCATTCGAGGTTTGGGTTTCTTCTGTCCCCTTTGCAGAGACATGTCAATAGAAGAAGCTTTTCAGGATATAACAACCAAGAGAGAGAAAGAAAAGAAAAATTCCTTGAAAAAGAATCGTACTAAATATGTCTTTTCTCTCATAGCAATTTTTGTTGCTTCCTTGCCCTTTTTTCTTCCTAGCTGCTCCCAGTTAGTCTTTGCACTGATTCACTTCCACCTGAAGCCTTCTTGTCAGAGCAAGAAGTCAAACTGCATTTTGAGGATACTCACAAGAAGCTCGAAGTTGCTGTTTTAAAAGCTATGCATCTCCTTGGCCATGAAACAGGACCCGAGGGACCAATGTCCAAGTATGAAGTGAGTTAACCCCATTACTCTGTAGTACGTACATGTTATAAGAGGAAATATCCTTGTAGCTATCAAAGATAGACAGAAAACAAAGAAGGATTCTAAGAATGCTAAAAAGTAAACATTGCATTTCATTTTAATTATGCTTCCAGTTATCAGAGTTAAGTCCATTCACTTGCAGGTTAGCCATTGTTTGGCTTACATATCTTTGCATGGAGGCGTGGACATAGAAGCATAGAATCACCATGCTTTACTTATAGGGTTTGTACCAGAGGTCCAGATATCATCTTGTGATTGTTAACTCTTCTGGATTTTCCTACCACTTCTTCTGTCTTTTTTAAAACCATATAAAAACCCTTAGGGTTAAAATTTGAATACCTGCAAAGGTATCTTTTGACTTGTAATGCTAGGAGCCATCTGTTTGGAAGCACCCTGAAAATACAGTTGGCCCTTGGTATTGGCTGGGGTTTGGTTCCAGGTCCCCCTGTGGATGCCAAAATCTGTGGATGTTCATGTTCCATTAAATAAAATGGATAGTAAATTGGTGTCCCCTACATAAAATGACAAAATCAAGATTTGCTTTTTAGAATATATATGTAATATTTTCAAGCTGTGAATGCCTGAATCCATGGATAAAGAATTAGTGGATATGGAGGGCCGGCTGTATTTTGGCCACAATCCTTTAAGACCAACTAAAATAGTTATTTTTATGGTCATTGTATATGCTAAGTGATGATGCACAGTGGCTGTTGTGCAATTGTACTTACAGTTACTTAGTAGTAAACTGATTGCAGTCCAGAGGGGCTTATTCCCTATAGATCAGTATGCCTCTCTCCCTGTAGTTCATTGGGAGAGAGACACTAGGCCAGAGA
>CM034701.1:12231090-12261455 GCA_020142125.1 Phrynosoma platyrhinos
TTATTATTATTATTATTATTATTATTATTATTATTTAACTGAATTGCACTATACTTCTGGTTGGTGTACCATATATACTGTACTTGACTATAAATTGCCTCATGTATAAATTGAGGGCAGGTTTGGGGGACAAAATTATGATATTTGATATTACCCATGGATAAGCAAGGATAAAATTAAGGGGCATGTAACAGGGGATCTAATAGATGAAGTGAAAGAAAACAATGTCAAAGACCTTACAAAATTCCAGCAGGCATAATTGTCTGTGCTCATGCTAAAGGCTGGATGGAGGAGAGAGGATTGGGGAGCCAGTGCTTCAGGACAGATTACACTCCTGCCTTTCACCAGGGGGTGGTTTCCTTTTTTTCAAATAAGAGTTAAATTACAGTACTTATATTCACATATGGATAGGTTGACTCAAGATTTTTGGGGCCAATTTTTTGACTAAAATTTCTAAACTTATACATAAGTATATACAGTATTTTCTGTCCACTGTAAACCTATTTTGTTATTAGTCATTTAATGTTGTTTTGCATTCTGATACAACTTACACCTAATGCAAACAAAGAAACATAAACTGAATACACTATCACTGGCAGCAGAGTGGGGCTTTTGACATCTTCTGTGAGTAAAGAGTGATCTCCTGTGAGCTATGCACTCTCTGACATATATGCATTTTTTTTGAGGCTGAGTGAGTGCCCCACAAGTACAGTTATAGTGCAAATGGAAAGAAGTTTCTTCTTCGTGGTCTCTGCGAATCACACAAATGGGTTTTGTCTGCGCATGCGCAGCTAGCTCGGAACCTTCTGGAATCACTAGGCAGAAGTTGGATTGCAACTTTTTGGCGTTAGCTCCGCCCACCTCTATATAGGCCCTCGCGTTCCCGCTCGATCCTCAGTTCCTTTCGTCCGCCGCTTTGCAGCTTGCAAGGAACCTCGTCACTAATGCAGTTACTCGACTAACGGCTTTTGACCAACTTTTTTCGGCTTGACTATTCTTCGGATTGTGACTTCTTGATTTAATAATTTGACCTCGGACCATCTATCGACTTTGCCTTCGTTTACTCCTTCAAATTTGGTACTTCTGATCGTGACCTGACTCGGACTGCCTCTCGACTCTGCCTTTGCTTCACGACGACATGACTTCCTTTAAACATTGTGTTTCTTGCAACTCGAAGTTGCCGACCTCTGATCAGCACAATGAGTGCATTTTCTGCCTTGGGGAGACCCATAATCCTACGACCTGCAAAATGTGCAGGAAAATGACCCCGCAAACTTTGAAGAACCGCATGGTCAAGCTAAAGGCAGCACTTTGGGAAAGTTCCCCACCGGCGGGGAACACTCGATGCCCTCTAGGAGCAAGTCTCGATCTGGGTATACCCACAGGACCCCGTTGTTATCACGCTCGGTGCCTCCATCAGCGCCGCTGCCTGTACCGACTTCTATGGGCCAGTCAGGTTTGAAACCGACCTCTCCGATGGTGTGCCTCGACACCGAATCCGGGCCTATATAGAGGTGGGCGGAAGTACCGCCAAAAAGTTGCAATCCAACTTCTGCCTAGTGATTCCAGAAGGTTCTGAGCCAGCTGCGCATGCACAGACAAAACCCATTTGTGTGAATTCGCAGATGATCATTAGAAGAAATACTGTTACAGGTGTGCAACCTGTCCTTCCCTTGTGGAATTATAGTCACAATGCAATGGAGTTATACCTCTGTTCATTGTGGCCATGCTGGCTGGGGATTTCTAGGAGTAGAAGTTGAAGAAAGTATATTTTCTGAGCTCTGCTTTTGCAATTTGAAAAAAGGAATTAATTTGAGCCTGACTGATTGCTAGTTAGGAGTGGCTGCTTGTCCCCAGCAATGGGTTCAAATAAGTGCCTTCAAATTTTGTTCCTTCCTTAATAGTACAGTAGCACATGCTTTGCTTTGTAGTACTCACAGTGTGGAAAGGACCCTTTTACCTTCCAGGCATTCATCTATTTTTAGGCAGGTTTTGTTTTTTGATTACTATTCCATAATTTTATGCCACTTTTTTCCAGGAAGCTTTTAGCATCTTGGATACCAGCATCCTTGGTGAGTTTTTGAAAGCAGCGGAACAATTGAAAGACATTTCATCTGCTCATGAAAAGGCAGTGGTGGAGGAAAAGAGCAAAGATGTTCGTGAGAGATGGGAGGTGAGAAAATGTACCTGGGAGACAGAGAGCTGTTTTAATCAGATAGAAGCCACTTGAGTACTTTCCCATTACATTTGAGTTTTGGTGGCCTTTTTGATAGTGCTTGTGTGGTATGGTGCATAAGAGTTATTGCCCTGAGCTTGGGAGACCTGGGTTCAAGTTCTGCCACAGTCATGAATCTCCACCAGGTGGCCATGGGGAAGAGGTACGGCCTTGTTCACCAGAGCCTTCCTTGCATGAGTAAACACATGGTGGGAGCATGAACCTCCTAACCCATTGACATTGGTGCATCATGCAGAACATTTGTGATCATGGTGTCTCCCCTGCCAGGTAAGTATTCAGCATGCAGTACATTTGTATAGGCTGGTCTATATGCTGTATCATTGCATAGTCTTCCAGCACAACTGATTTCCTCCTGATACAGAGAGTTTATGCATGTACAGATGTATGTCCACAGGCTTTTCTTGCTCACCTTCCATTAAATGCAAAGATGTTGAAGAGTGGGACCAGGAAGCAAATGTGTAGCTACAGGAGGTGATGACAAAATGAGGGCTTTTTAAAATGTTAAGGCCAGGTATACATGTAACCATTTCAAGGAACACCTTTGTACGTTCAGTCCAGTCTACCCAGCAAGGGTGTTATGAAGCTAAAATTCTGTTCTAAACTCCTTGTATCAAGGATGGTGGACAAATGAAAAAATGACTCTCCCCAAATAGCTTTCATGTTATATTTTTATTAATTACCAGAATTCTTTGATATGTATTCTGTATTCTGCAGGCAGTTCACAGAGAAATCATATTCTATGTTCAATTAAAAATGGAAATTGAAAGAGGGAAATTGAATAAAATGTTTTCCAAGCTGAATAAACAGATAAATAAAGAGAAGAAATTGCTCAGTGCAGGGAAAACCAAAGGACTTCTTGAAGAACATGAGGTATTTTTCCATACTGATATTTTGTTCTCTTCTCAGAGACAGAGCTTATATTGTAAAGCTGTTGCATGCTAGGATAGACTGAGGACCAGGAGTCTAAATTAACAGTCTGTTAGCCTGCTTAGCATGGTAGTTACTGGCAGCAGCTCTCCAAGGCTTCAGTTAGAAAAACATTTTCCTTGTCTTTGCTTCCTGATGGCCTTTTCAATTTTAGAAGCCTGGGGATGAGACTGTATTGTTTTGTATGTAGAATATAGTAGAATAAGCAAAGTTCACTGAAAGGAAATGGTGCAATTAACTTTTTAGACAATAAGCTGATTAGAGGCAATGTTTACTCAAGGAAATTGCGGCTCATTTTTAACATTATGCGCAGAACTTCCTCTTCACACCACAATCATAACTGTACATATTCCACTCTAAGGTAATAACTACCTGCACCAAGGTATTTCAGAATTCTTCCCTGGGATGAGCAGACTTTGACCTTGGTAACTTGAGCAAAATAAACGCTAATTTTTTTAGTGTATATAATTTTCTTTACATTTGTATTATTATTTTGAAAAGCTTTTTTCTAGTCTTGGGATGAGGTAGATGGCTAAACAGCACACTGTACTCTTCCCTATGACCACTGGCTGACTTTGCTATTCTTTTCGCTTCTGAAATTTCAGCAGGTGTTTCTCATACATTTACAAGCATGTGAGCTAGTAACTTGTGTTTTGAAAGGAAAGCTTAGCTTCCTAGAAAGCTGACTTTTCTGGTGACTTTGGCACGTGTGTGTGTGTGTGTGTGTGCCTTCACGTTGCCCATTGGCTTCCTCTTCTCTTATGGTGATTTCTTGATGAACTTCCTCAAGGAATAGTCAGTTCCTTCCTTTGAAATGTAGTCTACAGCACCTGGTATTTATTGGCGGTCATCCATTCAGGTACTAACCAGGGCTGTCCCTGATTAAGTTTTAAAACCAGACAATATCTGACGCCTTTAGAGTATTCTGTATCAAACAAATGGACTGGTACTCTTGGTTTAACTCAGGGGTTGGCAAGGTTCTCTTACCTGGGGCCGGTCGCTGGCCCCCAGGTCTTCCGCCGGGCCGGGGCGGGGCGCGCGGGGGCCCTGCCGACTGCTGCGTGCGCCGCTGCCACCACCATTTTGTTTGCCAAAATGGTGGCCACAGCTCATTTGTGCATGTGCAGTACTGCTGCGCATGCGCAAATGAGCCGCGACCGCCATTTTGGCAAACAAAATGGCAGCCTCAACGTGAGTGGTGGGTGCGTGGCAGCGGCCGGTGGCGGCCCACAGGCCGTAAGTTGCCGACCCCTGGTTTAACTATTTATTTGGAAACATCTGTGAAAAGTTTTAGAGTAATGATGCAGAATCTTTCAAACATTCAGTTAAGAAAAAATTCATGTATCCAACATTGGTATTTTTTTATTTCTCTATCCATTTAGGACATGTTTTCCCAGCAAGGTAGGATGGGCAAGTTAAATGCTTGCTTACAAGCCATGAAAACAATGAGTGAGAAAATGGCCATGGAAGAAAATGAGACTGAAACAAAAATGCTGGTTGCAGAATATGAGCAGAAGAAAGAAGACCTTCAAAGACGTGCATCAGCTGTTTACAGTGCACTGGTATCTAGGGCTTGTGAAGACCGTTCATCTAAGAGAGGGTAGGTATTTTCAGCAGCTAGTATGAAACTGCTGTTGCTAGTGTAAAATGCATTGATGATGCTTGGGATTCTCTGAAGATGGGTTAGGTTCAGCTTACCAAACTGAGGATACATCCAGACTGATTAAAAAGACCAGGCTGTCCCAGATTCTGTTCTTGTTCTTTCTGATTTTATTTTGGAGATCCATACATATTTTGATTATTGCAGAATATTTGCTGTCAGCATCTGGTACGTCTCTATATACCAGCTCCCCAGATCAGTTTATTTTAATGCGGTATAAAACTGAAAAGAACAGGAACAAAATTGGGGACTTTTCAATCATTCTGAATACACCCTGAGAGATACAGAAACTATTTGAACTGCAAGGCTAATTTCAATTTCAGAGAAGTTCTCATGACTACATTTCAGTGGTGGGCCAGCTCAGTCAAAGGAGTAGGACCAAATATACCAGTATATTTTAGATTTTAAGTGGGAGAGTCTTCTAAAACTTTCAGAATTGGAAAAGGCCCATTCAGAAGTTGAGAGGAGAGTGTCCTGAGGAAGGGGACCATCTAGCGAACACCCATGGGGTGGATTGAGACAGGGTGGTGAGATTTAGCCCCAGGTTCTGAGGTTTCTGATCCCTGACGTAGAGTTTATGCCTGACTAGGTCTAGTATGTGCAAGAGCTAAGCCTCCTTAAGTCCCTGTACCAGCAGGAATTCAGTGTGATTAGTAGTGGTGCCATGTCATCATGAAAGGGGTGGGGATATGTGGAACAGTCCCACTCCATCTCCAAGCCTCCCCTGAATAACTCTTACCAGGAAAACCCAGTGGTAGGATCACCATTAACTTGGAGTTGACTTGAAGCCATGTGACAACAATAAAAGAACAAAACAAGCACCGAATTTTAATTTGTAGCAGAGATGAGAGATTTGGCTTGGCTACCTAGAGATGGGGAAACTTTGCACGACATTCTCAGTGGTCATATGCATGGACTTTAAAAGGCAAATATCCTTTTGTCCAGTTTTCATTTTTGTTTTTGTATTCCACTAATGAATTTATTTTTAAATCCAGAGGTTTAGTACTTGCTTCTGCCAATGGGGAGAGAGCATCTTCTTTGCATCCCTATGATGAGCCTTTGGCTGAAAAGGTAAGATGCTTGAATGTACTCGTGGGGCTTCCTTCAGTGTGGCATTTTGCCAAGGCTAGCCAAAGATATTTTGCTGACTGAGGCAAACAGGAATTGTTTTATTTATTTATTTATTTATTTATTTATTTATTTATTTATTTATATCCCACTTTTCCCCCAATAATGGGAATCCAAGTGGCTAACAACATATTTAAAAACAGTACAAATTTAAAACTATACAAAGTCATTAAAGAGTAGATATAAGAGTTATTTAAAAAACAGTTAAACAATTTATGAAGTTAAAATATTAAACATTAAAAATGTTAAAATTCATTGAAATACTATGTACAAACCTTAAAAAAGCACCACATAGCATTAAAACCCCATCCCAGTCAGTTTTTAAAAGCCTGATGGCACAAAAATGTTTTTGGCTGCTGCCAAACAGAGAGCAGGGATTCTTTAGGGAAGGAGTTCTAGAGCCTGGGAGCAGCCACCGAAAAGGCCCTCTCCCTTGTTCCCACCAAGTGAGCCTGAGAGAGTGGTGGGACAGAGAGAAGAGCCTCTTCAGACAATCTTAGAGCTCTAATAAAGGGAAATAAGTGCTGCAAATAACCTTCCACTCCACATAGAAAAATCAAGTGGCTCAGCAGATTATTTCCATATTAAACAACATTTCTGTACTGTTTTTCAGATAAAAAACCTAAAATTGGTTTACGATAAAAAATGACAAAAGTGATTGCTAAATATATAATCCTTCCCCCAGTAAAATCTATTCAATTCAACTCGTTAAAAAGCAGGGCTACTTGAAACTGTTAACTGTCAGGAAAATACATCAAAATCAAACAGAGTTATCACTGGAATATCTTATCAGAAAAATGACCAGAAAAATGCTTGAGCAAATAAATATATCTTTACATTATGATGGAAACACCCTAGCACACATCATTCCATGTGACAGGGGACCACGACAGAGAAGGCCACTTTGTTGAATCTTTCTTCAGTGCTGGCAATGAGATTAGGCTCTCCATTGCATCTGAAAGTTGCAAGCTAACTTGGGGCAGAAGGTGTGGCATGCAGCAGCCCCACTGGGGCTCCAACACTTGCCTCCTAGCATTGCCACCTCAGTTTACCTAATGATGGGACTGGATTTGCACTTTGCTTATGTGTAAATGGCCTGTATATAGATAATAGCTGTATGAAAATGGAAGAAACAGTGCTGCACTGAAATATATAACAGTATGGGAATCATGGCACCATGAAAAATTGTCTGGAGGCTTCATGCCAGACGTTATTGGTATGATAATGACATCCAGCTCTGAATGTAACTAAAAATCATGAACAGCTGTCACCTCAGAGTGATATTAGGTCAGGTGCTTGAAAATGAAGAAGCTGGGAATGATATTAGACAGGTTAGAGATGTTGTTTTCAGGGACTATAAAGCTCAATGATCACTCATTCTACCAGAGCTTTTTAATTTTTTTGGACCCTAACTCAGAATCTCCCAGCCTGCTTGGCATCTGGCCATTCTGGCTAGGGGAATGTGGGAGTTGGTGTCCAAAAAAGTAATTTTTCCAAGCTCAGTTTTTAAGCTCAGCGATCCATAGTGCTAATACATCTTCTAGTGTTTGGGAGTGCACAGTCTATCCATGCATGTACTGTAATTTATAGGGGGTTCTGAATTTGGTCCAAACAATTATATGGCATTAAAAAAGACATTTAGTTGCGAAATATCTTGCTTTTATTGAGGTCATGCTTTGAAATAAGGCTTTGCTCTCATGGATGAACCCCCCCCCCCTTGTGATTTTAATTGAATTGTCTATGTCTTTGCCATTTTAAAATGAAACCTATGCATTTTCATTCTCTCTCCCCACCCCCACCCCCAGGGCTTAACAGATATTTCTGGTATAAATTTGGAAGCAGAAGAGAAACTTCACAATGGAAGGCATCATGGAAAGAAGTGTGGAAAAGAGGGAGACTTGGATCTAGAAGGGCTGAAAGAGAGGTACTTTTCAATCTAGGGTCCTGTCTGCATGGACCAAATAAAATGTCCTCTTTCTGTCCTTTTGCAGGGAGTCTGGGCGATGTATAGCCCAAACCCCATTTCTTGTGAGAACAATTCGGAGAATGTCCAGCCTGTTCAACAGAGAACCCATTCTATAACATCCTTAAAACTTTTTTCTTAAAGCTACCTTTTGTTTTTGATTTTTCTGAGGCCTCCATTTCAACAGTGGGTGACTGTTTACAACTCATCCTGTTCTGCTGCCTGGAGCAGATCGAGTGGCAGCAAGTCACTTGCTGTGAGGTCAGAACAAGGTGCCCAGCCATGTGATGGATGCTGGGCTCCTCATTCTGACCTCAGAGTGAGTGACTTGTGGTGATGGCCTCAGCCATGTTGGCCAATAGTCTCATGTTGGCCAATAGCTCCTGGGATTCTGGGAGCTGAAGTCCCTCGGCCCTTAAAGGGGAAAGGTTGCCTACCCCTGGATTAGGAAGAAGTGTCCAGATAAAATCTACATAGGAGTTATGGGCATAGTTCTAGAGACCCAAAAAGTTTTTCTTAAGTTGTTGTATGTAATGTTGTAACAACAAAAACATCACAGTGGGCCTTTGGTTTCCATGGGTTTCATAGCTATGGACTTGAGCAACCATGGATTGAAATGAAGAAACATTAAGTTTTTTTAAACCTGCAAATGCCAGGCTGAGAAGCGGTCCCAGGGCACTAGCAGAGCCTGAGGCAAAACCCAGGCAAGCCAATGCCTCACACCCCAATAGAAGTTAATCCCACCACAAAGCCACAGTCAGAACTTAAACCTCTTTCCCACTCTGTTTCCCACCTTCACATCAAAAAACTGCTGCCAAAATGTAAACCCCTCCCTCACTCTATTTCACATGCTCTCACAAGGAAGCTAGTGGCAGAATTTTAATTTCTCCCTCACTCTGTTTCCCAATTTCTCACAAGGCTGCTGCCTCAGTTTGTTTCCACTTGCATACAAGGAAGCCTCTGCCAGAATTTAAACCCCTTTCCTGATGATACACCTCTTTGCCCCACTCCTGCTGCTGCCTTTCCTTGACATGGATTGGTGGCAAAGGGGTTTCAAATATGGCAGAGACTTTCTGATGGGAAATTGAGAAATTGGGAAACAGAGTCAGGATAAGGTTTAAATTCTGGCAGTGCCTTCATGATGGGAAACTTGAAAGCAGTGCAGGAAGAATACCTCTGTGGTGCCCAGATCTTGTCACTCAGGTAGTTTTAAATGTTAAATACTGACTTGGGCTTCTATGGCTTTTAGTATCCATAGCAGGGTCTGGAACGAAACCTCAGTAGGTACTGTTGGCCCACTGTAACAGGAAAATAATTTATAGGGAATGGAAAAGAAAAAATGCTTTGGTAGCAATTCTAAATAGATTGGCTAAAGAACAGATAGAAACTGCTATAGATAAGCACCACAATAGCACAGTTACAAAAAGTGAGACTATTTGTAAAAGTGCCACATTATCCGATGATACCTTCCTGATTCTTAGAATCTTGGATAGAAACATTGATGGTCCAGACCTCCAGCCAGTAACACATGCACACTGAGATAATAGTAATAGATTTTAAAAAGACATAATAGATACTAAAACAAGCAGGACCCATGCTTTGGGACCCTATTTGCTGCTGCTGCTGCTGCTGCATCATCATCATCATCCTTAAAATTTTTTTTTAATTTTTCCTCCCTCAGCTATGAAAGAGCAAGACATAAACTGAAGCTTCATTTAAGCAGTATCAGAGAGAACATAGCTCCTGCTTTTACTGGTGATATAAAGGACACTTCCTATCTTCAGAATAAGCTGCATGAGTTAGAGGTAAATATTTAGAAGTTTCCTCACTGGTCATATTATTAAAGTGGCATCAAATGAACTAGAGTCTGTGCACTATACACTGTGCACAATGTCATGTTAAAACATGGTTTGATTATTTTGTATTAACATACCATTGCTGTTCTGATATATTAGTTTTTGGATGCATGTTACATCTTGGAGAAACATGTTGCAAAATTACATTGGTCTATCATGTTTTAGGCCTTAAAGAGTAAAGGTGAAACTTCCTGGAAAGTGTTTGAATCTATGGCTGCCATGCTAGAAAAGCGTTCAGGTGAAATAGAGAAGCCTGACACCACTGAACAATCTCGCGAGGAACTGCTCAGAGAATGGAATGAGCTCCAGTTGGCTTTAAATAAAAGGTACACTCTGCATATTACTGCTGAATGATGGAGTGGATTAGTTGGTTGGGATGTCCATACAGGTCTAATATATTGGATAACTGCCAGTGCACCAAATGCCCTTTCACAGTAAACAATTATAGTACTGCCATTCCACTTTAGCTGCCATGGGTGCATTCTACGGAATCCTGCAATGTGCAGTTTAGCGAGGAGTATTTTGAATCTCCAGCAAGACAACTCAAGTGCCCCTCCAGACTTCCTCAACACACACACGTTTGTTGTTGAGATTGTTCTATACTAGATAACCAGTTCATTACAAGTCTACAAATCTGGCCTCTATGATGAATGTATTTGCCACCCTTTCCTTATTCTGCATTGAGCCAGTAGTGTCACTGGGGTGTGTGGGCTGCACCAGGTGACACCCCAGAAGGTGGGGGTGAAATCAAGTTGGTTTCCCGCAGGCACTGTTTTGGCCCATGCTGGGCCTTCTAGGCCTGGTGCACGAGCTTTTTGGGCCTACGAGGTATTGCGGGGGGCCTCCTGGGCCTGGTGCGGGGGCTTTTGGGGCTACTAGGCTTGGTGTGGGGTCTCCTGGGCCCAGTGTGGGGGCTTTTGGGGCCTACTAGGCCCAGCATTTTGGGTTTCCTGGGGGCCATGCTGGGACTTTGGAGGCCTCCTGTGCTGGGATGGGGTAATTTTGGGGCTCGTGAGTGCCGCCTAGGGGCTTTTCAGGCCTCCTGCGCCAGGCGTGGGGCCTTTTCAGGCCTCCTGGGAACTGCGTGAAGCCATTTCGGGCCTCCTACTCCTGGCATGGGGGCTTTTTGGATGTCCTGGGAGCTGTGTGGGGGCATTTTGGGTGCCATGGGGGGGTTCCTTGGTGCCCCCCCCCGGAAACCCCGCTGGAAGTCTGGAATCAGACATCCTGCCCCCTGCACCAGGTGTCACCAGGCGTGGGAATACCACTGCATTGAGCTGGGGAAAATGCCAACCTCCAGTTATAAGATCATGTTTGGGTCTAGTTCATAACTCAAATCCAGGTTTCTAGGTGAAGTTTATTATTAACATTACAAACATGTGGGTAGAGTTCAGAAACATTGCCATGTTAGTCTGGAATATCAGTATGGAAAGGGATCTTGTAGCACCTTTCAAACTAACTGTGAAAGACATTGTAGCATAAAATTCCTTTTTTAAAAAAAATTGAATTGCATTTTAAAACATAAATCATACAAACACTGAAATACACATGAAATTATAAAAAACTCAAAATACACATAAAACCATAACTATACTAGCTAACAAAATAAGACTGAACTAAACTATTCCCAGTTTCTCTAATTCCTCCCCCCCTTAAAACTGTACTTATTAATCAACAACATATAACCAAAATAAACTCAAATAAATACATTTATCACAATCTAATATTGACTTCCTAGACCTGTGAATATTAACACTCCATATTTTAAGTTTCTTAATAATGCAAACTCATTCTTATTCCATTTCTGACCTCAAAATCTAAACCAAATTGCTTCAAGTCTCCAAATCCACAACTAAAATCTTCCCCTGTTTCTTCTTCATATAAATAAAAAATGATACCCAAATCTTTAGATACTTGACCAAAGATTTATCTTTAATTAACATCTCTATTTTGTCCATTTTGGCCAACTTGGACACTTGTTAAGTGAAATGTTTTGCCTGTGGCTCAACTCTTCCAGAATGTGGCCTGTGAGAAATGCTAAAGTTGCATTTGTCCTTGGGCTGAAAGAAGTTCTTCACTTGTGACCTATTCAAGTAAAATCTTATCATGTTTAGCAAGGACTTCTCTGCCTCCATGTGTGCACTGCTGTCTTTTTCTTTGATAGAAGAGATTTTTTTACGGAAAAAAGATGTGTGTTTTTATTACATCCTCCCTCTAGAGTTCAAAATTTTGCTTAGCTTCCTTTTCACCAGTTCTAGCGCCAATGAAATTGAAATTACCTCTATATATGTATGTGCTTATTTTATTTATACCTCACCTTTCTTCTGGGATGGGATCCAAGGCAGCTGTGTTTTTGAATTCCTGTCATTGCAGTCATAAGGGCTGAAACTCAGGTGACACATAGAAAGCTGAGATGATCAGAATGCAGAATTCTATACCTCATAATAGATTCCATGTTTATGCAGTTGCTTCATTGAATTATCTAACATAGGCAACCCAAGGCATTTATCCATTTTACTGTATATGCAGCTATTTCCCTGCTTAGTCTCCTGTTGATGATTCTTTTGCTGTCTTTTAGAATGGAACCTTTAAAGGCTGTTTTGACACTTGTATTGCCAATAGAAAATGAATGGATTCATTTATGCAACTCAGAAGAGCAGCTTCGCAAAAGGGACATACCACAGTGTGTACTGCAGAATATGGATCTTCCACATAAAAAAGTGAAGGTTGGTACCTCTTACATTTCTTGTACCATGGAATCTCAGTGTACCTTATATGGGGCTTCCAGAAATCTTCCATTTACTCTGTTAAACTTCAATTGTATTCAGAAGCTGGTGCTTTCAAAACATTCACAAAGCCCCTGTGTAGATAGCACTGGGGGCAGAATTACTTTGGCTCATACTGGCCTGTCTTCAGAAATACTAACTTTGGCTGCTTTGGTGCAAAATGATACCAGGTCATTTTCAAGGGAAAATGTTACACGAGAAAAGAAGTGTTTTACCCTTCCATTTCCTCATGCATTCTCCTTGCTACTTTGGCCCCAGGTAGGACCAGAGCTTGGGAAAGTTACTTTTTTGGATTATAACTCTGAAAATCCCTTATCTAGTATAACCACTGGAAATTCTAGGAATTATAGCCAACAAAGAGGAAACTTTGCTAAGATTTGAGTAGGCTTTACAACGTGTCAGGAAACCTTAGCCACTGCTTCTCATTTAGGAGGAAGTATTCTTGGCTGAGCAGTGGAAACCCACTGGGTGACCTTGGGCAAGTCACACTCTCTCAGCCTCAGAGGATGGCAATGCCAAGCCCCCTCTGAAGAAATTTGCCAAGAAAACGCTATGATAGGTTTGGCTTAGAGTTGCCATAAGCTGGAAATGACTTGAAGGTACACAACAACAAATCAGAAAGGGAGGGGTAGTGGGCAGGAAAACAGCTGCTTAACCCTTCCCACATCTACTATTTCGCTCCTGCAAATCCCTCTAACTCTAAAGGGAACCTCAGAGTGCCTTGGAACCTCCAGGCACTACTCATGTGGAATGGTGAAATGGGAAGGGACAGCAGGAACAAAATAGTCAGAACGAAGAGGAATATGTGATTTTTTTCTTCCTGCCATGTTTTTCCTGCAAGTCTTTTCAGCTTTTTTGCTCACTATGTCTCCCTTACAGCTGTCTTTTATTGATACTGCCTCCTGAAAGAATATCTGTGAGAAGCAGGGCTAGGTGCTTCCACATGTGAGTTCTCTAACATGCTAACCAGAACTTGAAAAACATAGGTTAACCAGAGCTTGCAGGGGGGAAATCCCAACTTTTTTTTTGGGGGGGGGGGCTCTGCTGGGGTGGGATCCTCTCGGGTAATTCTGGGAGGTGTCCAAAAAAAGTAATGCTTCCAGATTTTGATGTTAAACAGTGCCTGTTGATGGCTTTCATGTGAGTCAGGTATGGGTGGGCTCAGGGTTTTAGTTGAAATATCAAAAGGTGCTAAACCCCAACCTAAAGATGCTAAAGCCCAACCTACTTTTTATTCTCACCTACTATTATTGAGAAACTTAAAATATGGAGTGTTAATATTCATAGGCCTAGGAAGTAAATTTTAGATTGTGTTAAATGTATTTATTTGAGTTTATGTTGGTTATATATTTATTAATAAGTACAGTTTTAAGGGGGGAAGGAATTCGAGGATAATTGGGGATAGTTTAGTCTTATTTTGTTAGCTAGTATAGTTATGGCTTTACATGTATTTTGAGTTTTTTATAACTAGGGCAGGTTTTCTGCTCTACTGACATGGAAACCACAAGTCACCATTGACTACTATGCTCTCCTTTTCCAGCTTACTGTGACTGTCAGCTAAATTAGGCATAGTATTATGGATTCTTTTGCTTTGGTGCATATTATCTACTGTACAGATATCTAACACAGAGATGTGAATCAAGAAAGATGTCCTGCTTTGCCATTGGGAAGCTAGCCAAACTCTGAGCTCAAAACCTCAGCATCTTAAGCAGAGAGAGAGAATTTGGCTCACCACAGTGTCTTTAGTAAGAACAGTGGTTGATTAATACAGTCCAGGTCCTTCACAAGTCAGCAGTCAGTCCACTAAAGCAGTCCACTTGGTAATCCAAAAGAATAGTCAAGAGTCCAGGCAGAGTTCTAGGCAACAGGCAAGCAATCAAGGAATAAAACACCAGCATGGCTTTCTTCAAGTAAGATGGATGGTTGTCAGCCATACTGAAACAAGGAGGGTACTGGGATATTTATAGCTCATCCAGGTCTTGCAGGTGCTCCCTATTAGCAGCCTGCTTCCTACTTAAATGCTGAGAATGTCAACATCTCTCCCTTTCCTGGTGTCTCCCCATGGGGGTCTGGCTCTTCATCTGAGGATAGTGGTTGCTGCTGTTCCTTGACCCCTATGCTGGCTGCAGGTTCTCCTCCTGGGGCTTCTGGCATTTCTGCAGCCATGACATGTCCCCTGGACTCTCAGCCTCTTCATCAGAGCCTTCAGACTCATGCCAGGATCCTGGAGGTAGGGCATGACAAAAGGTGTCTGTCATGATAGGCACCTGCATTTCAACATTCAGACCTAAAGCCCTTTCTATCCCTGTTGTCTTTTCTTATTTTTCAGAAAATGCAGACATCTATAGCAAATTGTATTGAGTGGTGCAATCACCAAGAGCAAACCAGCCCCACAGGAGGGAAGGTTGATCCAGCAGACTGGCAAGCAGCAAGCACAATGATTGGTGAATACAAAATGCAGTTGGAAGAACTTGATCATAAGATGCAGACCATTGAAGCAATCTTGCAAGATCTTGAAACTTTCCTGAGGCATGTCAGAGGACCTGTGGAGGCCTCAGACCCTTTCAGTTATCCTCCAGAACTGACAGAGGCTTGCAAGATACAGAAAGAGGCCAGACTTCTAGATGACAGGCTGACACGAGCCCGCATCCGCTTGGAAGATCCTGAATCAGGAAAAAAAGTGAGCTGCAAAGAGCTTGCTGCAGCTTTGTGTACAAAGGAAATCCCAGCTGTTGGTTCTTCAGAGAAAGAAGAGGTTGTCCAGACCGAGGATGTATGGGAAGAATTTTCACTGAAGAACAGTGAGCTCTATAAAAGTCTCCAAGACATACATGATAAGATCCATATAATAGGGTTGAGGGATCCAACAATTCCTGCTGCTCAACAAAGGTGAGCAAATGATTCTTTTTACTCCCCACTCTCATATTTTCTTCAAAATTGTCAAAAATCAGTTGCGCTGTCATTTTGCAGAAGGCATAAAATTAAGCTTTCATTTGTTACTTTTTGTGGACACCAAAAGGTATTATTCATGATAGTTTCCATTTTATCCTCCCAGAAATGAAGGTTACAGAGTGCTGTCATGGTTATTTTTAGTGTATATACTTGTGTATAAGTCTAGATATTTTCGTGAAAAAATAAACCCAAAAAACCTGAGTTGATTTATCCATGGGTCAGTGTAAGTACTTTACCTTAACTCTTATCAAAAAAGGAACCATCCTCTTCTCTGAGTAGAATGACAAAAGTTGAGAACTTAGGGCCTCTGCAGACAGGGCCAAAGGGTTGGCCTGGAGGCAGAGATGAGGCGGAATAGCCACATGTCGGCCACCCCAACCCCACGGCGATGCTGTCCTGACACCGCATGCTGTTACGTATGGTGCACGGCATCAAGATGCCCTCCTGATGCAGCATTCTGACGTGCTACGCCAGAAAGAGTGAAGAAAGCTGCACGCTGGCTCTTAGGGCGCCCTTTTGCCACCCCTAAAAGGAGTGGCATTTTGCCGCTCTTTTTGGGGTGGGAAAAGGGAGGATCAGGGCCGCAGCATGGGGTAGCTAAGGCCCCAATCCGCTGCTTCCCAGGGCGGCCCAGAGCCGCCCGTCTGCACCCCACCCTTAGTTTTTCCCAGGAGAACCTAAATGAAGCACCCATTCTGATGTGGCACCACTTGTAGCCATTCCATTTGGATGCCTAGTTGGGAAAATGGCAGTGGTGGCTCTTTGGTACTTCCTCTCAACGAAGCACTGAGAGAAGTCAGGTTATGAAAGATTTGAATAGGACATTTGTGTATGTTTTTCAGCTTTTCTGGGTTACAACTTTGGCATAGCCCTGCTCATGCCTGGTCACTTCCCCCACCCATTTACCATAGTTCCCTCTTCATCCATCCAGCCTTTAGGGTGAGCACAAACAGTTATGCCTGCTGGAATTTTTTAGATTATTAGGCATTGCTTTTATTTGCTTTGTCCTTTATATCCTTTGTTACATGCCCCCTTTACCCTCAGCTTATCCAAACCCATGATTCTGTCCCCCAAACCTATACTTGACTTATAGATGAGGTAGACTTATACACAAGTATATACAGCATATTTATTTTTATTCTGCGTTCCACCCCAAAATTGGGACTCAAAGCTGCTCACAATTTAAAATAACAGTACAATTAAAAATACACAACAGATGAACATTAAAATAGAATTAAATTATTCACAGTACAGTGAGCCATTGATATCTTCTGGGGTTTTGCTCCAGGACCTGTTACGATTACCCAAATCCATGGATGCTCAAGTCCCATTAAATACAGTGGCATAGTAAAATGGCGTCTCTTATATAAAATGGCAGAATCAAGGTTTGCTTTTAGGAATTAAAAATATTTTCAGGCTGTGGATGGTTGTGGATAAAGAATCCGTGTATACTGAGGGCCAATTGTATTAAAAGAATTCAAAATCCAAGTTAATAGAATAAAATGCAATTAAAGAAAGATAGACAGATATTAAGAACAGGACAGTAAGCAGTTGAGTTAAAACAAAACAGTACCCCTTAGCCTGTTTTTGAAAAACGTTTTTTTTTTTAAAGTTGTGGGAATATAAAATGCTTTGTTTGCTAACTGAAGGACAACAAGGCCTCCCTGGCTTCCCTGGAAAGGAACTAGCATTAATCAGTCCCTTCAAACATTTAATGACACCACAAATAAAAGAACATTAAATCAAACCAGAGACCACTAAGACTATAGAACAGATTAGTAACACTGAAATAACTTTTGGTCATGATCTCTTTCCTTCCCAATGGTACAGGTTGAAGTTGCTGACTGAACTCAGGCAGGAGCTTGATTGCCATGCTACAGACATGAGATCCTTAAATGAAATGGCTAGCCTACTTTCCCATTTCACAAAGGCTGAACAAGAAGAGCTCAAGCATCAGTGGAGGCTTACAGAAGATTTATGGAAGGAAACCAAGCTATCCATTACTGAAAAGTAGGAAAATAAGACCGTTGTTGTTGTTGTGTGCCTTCAAGTCATTCCTGACTATAGTAACCCTAAAGTGAACGTGTCACGAGTTTTCTTGGCAAGATTTGTTCAGAGGGAGTTTGCTGTTGACTTGCTCTAAAGCTTAAATTAATAGGTTTTATGGGACTTCAGCAATTGATTCAAAGGGTTTACTCTAGTTGAGATTGGTACTTGGATTTAGACCACTAATTTTTGAACCCTTTGGACTTTAGCATTTCAGAAGGTTGGGAAGAACAGTAACGTTGAATTCTAGTTTGGGTCTAACCTGTTTGTCACTGGATAGTCAGCATGTCACAGCATTGGGGTTCTAGCCAGATCTCTCTCTCTCTCTCTGTATTGGAGTTTGTCTCATCGAAGAGTCTTCAATTATGCATTCCTTCTGCTTTCATTTTGAGTGGCAGATCTGTGCCACTTGATATTTCTGAACATGTGTGTGCATATAAAGCATTGACTAGATAAACTAGAGCCATATGCTTGTGTAATCCTATACACATGTTGGTTGTTGTTAATTGTCCTCAAGTCAACTTTAACTTGTGACAGCTCTATGAGTGAGAGAGTTCCAAGCCATCCTGTCATCAACTCAGGTCTTGCAGACGCAGGTTTTGCAGACTCAGGGCTGTGGCTTCTGCGATTGAGTCCATCAATCTGGAATGTTCCTCTTTTCCTCCTGCTTTCTACCTTGCCACACATTATCATCTTTTCTAGTGAATCATGTCCAAAGTATGACAGTCTAAGTTTAATCATCTTGGCTTCTGAGAAGCGGTTAGACTTTATTTGCTTTAGAATCCATTTATTTGTCTTTCTGGCAGTCCCGTGTATTCACAGAACTGTCCTCCAGCACCACATTTTCAAATGAGTTGATTCTCTTCCTATCCACTTTCTTCACTATCCAGCTTTATCGCTTCTCGGCCTTTTGGCTAAGATCAAGTGTAGTAACTATCCAGCTTTCACAACCATGCATAAAAGTGGGAAAGATTATGGCATGGAATATCCTGACTTTGGTATTCAATGTTATATTTTTATACTTGAGGATCTTGTCTAGTTCCTTCATAGCTGCCCTTCGAGGTTCTATTCTTCTGATTTCTTGACTGCAGTCTCCAATTGGATTAATGATTGAGCCAAGGTTTAGGGAATCATTGCCCATCTGAATATCTTCACTGTCTACTTCTCTGTGGCCATTATTTTTGTTTTCTTAGTGTTCAGCTGTAAACTTGCCATTGAACTTTCTTCTCTGACTTTCTTCAGTCATTGTTCCAAGTCTTTGCTATTTTATGGCAAATATGTATGGTGCCATCTACATATCTTAAATTGTTGATGTTTCTTCCTCCAATTTTTACACATCTTTCTTTAGAGTCCAATCCAGCTTTGCGTATAATATGTTCAGCGTACAAGTTAAACAAATAAGGTGATAAAATGTACATGTACCTTGTGTATAAGTCCCAGTTGGTTCAGATGAGCTTACTGCAGTTCTCAATATCACACTACACAGTTACAGTGCTATCATTTCAGTTTAACTGCTGTGGCTGCCTCCTGTGGAAATTCTGGAGTTTATAGTTTACTGAAACCTAAGAGCTTTCTGGTTGAGAATTTTAAAGGCCCCTCCCTAAACTGCAGATCCCAGGATTCCACAGGAAACTACCATAACAGTTAAAGTAGAAGAATAGTAAGATAACAGTATAGTGTGATATTGTCCTGAGATATGCATAGGAAATTTGCACTGTGTGTTATTCTGAAAGTGTAATAGGGAGGAAGGTATTAAATTCCCCTCCCCATAGGTGTGGCCCTTACCCTTCCCTGTAACTTTTGAAAGATTTTTTTAAAAGCCACATGAAGTGCATTATTATAATAAAGCTTGGACCATGCAGACAGAAGATTGTGAGAACTGGATTCCAAAAAACCCAATTTAGCCAAGTTCTACATTTATATATCATATCCAGTTTAACCCTGAGGGGCCTACAAACATGTTCTCCCTTTTAAAATAAAAACTCAGATTATTAGGTATTGAATAAATGTACTGGATTATGTGCTAAAAGCTAGATTCCTTGATGTGTTTACACAGTCATGTTTAAAAACAAAAATAAAAGCAAAAAACAAACACAAAAAAACCCATCCAGTCTTGGGCAGTCCTGAAAATGTGTTAAGAATTTCGGCTTTGTTCCTTTTCAATAGGCTAGAACACTGTGGCCGAGTGATGGAGCTCTTGAAGCAGTATCACAGTTGCAAAAACTGCCTGATGAGCGTTATTCTGAAGCAAGAACATGTCCTGTCACAGCAGGTGTCTTACATGGGAAAAGAGAACCTTCAGAGGATAACTGCCAAGGTGAAATTTTTTAAAAGAACTTTCCATATAGGGGAAACAGTTTCTATATTTCTGTGCAAATGGAACAGGACAGAAGTTGTAAAATTTGGTGCTAGATGTGGAATACAACATGCAGAGAAAATTGTCTTTTGCTTAAAAAAATATTTAAAGGAACAGGTTCCATGCTTTAAGGGCTGCAGCAGGAGGTATTGAACTTGGCTTCCTCAATCTGATTTCTTCAACTGTGGCACTGTGTAACAATTTTGGGGCCTGATCTATTCAGGGCCTGTTCAAAGCACTTTATAGGACTATCAAAATGAAACAAAATCACAGAATAGTCAAGATTGTCCATTGCAGCACTGGAAAATAGATGTCTTTATACAGAATCCATGCAAAAGAAATCCATGCCCTTCAATATTATAAGCACTGTCCTTCATTTAGTGTTGCATTGAGGATAATGATCAATGGGTCACAACCCTTGCCCAGGTGATGTGATTTCCAAGTGAACAAAGCAAGTCAGCTTGCCAACGATTTTATAAGATTCGTCTTCCCAAGTTCTAGAACAGGGGTAGGCAACCTTTCCCCTTTAAGGGCCGAGGGACTTCAGCTCCCAGAAGCCTCAGCCGTGTTGGCCAATAGTCCCATGTTGGCCAGTAGCTCCTGGGATTCTGGGAGCTGAAGTCCTTCGGCCCTTAAAGGGGAAAGGTTGCCTACCTCTGTTCTAGAATCTGTCAGAAAATGCAGCCAGAAGAAGCATCACTTTTCTCAGGAGAAATGGGAAAAGGGGAATAGCTTCATTTCTCAGGATATTGCAAAAACATCCTTATCTGATGAATAAAGTAACTGGGGAAAAGAAGAGCATTGCAGCTGGTTGGCATCTGCTTATTCTTTGGGGCTGACACTGATTGTGTTGTGTGGAAATATACTGCTATTTCATGGCAGTAAATAAATGAATAAATTGGTGCACATTCACAAAGTCCTTGCCAATCTTGGAATAGTATCAATTCCAACATAAAACTGCAGCTGCCATCATCCCCAGCAAGTATGGCCAGTGGACCCATGAGTTTTAGCACAGTACATCTAGGAGGGACCAGGTTGGGGAAGGTTGCATTAAACTGTGAGGGCAATGCTTGCTCATGATACCAGAGAAGTGGCTGCTAAAATCCCTGCAGCTGTAAGACAGAATTTTAGAGTTTGCTATATTTAATTTTTCTTCCCATTATTAGTAGAATGCTAAGTTATGCAAATTAAGAAAGTGTTGTGGATCTTGTAATTAACATCATTAGATGAGACAGTGCAATTAGCATATAATTTAGTGTAATAACTTGTATAATTATTAGTGGCATGTATTCAGGTCTTAAAATCCATCTTTTGTTGGTGCCCATTTCGAATTGCTGTAGCACATAATACACAACACTGACCCTTTGTGTTTACATGTGTGTGTGTATAGGATGCATGTGATCTTACTGTAACCATAATCAAATAAACAGGCAGTCTATTTGAGCCATTTGAACACATCAGGAAAGGTCTCAGTGCAGGACTCCTCTTATTTAGCCTTTCTTCCTGAACCATTGTCAGTGTCTGAATTCTACCTTTCATACAGGTTGAGTCTTCCTTATCCTTATCCGGAATTCCAAAATCTGAAATATTTCAAAATCCAAAATTGTCCATATGGGTGGCTGAGATACTTACACTTTTGCTTTCTGATAGTTCAGTGTACACAAACATTGTTTCATGCACAAAATTATTAAACATATTGTCTATAAAATTACCCACAGGCTATGTGTATAAGGTGTATACAAAACATAAATGAATTTCATGTTTAGATTTGGTCTCTGCTCCAAAATATCTCATTATGTATATGCAAATATTGCAAAATATGAAAAAAATCCAAAACACTTCTCATCCCAGGTATTTCAGATAAAGGAGACTCAACTTGTATTATACTGAAGGCAAAACTAGTACTGGAGACCCAATAATGATATGATGCCAGATTCCTTTCTCACTTTTCTCACTTTCTGCTGTGTCCCTGCTGCAAGCTGAGTGGACAAATCTCTATAGCCAGAGGGCACCATCTTGACTGAAGTACCAGCCCACCTGACTCCCAAGGGTTAGTCCCTGTCCAGCTGTGCCTATATATTGCTCTTGTTTCAGACATTGCTTCTCTGTCTAAGCAGCATGCTTTCTGGTGTGAGGAGGGTGTCTACACTGGTGAGGAGCAAACCATGGTTATTTTTGAAAACCCACCCACAGGGATGTTGAAAAAAATCTCATCAGGGCTGGACATTTACATTAGGATAGGGCCACAATATCTCTTAAGTGAGAAAATTAGCCTGTTTCCCTCACCCCCACCCCGAACGAATCTTTATTTTGGTCAGTGACCAGAGAATCAAAGTAAATAAAATAATATCCAATATTAAAAATAAAGGAAAATAATATAAAATACAGTATTAGGTATAAAATATTAACAGTACAATAGTATAAAATAGTAGTGCCTTAAATACTTCAATATTAATTCAGCATCTGATGGTCTGTTTTCAGTTGTTGCTGCACAGAAACTGGCTACTTTGTCTGACTTAATATTTAAGACATTAATGTTCCGGTCATTTTATATTGTACTATTAATATTTTATATACCGTATATACTCGACTATCAGTCAACCTCATGTATAAGTCAAGGGCAGGTTTTGGGACCAAAATTATGGATTTTGATATGACTTGTGGATAAGTCGAAGATAAAACGTAGGGGCATGTAAGGAAGGAGCTAAATGATGAAAAGAAATGGAAATAATGCCAAAGAACTTACAAAATTCCAGCAGGCATAATTATTATTTGTGTTCACACTAAAGGCTGGATGGATGAGAGAGTTGAGAGGGGTCAGTGGTTCCAGGATCAATTACGCCTTTTATCAAGGGATGGTTCCTTTTTAAATGAGAGTTAAAATACAGTATTTACATTGACCTGTGGATAAGTCGACTCAGGTTTTTTGGGTCAAACTTTTGACTAAAATTTTTAGACTCATACATCAGTCTATACCGCATTCCTTAGTTTATATTATTTTGTTGTTGTTAACTGCCCTCAAGTCGATCTCGATCCATGGTGACCCTATGGATGAGACATCTTCAAGACCCTCTGTCCTCCCCTGCTCTGCTTAAATTCTGTTCATTAAATACTCAGGACCTCCTTAATAGAGTCTATCCATCTAGCATTCTCTTCCTACTTCCCTCCACTTTTCCCAGCATTAATGTCTTTTCCAATGAGCCCTCTCTTCTCATGATGTGTCCAAAGTATGACAGCCTCAGTTTTGTCATCTTGGCTTCCAGGGAGGTTTCCGACTTGATTTGCTCTAGGACCCATTTGTTTGTCTTTGTGGCTGTCCGTGGGATCTTTAGCACTCTTCTCCAGCACCACATCTCAAAGGAGTTGATTTTCTTCCTATCATCTTTCTTAAATGTGCAGCTCTCACATCCATACATGATAATAGGGAATACAATGGCTTGTATGATTTTATGTACTCTGTTTTTTTGCCATTGACTGAAATAAAGGTTCATTCATTTTCAATATGCAAAATTCTGAGTTTTTCCCCCATCCAAAGGCTAGGAGGAGAAGTTCCCTCTTTATTTATTGCTTTGAGACCTTTGTCCTACTTTCCTATCCTCTTGCTGTATCTGCTAGAGAAAAGACTTCATTGTCTGGCCATGAAAACAAAGACCTCATTAATGAAAGCGGTCTAATTGTGAGGCGCTAGAGGTCACTGTTTCAGTGCCCATTTTTTCTGTGCCTTGTAAACATCTGTGTTTGTATGCAGCAAAGTCTGGAATGGGAAGTTGAAAACAAAATACATTGGGCCATTGGTATCTGCTGGGGTTTGGTTCCAGGACCCCCTGTGGATACCAAAATCTATGGATGCTCAAGTCCCCATTATATGCAATGGTGTAGTGAAATGGAGTCCCTTACATAAAATGGCCAAAACAACCTTTGCTTTTGGGATTTTTTAAAAATACGGTATATATTTTGAAGCTGTGGATGCTTGAGTCCTTGAATGCAGAATGGATACGGAGGGCCGACTGTATGGTATTGTATTGTCTTCTTTAAAAATTGTGAGATGGGATTTCATGAGTCAAGACCAGCTGCTATAAGGCATTATTATTATTATTATTATTATTATTATTATTATTATTATTATTATTATGTTTGTTTATATCCCACCTTCCTCCCAATACAGGGACACAAGGTAGCTAACAAATCTAAAACAGTCCAGGTTAAAACAGTAGAAAATATTAGAAATACTAAGTTTAAAAAACAAACAATTAAAACAATTAAAAACATTACATTATTAAAATTTTAAAGTTTAAAACTCTTTAAAACAAAAACAAAAAGGCATGGAACTGAACTGCAGTTATTTGTCAATGGGAATATGGCATTTCTTGTGAAAACATGTTGCTTTATTACTGTTTTATACAGTGATATGATGCGTTTTTCAAAATGCAATGTGCCACTTTCCCTGAAATGAAGAAACTAAATCCACACTGATCCAAAAATGTCAAAAATCATTTATGATGAAATTTTCTGATCACAGCCACTTTTTGTTTTTAGATAATGTAAAGAGACTTCATGCAGTTTGGAATGACTATTGGAAATCATAGGGCCTGTGGGTGCACTGTTACAGAAGAATTAGAGATACATGAGGGAGATGCGGGAATGTTCAGAAATGAGGAAAGCCAGAATGAGGAGAGGAAGGTTGTAAGCGTGATAATATTTTCTCAAAAAATGTCAATAGGTACTTTACACATTGCAACAAAACATGCAGATCTTTGATATGAAACTGATCAACATTGATAAGTTTATGTCAAGATCAGTTTGTTTAATTCAACAGACTGAAATCATATTAAACAGTTTAGATATTAAAACATGTTTATTCCTTTAATAATCTCCTCTGTCTTTTTTGGACAAAGATGATAAACGAAGATAATCTTTTTAGAAGATAATCTTCTTACACCAAAAGGTGTGTGTGTGTGCGCGCGCCTTCAAGTTGTTTTCAACTTATGGTGACACCAATCATGGGGTTTTCTTGGTAAGTTTTGTTCAGAGGTTTACCATTGCCTCCCTCTGAGGCTGAGAGAGTGTGACTTGCCCAAGGTCACCCAGTGGGTTTCATGGATGAGTGAGAGTGAAACCCTGGTCTCCAGAGTTTAATTCCAACACTCAAACCACTATCTTGTATTTTATGGGGAGCAACTGGAAAAGAAAAGGAGACAGTGCTCTTCGCATGTGTATGACTTGTAGAATAATTCACATAAAATGTTGAAAGAAAAGAGAGACTTCAGTGTTAAAGGAGTGAGAAATACTCATTTTCTGTGGATATAATGGGCATTTTGAAGATACCTTTATTGTTTTATAGCTTTATTCCTGGTGGTATCATTATTGTTAGTGCATTTTAACTGTTCACTATTAATGATGTACAACACTTTTTGTTGCTTTTAGCATTCTGTGCATTATGAGGTGCAGGAGATAAACTTGTTTTAGCTATTTAAATTGTTTATTATGGTTTTGGTCTGCTAAAATTGTATTTTACTCTTATAAATTGTATGTCCTTTCAAATTCTTTAGATTGATTTTTTCTTTGCTATCTTGATGATATAGAGAAGGATATAATACTTAAATAAAACATACAAGCAGTAATTTATATGATGGGATTGGGCTGTTATGAAAAACCTGACAAGGTACGCCAGGGTGAAAGAGTGGAATCAAAATATTAAGTTTGAAAGATAAAATTATTTATGTTGGATTTATTTTTGACCCAGTATCCCTGAGAATAACTTATTTTTCTTTATTGTGAGCATGAATAAGGAAACATCTCAGTGGAATGTGCCTCTGCTTCTTTTCTCATTTTTTTCTACTGTGCTTTAACAATAAATAGAGATGTTAAAATAGGAACCCATGGCGCTACCTTACACAAAGACAAAGAGAACAAAACATAGAGAGAGGTTGGGTTGTTGTTTTTTCACTTGGAATTTGCCTCCAGTGCAGTGGAATGGACTTAAAAATGCATCTGCTCACTTTCCTCTAGGTCAACATGGCAAAACAGGAATTTAACACCCATTCGGAAGATGTTGACAGAATAAACCAGATCTGCAAAAACCTTCAGTCCCAGTTGAACAAAATTAAGAGCTTTGAGGAACCGCCTTTTGAGAATGAGGCTAACGCTATTGTGGACAGATGGCTGGATGTATGTAAAAAGTAAATGATCGGGGTGGTCTGATCTGCTATGCATTATAGTAATTGATTCTGACTCATGAGTAATATTTTGGATAAATTAAAAGCAACATGTTGGAGAATTAAAAAGAGGAAGAAGAACCAAGGGTAAAATAGAAAAGAGTGCGACATTGGGTATCAGGTCGGCAGATCAGTATGGCTTTCTGTCTGCTGTTGGGCACAGCTTTCTAGTAAGAGATAATTATGGGAAATCTAGACAAGCAATATTGGCTTCTAGGGTCCTCCCCCCCCCCCCCCCCCCCCCCAGTATTGCTAAGCCTGCCTGGAAGCTTTGCCATGGCTGCTGATCTTAGGAATGGGCTGTAGAAAAGCTTTTCTTAAAAGGCTGGTAAAAGATGTTGAATCTCCGTTGTATCTGCCTGGGCATTTCCTCACTGACAGACTAGTTGGGACACATTTTTGGGAGAAGCTCAAGTCTTATGAGCCAAACCATCTTGCCAGACCTGTCTTTAGAACCTGGAGAGCTGCTGTTTGTCTTTGATATGGTAATATTTAAAACAGTATTTGGTAAGAAACTGTCTCCATCCAACGGGCATGTTGGATTACCCCCTCCCCCTTCTTGTTTATGTTGCTGGCTTCATTCCATCATGTCTTCATGGATGAAGTTGCTTAATTGCAAAGCCTTATGTTTTTGCTTTCTTCTCTTTGCTTTCCCACAAAATATCAACCCCTCTTCCAGATCAGTGAACGGACTGAAAACTATTGTGATAATTTGGGAAGAGCTCTGGCTTTATGGGACAAGCTCCTTAATTTATCTAGTCTGATTGATGAATGGTCAAATGCAGAGCTGAAGAACTTAGAAGAAGGCAGCCTGACTGAGAAGGAGCTGGCTGAGTTGGAGGTAAGATTCATGGAGATTCTCTGTCAATTAATAAATAACTTTAATGTGCCATACATTGAGTATTCCTCTTTCCTTTGCTCTCTCTCTCATCAGTTTCCAGTGCCACTGCCCATCTTCTCTCCTTCTGCCTTTCCTTCCCTCTTATTGGCTGACACAGAGATACTGTTCAGGATATTTCACTTGCATTTGGCATGATACAATCAGCTAAACTTACAGCCATGTAACTGTTTTGTATTCACATTTACAATTGTGGCCGAATTGCCACAGCTTCAAGTACCTGTAAAACCCACCTTAAAAGCCAGGCAGCCATACCAAGTGAAGGGGTCTTGCAGTGCTGGTGAGCAGGGCACTGAAGGATGATGCATCCAGCTTCTCCCACAACCAGTGAACCCTGGTGTGATAAGCAGATCCCCATGGGATCATATCACAATTCCTTGTTGCACCGTGGTTCATTGGCAGGATGGGATGGATGCATTATTCTTCAGTACAGTACTTGCCAGTGCCACAGAACGTATTTGTTTAATACAGCTGCCTGGTTCTAAGGTGGGTTTCAGGGGGCCAAATCATAGCTACATGTCCCATGCAAGATCTTAACCAATATTTTTATAGCGAGGTGAATATGTACTGCAATTAAAATTGGTAATAGGCATTACAAGCAGATGTAGTGGAAGTGAGAGGACTGGGTTTTTTATTTGTTTGTTTGTTTTATCATTTCTTGTTTAAGATGTAAAATGTTCTAAAAAGTAACAAGAGTCCAATACCAATACTTTGCCTAGCCTTAAATATAAGGAAGCCTTACGTTGAGTCAGACCATTGGTTCATCTAGTTTAGTATTGCCTACACTGGTTAGCAGTAGCTCTGTAGGTTTCAAACAAAGATCTTTCCTACTCCTAGCTAGTGATGCAGAGATTGAAACTGGGACCTTTGGCATGCTAAATATGTCTGTTCAGAGCTTGCTGATGATAGATTGTGATATGTGGTGAAACATCTGATGCCTCATATAACCAAGTAAATACTTGATTTTGCTGGTATATATTTGCAACACTTTTGGTAGATAGTGGCATCATTAGGATCGGTGTCACCCAGTGTGGGGATGCAGTCAGCTATAGCTGACAGCTGCCTCCTCCCTCCCTCTGCCTAGCCAGCCAGGGAAGGACCCAGGCAGCTAGGTAGGTGCATGGGCAAGGCAGCAGACAGCCACAACCCCTTCCCTTCCTCTCCCTTGCTCACCTGTTGGCCTGATCAGACCTGGAAAGATCTGCCTGGCTGGATGGGCTGGCAGGCGAGCCAGCAGATTGTCCAGCTTCCCTTCCTGGGAGGGCCTCACTGGGTGTTCACACCCCCTTGGCTTTTACCCAGTTTAATCCGAACCCGTCACATCCACTAGTGAGGCCCCAGTGGTAGAACATGTGAAACAGAGCTGATTTTAATGATTCAGTATACTAACAGACCACCATGGGCACATCCAGTCTCATCTGATTTTGGGAGCTAAGTAGGTTCAGACCTGATTAGTACTTAGATGAGAGATGACCATGGGATAGCAGGGATGTCCAGGTAGAGTTAAGAGAGAAAATCTTGTTCTAAAACCCTGAAAAGTTATGGCTGCCAGTCAAGTACTGGGATACTGGGATAGATGGACCAGTGGTCTGACCCAGGACAAGACTCACTTCTATGTGCCTTTATTCCAAATTTATCAAGATATTACTGCTGCTATAAAGCAAACTGTTTGGTTTTTCTCTAGAACCAAGTATGATGAAGTACTCTACCAATTCATAAAAGAAATGCCTAGTATTTAATGTTGAGCATATAGAAAATATGATAATAACAACTATTGGTGAGGTGATTGTGATTGTACTTGCTGCACAATGGATGTACGATCAGTGCACCCTCCTCCCCATATCCTTTCCACCAACATCCAGTCGTTTGAAAATGTAATAGCTCAAGCTTGTAGTAAATATTGATTTAAATCCAAGGATTGTTGTGCAAAATTATTTTAAGCACCAAGCCTTTAAAGACATTTGGGAAATAGAAAAGTAAGCAGATGCATTTTCAAGGACTATGGCTATTTTTCCTAACAATTCTATAAGCTGATATCATTTAGTTGGAAAGCTGCTCTCTGTAAATGGAGTACACAGGGGGAATAGGTTTGGATATCTTAGGTTGCATCTGCACTGCAGAAATAATTCATTTGACACCACTTTAACTGCCAAGGCTCTATCCTGTGGAATTCTGGGAACTGTAGTGTGTTGTAGTACCAGAACTCTCTGATAGAAAAGGCTAAATGTTTCACAAAATTACAAATCCCAGAATTCCATAACACTGAGCCATGGCAGTTAAAGTGGTGCCAAACTATATTATTTCTGCAATGTGGATGCAGCCTTAAGATGTGAATATTGCATGTTTGAAGCAAATACATTCTTGATTGCTCTGTGAAAAAAAGTATATGTAAAGTCAAATGCTGCTTGGGATTTAAATAAGGGCAGACACATAAGTGGCCAGGCTCAGTATTTATTGATGTGAACCCACTTGAGAATATGTATACTGTTGAAAAAAAAATTAAACCAGGGGTGGGGATGCTGTATGATCAGAAGTGGAACATAATACACAGCTATGATGAAATAAAAAAAGCGATGGAAAGCAAAGCAGCTTCATTTATATACCGCTTCATATTGCGCTATAGGATGTCTAAGCGGTTTACAACTGTAAGCTCATTGCCCCTCAACAGTTGGGTACTCATTTTAGCGACCTCGGAAGGATGCAGGCCTGAGTCTAGCCTGAGCCCTGGCTATTACTGAACTCTCAACCTTGTGGTCTATGGGTGAGTGGCTGCAGTACAGGCATTTAACCACTGCGCCACCAGGGCTCTTTACACAGAAGATCTGTATAAAAAATGTGAAGGGATGAATGATACATGGGAAGAAGGAACTTCTTGATTCTGCCTCTGTGGATTGTATCAGTTCTTCTGGAATGTCATCTGTTCCTGGTGATTTATTCTTCCCTACTGAGTGCAGATTTCACCTCACTTTTTAAAATTTGGGGTTCAGTTTTAAAAAGCGAGGTGAAATCTGCACTCAGTTGGGAAGAATAAATCACCAGGAACAGATGACATTCCAGCAGAACTGATACAATCCACAGAGGCAGAATCAAGTTCAATTCTAACTAAAATTTCCAACAAACATGGAAAACAAAGCAGTGGTCCACATATTGGTAGCGATCAATGTATATTTCTATACACAAAAAAAGTAACACAAAAGATTGCAGTAACTACAGGACCATTGCACTAATTTCCCATGCAAGCAAAAGTCATGCTCAAAATTCTGCATCAAAGACTCATACCATATATGGAGCAAGAAATTCCAGAGGTACCACCTGGATTCATGAAAGGAAGAAGCACTAGAG